>NW_004624822.1:8830311-8949733 GCF_000247695.1 Heterocephalus glaber | reverse complement strand
AATAAATATTTTCTGCTTTGGTTTCAGACAGCTTTGGCTTCTGTGTTACACCAGACTCTGCCTTTGAAGCACAACTAAACAGCACAGTTGGTAATGTAAAAATGACAAGTGTACCTGTACCCAGGAAAACTGTCCTGTGGTCACTCAGATTCAGTTTCAGAAGACTTTCATGTGCCACAAAATGTCTTTTACATTTTCTTCCCTGGTAAACTATTCTCAGCTCATGTTATACAAAAGATGGTGGTGGGTGAGTCTCAGCCATGGATCAGTCATTTGCTGATTCCAGATGTTTGTCAACTGTGTTTGTATCATTGGCACCGAGTTCTACCCCAGTGGAGACTGCCAGGGCTGCTCCTCTATGGAGCTCAGATGCTTCCCAGCACTTATGATGCCTGAATCCCACTACTGCCTTCCCTGAGTGTATTTATCAAAGTCCCACAGTAGCAGGTGAGCTCCTGGCCTCTTGTCTTGCTCGATGCATTACCGGAGTCCACAGCAGTGCAATAGCAGGCAGTTGGGACACGTTTGCTGAATGCACGGCGTGCTGGCTGTACAGGGAATGAAATCTTTAGTTCTTTCCTGGTCCACACGGCCTGCCTGAGGTGGCCCATCCGGGTTTCCACTTTCCTTGTCAGTTTCTCTGGCCAGCCTCACTGATGATCTGGCTGCAGTGTCATGCTTTCCTCCGTGTCACCACCTCTCAGGGCCCGGCACAGCGAGGCCTCACCATCTGTCCACTCTCCGTCCCTCTGAGTTGTACACAGCTCCCAGGCAGGAACCAGCTCTTGATTACTAACAGCCTTGGCAGGGGCTCAGATTTCATCATCAGAGCAAGACACAGCATTTTGTGGCTCCGTGTGTTTTGTGCCTGTAATCCTAGCTCTCTGGGAGGGTGAGGTAGGAGGATTTCAAGTTTGAGCCTAGACTGGGCAACTCAGTACCTTAGCAAGTCTCTGTCTCAAAAATGTAAAAATGTGACAATGGATGGGGCTGGGCCGTGGCTCAGTGTGCAGTCCCTGGCTTCCCCCAGTCCGCTGAGACAGGTACAGACATCGACAGCAACACAGACAGGGACAGAGAACCGGCTGTGCAGGCAGCATCACGGCTGAAGTTCTCGGGTCCAAAGTCAGTACCGCAGCCCCGTCCCGGAGGCCCCTTCAGCAGCCTCCGCTGTGTGGCGACGCTGTCTCCAGTCTCACCCATACCTCCTATCCGTGGACACGTGCTGCTCCCAAAATGGTTCCCTCTCAGGAGGCCACGGAACACCCCGGATGGCAGGTGGCCGGGGAAAGGAGGGAGTGACTGCATAGCGTCACGAGCCCTCGCAGACCCAGGAAGCCCCGGGTTCTCCTCTGTAAAATGGGTGCCCATCAGCAGGCAGGATGACGGGATGGGGTGAGAATTACAGGAATGCTGTGGATGTGCTGCCGCTTCCCTAGCACATACAGAAACAAGCTGCTAGGTCCGCATGGTGGTCCGAATAGTGCTATGTTTTCTGTGGAAATTCAGGTGTTTAAATTGAGTCTCCACCCACCATGGCAGTGGCTGTCTGGGCCAGCACCCACCCCCGCTAGACTCCCAGTCCCCGCCTCCTGCTGCCCCCTCCACTACAGCTGCCAGACCCCTGAGGCCAGGGGAGTCTCCCTCTGCTAACAAGGAGCACCAGGAGTCCTGCTGCAGCTAACAGCAGGGGCCTAACACTGGCATCTTTCTTCCCCTTAACGAGGGCCACTGAGACCACACCCTGTGCACAACATCCTGACGCATCCTTTCCTACAAAATCCAAGGCTTTTAGCTCTGTAGGAGCTTCCACACCCAGCTCTATACACAAGTGACATCAGCTTCTGGCTTCGCTGGGGCCAGGGGCCATTCCCTCCAGGGGCTGACTGCTCTTCACAGGCATCTAGGGTGATGCTGTCAGCCCCAAGCCTCCCCGCCTGTCCTCTGGACCGCCTCTTATTATGGTCCCAGGCTTTATTGGCTAATGAAGAGGCCTCTAGCAGAGCACACAAGGTCCTCGGACTCCAAATCAACATCAAGCATATGTTCACAGTCGTTCCACAAGTAAATGCTCAGGATCCCCCAACCCATCCTCTTCATTCTGGGCTTTCAAGCAGCTAAAGGCATGCGCTCAGCCTGCCAGCCAGCTCAGTCTCCAAGTGGCCCGCGCTGTGTGGAGTGCATGGCTCCTCCCCTGGGCCTCTTCTCAGCCCGTGAGTGAGTCACACCTGCTGTAAGAGCACATTACGGATCAGGAGTCAGAGAGATAGACTGCTCACATAAAGCACTTTGGCACACAGTCACTATTTCACAGTGCTGCCTACAGAAACGAAGCTCTGCCTCCTGGGCGGGGGAGGCTGCCACATGGTACACCCCAGGCACGGGGTCTGAGTGACCAGCGGGAACAACCTCCTGAAAGCAGGAGGACCAGTTAGAGGACAGACTGCTTAAATGCCTATCATTCCCATGGCCCTTGTTGGCCCCGGAGCCTGTGAACATCAGTTCTTGAAGGAAGCAATGCGCAGACACGCCCCTGGCGGAAGAGTGCGCCTTCTGAAGCCCTGTATCAAAGTGGTCCGGGTACACACTGCATGCCTCAGTGGACCGCGGGGCTGCACACCTGGAATCACGGGGCTCTGGACTGCTGCCCCCCATCCCTGCCAAGAGCTGTGAAGGGCAAACAGCTCGGAGGAAAGTGCCAGAACCACACAGAGGGACTCAGGGCTGGACCCCGGCTTCGGCAGTTTTCTAGACTTCACAACTTCCAGATGCTGTTGAGTCAGAGCTGCAGCTGGCAGGTGTGGGATATCTCCAATCACCCAGGCACATGATACTGAGGCCTACAAGTGGGCTTGGTTATCTTCTGCGTTCAGGCTGAGGACCCTGGGGACCAGGGGACCAGTCACTGGGCCGAGCCCAGAGCGGAGGGGTGCAGAACTGGAACCGGAGTGTGTTCCCTTCATACACTTCCCATGTGTCCTTCCCCTGTACTGTGGTCATGAGGACAGCAAGGGTTAGCCCAGCTCCCAAAGGGTGTGGACGTCCCACACAGGCACCACCAGCATCCCGGAGCCCCAGGACAGTGGCTTTCTCATGGGTAACATCCTTCCAGCGAAGAGCTTCCTCCCACCCCTCTATTCCTTGCCTCTCCCCTCACCTCTGTGCTTTCCTTCTCAATAACAAACCACAGCACAGGAGTCTCTCGATGACTCCTGGAGCACCCTCCCTCTCCTTTGAGTCTCTGTAAAACGGGGCACAGCCCGATCGTGATTCTTCTTCCATCAGAAATGTATCCAGAGTGCATGGTCCCTCAGCCATCCTGGGGGTGCTGGCGACTAGCAGGGTGACACTGGGCACCCAACACCTCTCCTCTGTGCCATTCTGTGTGGTGCGTGAGTAGTGACAAGCCCCAGCCGGCGACTGGCCTGCGCTGAGCTGGTGCCAGTCACAAACCCTGTCACGACTCCTACTGTAACTCTGCAGGGTTGCTGCCCCCGTCCTCACCCTAGTTTTAGAGACCGAGATCTAAGAAGGTCATCCATTCTGTTGTTCACTCTGGGGTCGGAATGCTTTGGTTCTAGATAAAGCCAGCTGTGTCTGGGATAATGGCCGAGTAACAGTTTCTGGAGTGAATGGATAAAACGCTTTAGAAGAGCACACAAACATTCTGGAAGAGTGCTGCCAGGAGTAGTTATCACTGCTGGATGTTTATGTAGCTGTGCACAAAGGGCCTGACATGGGGTAGAGGTTGGCATGGTCTCTGATCTCCTGGAGAAGATGGCCCAGGAGGGGAAAAGACATTAACCCCTTAATTCTCCTAAATCAGAGTTCTTAACCTGGAGCCCCGCAGAGCCTCTGGGGAGAGAAGTCTGTTCACTGGGGTGGGGAAAAGTACCCTGCTATTCTCACCAGCCTCTCACTGAAAGGTGCCATTTCCTTACATCTTGAATGCTGTCAACAAACCTGGTTTATTAGCAGGACCTCTGTGAGGCTACCTATTGCTAAGTCTAGGGATTATTAGAGCTGCTGCCAGACCTTCTAATTTAAATGCCTTCATCAAGAAGTGGATAAAATAGTATATCACACCTTACAATATTCTGATAATACCTAAGGATAACTGGCTTCCTGCATAATCAATTGTATTTTTTATGCATCTACAAGTCTGACCATAAGAGGAGGCCCGGGGGATCCTCCAGGGGATGAAAGAGGTCTGTGGTACTGCTCAGGTAACACATTCCTAGCACGAAGAGATGCATACTTTCAAGGTCTGTGTGATGGTTTAACACTCACTGAACAGAGGGGGATTTGAACTGAAATCTGAACAAGAAGCAGTTATGTATGCAGTGGGCAGGAAGGCAGGAGGCCTGGGTGTCAGACCAAAAAGTAGACTGTGCAAAGGCCCTGCAGAGGGGAAACTGCAAAGAACACAGGTGTAGCTGGCAGCAGAGGAGGAGGAAGAAGTTGCTGCTTGGAGACCAGGCCTCACAGCTAGTAAGTGCTGAGCTGGGGTCTGTTCCAGGGTGGGTCTGACTCCAGGGGCCACCCTGGGGTTTGGAAGACCCCAGTTACAGCTGCTCTGAGTTCAGGCAAGCCCCAGTCAACAGCTTTCAAGTTTCAAACCTACGATGTCAGAATTGATGTAAGTTATAGACTGTGCACTTCTTTTCTACACCATGCAATGGCATTTCCTCCATTCTGTGAATAAGCCATGAATTATAAATCAGCTTCTCAGCAAACAAGTGCATACTGAACGCTGTGTCACAGTGACCATGGAGGAGAGCAGATGAAAACACGGACTGCCGAGCACGTGACAGAGCTCTACATGCAGGAAAGCACCCCAGCAGTGACAAGCGGCAGTGCCCAGGGAAGCAGACAGAAGTTCAGATCTCCAAGGACAGAAGCAAGGTTTGGACTTTCCCCATCTTGCTATTCTTGTCCTTTCCTGCCTCCCTGGAGTCCTTTCTTCACATGATGTTCCTCTTCTTCCGAGAGCTAAAGGCCACGGGGTCCACATCCTGTGCAGGAAAAGGCACTGTTTGGCTCAGCACTGAGGGAGGTGGCAAAGTCCAGAATGATGCATCTTCCAGCCCCTCTTGGTGACAACTGCATCTTGGACTCTGGCTGGAGGCCGGATTCCACACTTAGGTGCCCTTCCTCCCTTTAGTGTGAGGATACTGTCATTTCCTGCCAAGGGAGCTGAGGGACTGGTCTCACCTTGATGCAGCTCAGTACCCTTTCTGTGTGGTGCCTCTTCACTTCCCGTCTCCCCTCTGCCTCCAGTCATGGGCTCCAACAGAGGTCTGGACCGGAGACGAAGCCGCCGGTGAAGGGAGGCAAATGCCCAGGCCCTGGAATTGCAGTGGGGTTTGCTATGGCCAAGTCTCACATTTCTCACTGCTGAGATGGTGCTGCAGCTCTGAAGAAGCAGCTGGGTCACTAATAGAGCCCTAAAGCCGCCCTTAGCAATGCAAGACCGAGCTAAGCACTATCCAAGAGCTAGGAGGCCATGAGCTGGCTTCATCAGTGATCCCAACAGCCACAGGAGTCAGTTACCTGCACTGACACACTTGGCTAGGCTTCTTTTACATAACTTACTTCAGATGATCAGAACGGAGTTGGCTGAGGTGCCCTCGTTGGTTTTCCATTCGGTTCTTAAAATTTATCTCCCACGAATAGGCTGGACACCCACTATACTGGAAAGGAGTCCTTGCCTCTTGCCTGATGTGCAGCTGTGATCAGCTGTGATCAGCTGTGCTTCCTCGCCGCCTGCCGCCCTGACGCATCCTCAGTTCCAGCAAGGGGGGGGGGGTGAAATCCCCGGATGTGGCATCTGACTCAATTGGCCTCTTGGTAAGGCCGGCCCTACTCAGTGTGACTTTAGTGTCTCCCACACCTTTACTGCTCTTAGATTCCTGGACCGGGCTGGGTCCAGGGCTCCAGAGAAGCTCCATTTGCCCGGGGAGAGACCAGGCTGCGAGTTGGCAGCGCCCCCTGGTGGGCCCTTCTAGAAACCACTAATTTTGAAGTTAGGACGCTGTAGCAGCAGCTTGGCCACCTCAGCACAGGTCCGTATGCCTGGAGGCGCTTGGGCCTTCACAGTTGGCAGATGAGGCCCAGCAGTTTAAATGGTCAGCACGCTCCTCAGTGAAAAGCCTCTTCCCGGGAGCCTTTCCCGGTGCCAGCCCAGAGGCACAGACACTGCCCGTCCATCTCTGGGCACTCGGTAGCACCCGACAGCGCTGAGCATCAGACATCCAGGTGGTGCCTGCCCAGTGTAGGTGGAGACCTAAACGTGACAGCCAACACACGCGATTTGGTCCATGCCCGTCAGAGTGGCCCAGGAGTGGAGCCGGCAGCCATAATGACACTGGCTGTGTGCAGAAAGGGAGAAGAGAGCCCCACCCCACAGCTGTCCTGGGTCCTCCGGCAGGGGAGGTGACTGCGTCTTAGGCCAGGGCAAGGCAAGGGTTCCATTCCTATTCCTGGACTGCACTTGACGAAACCCGCCTCATCCGCCCGTGCTGGCTGGAGGAGCCATTGGTGGAAGAATGGCGAGGAGAAGTGAAGAGAAGCAGCCTTGTCCCCTGGCTCCAGGCCTCTGGGGCTCCAAGGAGATCTAAGCGCCATTTAGCAAGCCAGGGGAAGCGAGCTGCTGGCCTTTATCAGCTCCCATTGCTGCCCACAAGCACCACGGTGCCTGCACAAATGAATCCAATGTCAGAGAAGACTTTTCTGGTGAGCAAGGCAAGGCAGAAGCTATGGGACAGCTGTTAAGTCAGCTTTGAAGATCAAACCTCCTACCTGCCTGGAGATGGAGAGGAAGTAAGAAGGTAATATTTATAAGGTGGGAACACGACCGGCCAACTGCCTGCTGCTCTGAGCTCTCCATGCTCTGCTCTTAAGCCACGCCTAGGGACAGCAGAGAAAGTGCTCTCTCTCTCTCTTTAAATGAAGGCCTCCATCCAAAGTGGCTTTTGGTCAGAGTGGAAGATGGTTTCTCAAATACCAGGAGCCTGATTTCAGGTACAAGGAATGATGGGGAACCTTACTCACAATGCCTGGCTGTGTACCCCTAAGAACACCCGGCCTGGCTAGGTTGTAGCTGCCCCAACTGCGCCAACTCCTGTGGCAAGAATCTTCTAGTCCTGACCACCCAGATACAAGCATTAGCTTAATAATCCATCCATCCATCTGCACGCCCATCCATCCAATCCAGTATTTACTGAGGAGCCAACAGAAATCATAGTACCTCTTTCCAACGAGAGAGACACAAAATCAGAAAATGTCTTGATCCTCCTGGAGCTTATAGGGTGGAAGGAGAAGCAGGTTATTAGGGAAAAAGTCTCTAGCCACACCAGTGGTCTGGGAAAGGTAAGGTCGTCCTGACTCACCAGGCTGGGCCAGGGCAGCCAGGAAAGCTCCCTGCAAAGAGAGCCACAGGCAGAGCTGGGAGCTGAGGACAGACGTGGAGGATGCCGAGCGAGTGATGCGAGATAGGGCTGGGGAGTGTGCAAGTGTTAACTTGGGGACCCCACTAAGACCTATGGGTTTCCCTGGAGAAGTTCTAACAAAGGCCAAGAGCCTAGCTTCATACTCCCACCTAAAGGACGGCCCCTCTATTCAGAAGTGCATTCTCCAAAAATCACGTCACGCAGATCTTGGTGCCCTGAGCATACAAAGAAGCCACCACTGAGTTGCGAACAAGAAAGTGCGGTTCCTGGCACAGTCCCGCCCTAACACTGCCTGCACCATCCCGTCAGTCGCCAACACCTGTGCACCTGCCATGTGCTAGGAACCGGAGGCCCTGCCGACCTGAGAACGTACAAGCTCTGCTGTTGATGGGGCTCCATGCTCCGGGTCAGGTGGGTGACAGGGCTCCCAGGGGCTGACACTGCAACCAGGGCCTTGGGCCTGTGCCCGGGGCACCCACGATACCTTGACAAGACAGAGAAAGCCAAGCAAAGACCAAGTCCAGTGATGGCTTTTAAGAAGCTAACAGCACCAGATCCCCGCAAGCACCGTCTTTCAGGGAAGAAATAAGCTGTGCTGTTCAAGCCACCTGATGACATCTAAAGCACGGAGACCAACCAGCACTCAGGCGTTCATTTGGTTCTGAATGGTGGAAAGAATGGTGTGCTTGGACACAGAGCATCTGGGCTCACAGCTCGGCTCTGCCGCTTCTCGGCTGAGGGGCCCTGGATGAGCCCCTCGCTCGCTGGGGGTGCCGGGCGACTCAGCTGTTCAGAGGAAGCACAAGACTGCACTTCCCTCTCTCACCACACGCATCCTCTGACAGCTGACAAATCCCCCTCAGGGAGGCTCTGTTCCACCTCCAACCCCCCACCTCTACCTCTACCATGGGCACCGTCATCCGGGAATCTTCCAGCAGCCTCCTGCAAGTCCCCTGGGACATGTGCACCCAACAGCCTGGGCAGCAGGCTCACAGGACCATGTTCAGCTCACTCCACAGCACTGCCTGGCATCCAGCAAAGGCTGCCCTCGCTTGAAGAGTATCATCTTCAGTCCTTCCCAAGAAAGCTCTTGGCCAGGGCTGGCTCATCTGATGTCACTCTCTGTTCACGGTCCCAGGCTGGCTCCTAGGCCTCAGGGCCTGTGCAAATGGCCTTCTCCAAATCTCTGCCTTCCAGCCCCACACTCACACAACTGCTTGATTTCCTTCATAACAGTGGTGAAGCCTTATCATGAACTTGTTTACTTCTCCCCTTGGCATGTGCCCTCCATGATACAGGACCTGTCCCATGTTCACCCCTACTTCTAGAACCTGTTCCTAGCAGCTGCTCACAGTGCTTGATGAGTGAACAGTGAATCCCGTTGGAGGTGGCCAGAGGACCACCTAGGCACCCGTGGACAGAGAGGCCACAGGGCACTGGTTCACCACAGCCTTTCTGACCTCTTCCTACCACGGGTGCTCTGGGCACAGCTTCTGCCCTCAGTCACCTTTGCAGAGGCAGCTGAAGACGTGCAACACACGGGAAGAAATTTACTGGCCACAAAATAGGAACCAAAATAGCCAGCAGTGCCGTGGTTTGAATATTCAGGCCGGCTCCTCTGGAACTCACAGGGAGGCAAGGTCCCCACAGGGAGGCGTGGTCCCCAGTGTCATGGTGATGAGCAGTGCGGGCCCTGAAGGTGACACCATCACAGTGTTCCACCTCCATGAAGGGCTGGGTGGCTCCCCTATGGCTAGATCAGCTCTCAGGAAAGCAGGCCGCTATCAGGCCAGTCAGCTCCTTTGTCCTCTTTCTCTTCCATACATGTTCCTTGCTTTTCTGTTACGAGGTGAACTGTCCTGAAACTGTCAGCAGGAGCCAAGAGGATGGCAACACCTTCCCAACCTCCAGAACCACAACCAAAATATACCCCTTTCCTTTATAAATTATCCAGACTCTGGTATTCTGGGGTGGCAACAGAAGCAGACTGAGACAGTGCTACAGGAAGGGCTACGAAACTTCAAAAGTGACCTATTTCAACTCTTACATATTTACATCAAATGCCTGATACCACATGGCAGGACTCTGAGAAAGTGAGAACCTGGGCCTTTCAAGAATCAAAGCCTATGGCTACTGTTTTGCCTTCCTCCTTAACTACTCTGAAAGTTAAAATATAATGGCAAAAGAAAGTTACTTTTGAAAAAAAGGGGTTAAAAACACCCCAGGAGGCTGCATCCAAATTTTGTTTCTCTTGTTTCCTTAGCAGTTTGGTGTGCTTTTGAAAGTTTCTAGAAGTGACAGGAAAACTTTCTGGAAGAGTTTCTAGGAGGCCAGCTGCCTACAAAAGAACTAAGTGTTCACATTGGAGCTTCTTTTAATAAGATAACGTAATTCAAGCTCGTTAATCTGGCAAGGGAAATGATTAAACTGAAAATAGAACAACATTAATATTTTCCTCCAAAAATAGCAGAAAACCATGATTTCAAAGTCAAACTCTTTTTTAAAGCAATCATGGATTTACTTCTTTATTTGCTAATTTAGGTGGAAAATATGATGCTCTTTCTCAATGTATTCTGATTTAAAACTGACTGCTTCAGACATTCTCCCATGGTGGGATATGTCTTTTAAAACTGTTTTAACCAAAGCAGGAAGTAATCTTCAGCATCCAAAATATACTTTAAAAAGAGATCCCTCCACTGACAGAAACAAAAACCATTTTCCAAAAATCGCAACACTGGCTTAAGAGACTGGAGGGTTATTCAGGCAGCCCGTGTCCTTTCCATCGCCTCTGCTTTTATTATATTATACAGTGTCACTTTAATTAAGCCATCAAATCAAATTATCAGATCAAGTGGTTTTGATTCCACTGCGGGCTGAACAGGTTTCGTTAAATTAATAAACCATATGTTTCATGTTGTTGGAAGGAAAGTTATCTTTCTCTGTTCACTGTTTCAAAAGCCTTCACAATAGACAGCATTCAGCACTTAGTCACAGAATGCTCTTCCAGGGGCCCAGGATGGGTTACAGAATACTGAAACGACAGCCCATGAAATCTTCTCTCTCTACTATGTCCCACCTTCCCTACAGCAGGGTGTTCACGCAGGCACCCGCCACAGAACCACTCCGGCTACTGCCATAGACAAGGGTCCTGAGCATGGAGGGGCTGCCTTCTGCTCACGGGGCTCTGGTCACACTCTGGTGTGAGAGATGATCTAGTAATAAGCTGAAATGCTAAGAAATTGGTTAGCAAGTGAATAAACCTTACGGGGCTTACAGAGGGAAGGAAAAGCAATTCATAACCACAGGCGCTACCACTATTTTTTGTTTTTGTTTTTTTAGTGGTGGGGATAGAACTCATAGCCTTTCTCATGCTAAGCACACCTTCTACCACTTAACTAGATCCTTAGCTCTACCACCAACTCGAAGGCATAACATGTTTGCCTTACATCGTGCCCATGATGTTTTCCATTGTACTCTGAATCATCCCCTAGCGCAGGGAGTCAGTAAAGTATGGTTCCCAGGTCAAATCTATTCTGGACTTATTTGTGTAGATAACTTTTACTGAAAGACACTGTCCGTGGCTGTCCTCAGTCTACAATGGGAGGGCTGGAGTTACCACAGTGCTCATATGGCCTGGAAAGCCAATACATTTATCGGGGCTTTAACCAAAACAGTTTATCAACTCATGCCATACATGATTCATTTATTTTTCTTTCTTCTGTGACAATAACCCAATAAATGCATAAAACATCATAGCTTTCTTGGGCATTGCAAGCTTCCAATGATGATCTGACAAAGAATGCTGATCACACTGGCTTTGTTCTTTTTGAATTACCCAAAGATTACAGAATACATTCTTCTATTTTTAAAGGCCTTTTTGTATGCTGAGAACTTTGAAAAGAAAAAGCATTCCCCCTCTGCAATGCCTCTTGACTGGTTCTCCCTCTCAGAGTGGCCATCTACACCAGGGACGGCGAACCTATGGCACGTGTTATCGTGGTTTTAAGACAAAAATGTTAATGTATGACCTGTTTTTTCTAAACTAAAACCTCAGGATCCAGGTTTCATTGCAGTGTTGGCACTCTGTGATACATAAGTGGGGTTTGGGTTGCAGGTGGGGTGCTCATCTCTATGAGGTTCGCCATCACTGGGGTATGCCCTCCTGGCTGTCTGAGCAGAGTGAGCATCTGTGGGAGGCCTTCTGTCTACAGTGCTGTCGACAGCCTCAGTTTCCTTGTGGAGAAAAGAAGGTGCATTTAGTTAAGTTAGAGTTTCAGGTCCTGTGGTTTTACAAGCAAAAAGATGTGTCCTTAGTCATGGAAATGGAAATCAGAAGTACCGAGGGAATGGCTTCATATTTACTAGGATGGCCAAAATAAAAAAAGATGCACAATAATCAGTGGTGACAATAGGAATGGAAACAGTGCTGCTCCTTCAGGAAAGTTTGGCAGTTCTATCAAACTGAACCTGGACTTACGATATGTGAGCAGTTGTACTCCCGAGATGGAAAAACATGTTCATACAAAAACCTGAAGATGAATACCCAGAGAAGCATTATTACAATATCCAAAAGAATGGGAAAACTTAAACTATCCGATAATGGAGACTTGGATGAAGATGTAGTACATTCATACAGTACTCTATTATTTGGTCATAAAATGGAACATACATATGAATTTAAAAAAATAGTATGTTAAGTGAAAGAACCCAGAGACAAAAATTTATACATTCTACGATTCATTTCCAACAAATGTGCAGAACAGATAAATCCAAAGAGACAGAAGGTAGATCAGTGGTTGTCTGGGGCTGAGGGAGAGAGGGCTAGGAAAGGAGGGGCAGAAGGGACTAGTGACTGCTCATGGGCACGGAGTTTCTTGTGGGGTGAGAAAAGCAGGTAGCGGTAATGCTCCTGTGATGCTGGGAGTGTACTACAGACCACTGAAGTGCATACTTCAAAAGAATGAACTCTGTAAACATGAGTTAGATCTCACCAAATCTATTAAACAGCAAATAGGGCTAGTCTCCAGCAACAAAAAGGAATGGCCTCCTGATACATGCCACAACATGGAGAAATCTAAAAATCCCACATCAAGTGAAAGAAAAACAGATCTGAGCTTGCCTGGGCTTCAAGTCAGGAGGAAGAACTGACAGCCGACTGTAGAGACACCATCTGTGACAAGGACAGGAAGATGGCTCTAAACCTGGGTGACAGCGATGGTCACACAACTACACACTTACTAAAACCAAGTGGGGTGCACATCTATAAAAATGGAGTTTTATAGTGTACAAACTGTCCTTTTTAAAAGGCTGCAAATGAAATGGAAGGGGGATGTAGCTCAGTGGTGGAGGGCTTGACTGAACGTGTGCAGGCCTGGGTTTGAGCCCCAGTACCGGGAGGGGTGAGGGGCAGGTTTTTTTAAACTGCTCTCAGGAGCATAAAGTACTGCACGCCTCGTGACTCTGGAAAACTGTTCAGCAATACCTACACCGATGGATTCTAGGAGGCAGCCATTTCATTCCCGGGTACACATCCAGAGGCGTGTCTATATATTCATTAAGAGGCATGCCCAAGAATTTTTCAGGATCAATAAAACTGAGACACAATCCACATATTCAGGTATACTGTAAGGGGTGAATAAGTTCCCAAATAGTCACACGATAGAATTCAGCAGTACGAAAGAACAAACCTCAATTCTCTGCAACATCGTTGAGAACTTTCAAAACCAACATATAGCTGGAGAAGCAAGAACAAAGAGGACAAGCTGCACAGATGACTCACTCTATGGCCTGAAATGTACAAACAGGCAAAGCTAAGCTCTGGCAGTGGCCACCGTTAGGAAGGGGTGGGGTCACCCTGGCATGCCAGGATGTTAGTTACTGACCGAGTGCTTGTTAGTTGGGCGTTAGGTCAAGTGAGGCCTGTACTACACCCATCCTGCTGTGCATATGTGCACCATTCCAGTAGTCCGTATGAGCAGCTCAGGAAACACAATGCCCAAATATGCCAGTTTGGACTTCAGACAGGGCATCTGGTGAGGGTTGCTCTGAGCTCCCCTTGTCTGCCTAAGGTCAGGCTCTCCAAAAGGAACTTGGAATCTGCTCCCTGAAGTCTCATCAACCTGGGAAACTCACAGTACAGAAGAGGGGGCTGCAGGCCCCCAGCTGCCCATGCAGCCCAGGTCACAGGCTGCCACCCGCTCCCTGGAGGGCCCAGTCACCTCTCCCAGAGTCATTTACTCCACACTGAGGGGCGGCACTGATCCTGACCTCGCCTGCGGGAGGAAGCACCTGATCCTGCAGGGTCTTCAGGGACTGCACTGCTGGGACAAACACTGACGCCCACAACTGAATGGAGGGGAGGTTTCATTTGGTTCCTAGTTTTCGAGTTTAACCCATGGTCAGCCGGATCCAAGGCAGAAAGGGCTTAAGAAAACTGCTTACCCCATGGCAGCCGGAAGAGAAGGAGGGAGGAGGAGTCAGGGTATGAGATCTACTCTCTAACCAGAGGCCCAGTAACGCTCCTCTTCCAGCCAGCCCCACCTTCTAAGAGCACATTCACTCTGAACTTGTCAATGGGCCCATTCACTGAGGAGCGGAGCGCTCCTGTGATCCCACCATCTCCCAAAAGCCCCATTCTGAACACGAGACCTTTGAGGGACATTCTAGATCTGAACCATGACAGGCGCTCACTCTTCTGTCATGTGACACCCCTGCACATGTGATAAACTTGGATACCTCTTCTCCCATTACTTTGCCTACTTTCAGCTGATTTCATGGACTCGGTTGTCAAGTCCTCCGAGGAGGGGAAACTTTCCACTTCTCTACAATGTTAAAAACTCAAACAGGACTGTTCCTCAATCTTGGTATCCACCCCCCCACACACAAAGGCCAGAAATTAGTTAACATTCACATATTTAAGAGTCAGCCACGGCCATGACGACAATTGGAACAAACCTTGAAGAATGAAGAACTGACTCTGAGCATTTAAGGATGAGCCCAAGGCCTGGCCCAAAGCAGAAGTAGATCTTGCCAGGTTTGACCCTCAATGCTAGAAAAACCATTATCTTTACTTTTACTGAGTAACAGAGGCCACGCCTTCTCTCTGCAGAGCTGACCTCTCTGTCCATATGCTCAGCCCACGTTTTGGGCAAGAGCTGCACAGCTGCCAAGATCTCAGCAACCCCAAGCTATCAGGTCTTGTGCTGACTTGGGATGTGCATTCCTCACCCCTGCATGCATTCTGCATAGACACCTCACAAAGCAGCGAATTCCCAGGAGTCCCGCTTTTCTCCACCACGTTCTCTTAGGAAGGAACCTGTGAGTTTTATTATTTTCTTTATTTTTAGCTAAGTTTCAAAAAAATGAGCCCAAGTGAGGTTTTCTATGTTGGCCTGAACTAAGATAATTCACAGGTTTCTGAGCTTAGTTCTCCCCATTGTTCTCAGGGAAGGATGCTATTTTTGTTGTTTGGTTTTTGAGACAAGGTCTTGCTACGTAGTCCAGGCTGGACTGGAACTCACTATGGAATCCAGGCTGGCCTTGAACTCAAAGCAATCTTCCTGCCTCAGCCTCCCAAGTGCGAGGATTATAGCTGTGCAGCACCATACCCAGCCCAAATGATGCTACTGACATAGTGTCATTCCACTGTGACGTGGTGACTTGAACATTCCCACGTCACCAAGCTCACTTCCAAAGGAGAACCCTGGGTTGAGGAGTGCCCATCTCTGTACATCATAAGAAAACTCCTTCTTTTTCCTTCCTCCCTTCCAAGTAGTAGAACTCTGACCCACCTTGGCCCGCCAAGTATCTGTCAAGCTGCTTGCCTACCTCTGACAAACCCTGGAGCCTGAGAAGCAAGGGGGTCAGGGAGAATCAGACTCCCTGGCTTCCTGGGACAGAAATTCATGTTCATTTCCCATGAGAAAGCTGAAGTGGAAAAGATTAAGATGCCTGAAAATGGTAAACTCATGCTTATCAGATATGGGAATCAAACTGTTACACAGTTTAAGATGCAAGGAACTCGCAGGAGGTGTGCAGAGCAGGCCCTGGAGTCCTTGCTGGGTGTGCACGTGAGCAGGAATGCTAAGCACTGGGTGGGGGAGCAGGTCAGGGCCCTGATGTTTACGCTCAGGAAAGGTCCTGATGGCAACAGGGAAATGGTTAAAAAGGAAGACGATCTCCAAAAAGTTTCCATTAGACATTGCTAATTAGTTTTGAAGTACAAGGGAAAAATACAGACAAAATGACTGATCTATTCCTAGTCAAAAGGGCAATTTTTAACATATCTATTTAATCAAAGTTATTCCCACAACTGCGTCTATTTATCACCCAGACAAGCTTCTCCTAGCAGAGCGACATATGCTCTTACCACCAAGTTCTAATTCTTGGCTGGCTTTGAACTCCTTTCAGTTTAAAGTAATTTATCCTAAGGAATCTTCCTCCGGGCCAGGGCACTTAATCCAAACTTACCTTTCGAGGCTTCTGTCCCCAGTGGGTTTTCTAAGAAGTCTGCCATGTCGTGGCTCCAGGCGTCACGGACCGCGGACTTAGACACCACCCTGTCATTCAGAGCCTGCTGCGGCCGAAAGTTATTTCTCAGATACTCCACTGACTTGACGTGGTCTTGCTGCTCCGTGGTGAAGATGGAATAAAAAGCCTCGAGCTAAACAGAAAACCAGAGAGGGGAGAAAAAGACCCACATCAATTAGAAAGCTGTGTGACCCAAAGCAGTAGAGGTGACAAAAGCATGAAGCGGCAGGAGGCCCAGGGGCAGACGCTTTCTGCTATGTTCCCCCGGCAGAGCTTTAGCGTTCAGGGCAGGAGCACAGAGCCGCGGCGGAGCTGGTGGGTCCAGCAGTCAGACTACCTGGGTGTGAGCCCTGCTCCATCACACACCTATTCTAGGACCCAGAGCAAGTTGCCTAACCTCCCCGAGTGTCCCATGTTCTCAGGAAAATGATGATATGATGGACAGTACTTACCTCACAGGAGTCTGGTTAACACGACGTCTTGACGAAACACTTATAAACTATGTACTGCCCTGAAAACAGTTCCTGGCATACCATAGGACCTCAGTATCAGTGATTTAAACCTTACTAATAAGCCTATTCTGACAAAACTTGGGCCAAGTTACCCAAGTAACCAAGTCAATAAATGCTACATGCGTGCATAAGTTAAACTGCCCAGGTTCACCACTTAGCACATGGCTGGCTAGGGACAAACCATTCAAGCTTTCTGAAGCTTAAATTTCCTCACCTGTGAAACATCCGTAATAGCAGAACCTATCCAGCATGGGGATTTAGCTCAGTGGTTCCCCCGCCTGCCTGGCAAGTGCAAGGTCCTGAGTTCGATCTCCAATACCAAAATAACAAAACAAAACAAAAACCGAACCTACCTTTAAAGTTTCCTGAAAAGATAAACCTATGCAAGCCTCCCATAGAAATTTGCTATCATTATTATTAAATAACATCAGCCACCAAAGTGCTGTCGAAACTTTGGGGAAGGCAATGAAATAAACAATCAGAGCTCCAGGATCTTATTTCTATTATCAAAAGGGGTCCTTTGTGGCCCCACACCCTGATCATTAAGAATGGGCCCCGCACTGTGCATGAGGGACAGAACTGGGATGAGTCCTCACAGACGCATTCTCATCAGACCACAAAGGGATCCTCCTCACCAACGAAATGGCCCGAATCGGAAATGCCCAGTCACCAGCAGTGTCGCCTCCTCCGGGCGGGAACAGACTCTGGAGCGAAGAACAGAGAACCCAGGGGAGCTGCTCGTGCCCCTGTGCCCCTCCATTCCTGCAGGGCCAGGCCGAATGGCATGGCCAGCCACAGCCCAGTAGGCTGAGTGGCTCTCCAAGCAGGTGTGCAGGGGGCCAGAGGAACACTAATAGATTGCATAAAATAGAAGATTAACGAAAGAAACACTATGGACTCAGCCCACTCTCCACGGTCATTTTAAAGCCTGGAGCCAACACTACTGTTTCTCCACCAGCCTGTGAGGGTGACCCAGAAAACGCCTGCTGCTAACAACTAGAAACTCTTTTTTTGCATGAGAAAGCAATGGATTCACAGAGGGATTTTAGCCAAAAGCAATCACCTATCGTTCTACCTTCTCCCTTATTCTACTGCTTGTACAGTGTTAATAAGCCACGAAGAAGGCCAGTCCACCTTCTCATTAGGTCACTCCATCAGGATGGTCTTTTACCTGGCCTGGGAGCCAAAGGAACCGTCCTCCCCACTCTTCCTTCTTTATTTATAAGAGAGCAAGTAATAAATGACAGAAAAATTAAGAAAACTGAGCTGTTTACTCATCCAGATATTAGCCACTTAGAAGAAGACAAGTAAGGTGTTGAAAAATCAATTCAACCCTGTTATGTGACTCACTTGACAAAATTACCAAAATCAAACTACATGCCTCAAACCATGAGGACAGGTTTCTGTTTAGAGAAAATCATTTCCTAAGAGTATATGAAAGGAATTGACAAAAACCCTCTGGAGTTGGTCTAGGCAGGACCAGGGAAAATGATTTCAAGGATGGTAAACCAATCCCAAGAGGAAAGGTGAAAGGAAGCGGAACTGTTTAGTCTGGAGAAGGACAGGTAAGGAGGAATTTGATTAAAGGCCACGTATGTGGAAGATGCTGACCAGCTCTTCTCTATGTCTAGAAAAGGCCACATAAAAGGAAACTGGCTTAAATTAAAGCCGTAGAGTTGTGAGTAAAATAAAGGGTGAATTCCCTTAACTTTCAGGGTCTTTTTCAAAAGGTGGACTGGGCTGCCATACATAGTGAGTTGGACCAGAAACTTTCTAGAAGAGACAGCAGTCTGTCCCAAAATAGATGAATGGAGAACAGTGCTGGAGGCTGTCTGGGCAGTACGACCCCTACGTTTGTTTATTCTTTAGAAAACTTGCATCTTTCACAGCCAGCGTTCAGTTCTCCTACAAAGTTTGCTTCTGATGCCTCAGGAAAGAATTAGTCATATAACTGTACAAAGAGGCAGGTTCTGAATTTAACACAAAAATGCCTTTGCGTCAATTGCTCTTACAGCTTAATGACATGCTGTGACTTGAAAGCGCTGGTCTGGTCAGTAACTCAACTTGCCCACAGATGCTGAAGAGCGGACGAGGTGGCTCTGAGGGCGAACTGACGACCCGAGTGATATTTTATTGCCAACTGCATCATAGCTTCGCTTGATAGTCACACACTACAGTTCAGCAAGGAGGGCAAGCCGAGCAGACTTAGCAGATGCCCTGGGCAGGTGGCCAGCATTCACTAAAAGCCCATCACTCCGCTGTCTCTTTGGTAACGGGCATGATTGGCCATCGGTGGCTCTTGGGTGGATAGAAAGCGACAGTCCTCACCCTGGCAGGGAGCAGCAGTCACCCACACAGGAAGTCCACTGATGGCCTCTGAGCCCCGTGTGTGACTCTGGGGCCAGAGACAGACCACGCGAGCTGCGCTTCCCTGGCCTCTGACCCGTCCACGCGTTTGGTGTTGGACCTGCCTCACCCTTCGGGATCTGGCTGAGAGAGGCACGCTGCTCCTTTAAAAGGGAAACAAGATCACACCACACTTGCTTCTCACTGTTTCCAAGTCTCCCACTCTTCACCAAGGGCCCTTACTGGTCTAGCCTGCGTCAACATCTCCAACTCCAGAACTTACTCTTGCTACCTAAGGTTCCACATTCTGTCTTGAAACCCACCTTGGGAAATGTCCCCTTATTTAATCCTTCTGTGCTTCACTGTCCTTATCTGTGTGACAAAGACAACATTACGTCTACTTTGTAGGGTTTTAGTATTCAATGAGTCTCTTATATAAAACATTTGGAATCATTCCTGGCACACAGCGTGCTCATCCAATATTACCATCAGTATTGCTGTTATTAATTTTTGAGGAATGTGGTAACTATGACTGTTCTCTACACATACAGCCCCATAAAGTCCTGTATGTGCTTTTCTCTTCTTTTTTTTCTTGCTACTATTATTTATCAAGTCTGTTATTGTGCCAGATATTTGTCAAGCACTTTGCAAGCATTATTTTGGTTTCTAACTTCTTTTTAGCTTCAAACAATGACATTAAAGTAACATTATTAACAATATCATTATAATAACATTAGCAGTAGTAGCTCATGTTTATCGAGCACCTACTATGTGCAAGGTGCTGTGTACGAAGCAGTATGTACTGTCCGTTACTTGGTCACCACAGAAATTCTAGGAGGCTGGTGGCATTACTGTCACTGGTGGTATTAATATTATTGACTGATAAGAGAACCAGGCTTGGAGACATTAGGTGATTTGCCTGAGCTCACACAGGAACCCACAGGGAAGGTGAGGATTAGAAGCGCAGTCTGTGAGATGTCTGTCATACTCTCAAGCACCCTGAGCCACAGGTGCGACTCCCCAGCAAGACTCCCTGCATGAGAAGCACCCCATGGGGAAATTAGCTGTGGTCACACAAGACCCACACAGCTCCCTTTCGCTGGCCGCGGCCATCCCAGGCAGGGACTCTGGTGCGGGGAACATGAATTCAACCCCGATGGGCCGGCCCAGGAAGAAGCAGGCTGCGTGAACACGCTGCTGCCCCACGGAAAAGCACTCCGCACCCCCAGAGCCCGGCTCCAGCTGCCTGAGCCTTTCCATAGGCAGGTAATAAACACACTGGGATCTAGCTTTACTTTAATAGAACTAATGAAGTCTTTATCATTTAGTAAAAATAAATGAAAGTTTTTATTTCTATAATATGAAATTGACTTTTAAACTTTTGAAGTGAATGTGTAAAACATTTCTTTCTTTTTATTCCTGCTTGGGGAGTTGTAATTGCATTTTAACTAGTGCTGTTTCAAGAACCATTTTAACCTTGAATTGCAAATGTGTTAGCTGGAAGTGTATATAAATCATTTCAACTTAGTTTTTATTATAAAAGTATTACAGAGAATAATTAGTTTTTAATCTGTTGGCTGGAATCAAAGGAGAGCTGAAATCTATTCACGCCAGTCCTGTGCAGCGAACGCTTTGTCCCCAAGATGTGAGGAGGGATCGTGTGGCTGAAGGGGGAAGTGAGAGGAAAGCAAAAGAGACAGAATTATGAGCCCCTGAAAGGCTGATACACGCAGTGTTTTAAGGGATGGACATGTAGGGGCAATTAAACAAAACCGGAGTCCACTATTAGCACAATAACCAACCCAACAATAAGCACTGGGCACTGTGTCTCACCTAAGGTCACGGAGACACTTCTGTTTCACTGTACTTTTGACAGGCAACAGGGTAGGCCCGGTTTTGTCACTTCATCATTAAACTAGACAGGATGGAATATTAAGTTCCCAACAGCCTGGAGCATCCCGTCCCAAGTTTACTACTAACTATAGCTGCAGAGATGAAATCTGAGAATAGCTAACTAATGGAGCACCCGGGCCCTCCTGCAAAGCAAAGCTCTGCATCACAGTCAATGAGGAAAGCGTGCTCTCTTGGGTAGATGATGGCATCTTACCCACCAGGAATGGTGTCTGTCGCATGCACTGCACACCGTACAGTGTTGGATGAGAATAAGTGTCTCACTTGTTGTCACAGCCTTGAGATACACCTTAGAGTTGTGACAGCCAGCAGCCGCATGTGGCTATTCCTCTAGAAATGGGGCTAGCTTCCATGGAAAAGAGAGTATTTTGGATATACGAAGCCATCTCATCTAAATTCACTTCACTTCTTGCTCTTTACACTTTTTCCTATGTGACTAGTAGAAAATATAAAATGATGCTTGTGGACTGTCTTATTTCCACTGGACAGCACTGCCTTACAGGACTGCCACACATTTAATAGCAGCAACAAAAACCCTCTAATTATTTTCCAAGCACATTCTCCTGTGCCAAGCACTAGGTCTAGGCATTTCAGGGACATCTTTTCATTTAAGCCCTACGGTGCCTCAGCCGTGACCATTTTACAGATGGGAAGACGGAGGCACTAAGTAGCAGAGTAGTTTAGCTTTTGGCCAATGTACGGAGCCAAGAATGGAACCTGGGCAGTTTGCCTCCTAAGCACATGAGCTTAATGCCAAAGGTGCTCTAGTCTTTATGCAAAGAGGTAACTTTAGCTCGAAAAGCGTTGTGCAGATACCTTTTCTATCCATTTCAGTTTACTGTTAGCCACCTGCCTGCCCAAAAAAAAAAAAAAATTTCAACATCCAGAGGCAAACAAATTAGACACTTATTTTTATTTTGAGACAAGGTCTCACTATGTTGTGAAGCTGCCCAAGCTGGGCTTGAACTTGTGATGTTCCTGCCTCAGCCTCCCAGAGTGCTGGGATTAAAGACATGTACCACCATGCCTGGCTTATTCACTGCCTTTTTAATAGCACCCTCAAGAAGCACTTAAATAAAATTCATGCTTGAGAAAATGACAGGCATCATATTTTAACCTATAGGAGGCAGCAGTGCTGACAAAGGGGCACTGGGATAGATGCCCATGGGCAGAAAACATCGTTTGAGAAACCTGCTCTCGAACAGAACAGACCCCAGTACACCGGACTTCAGGATCACCCTGCTCGGAGGGCTGTGAACACGCTCAAGACAGCATCTCCTTCACTGGTTCTGCACCTCTCACTGCCCACACCAAGACCGCGTGCTGCCCATGAGCGGGTGCCCAGGCCATGGCCTGACTGCTGCCAGCACGCAGGGGAGATGGTTAGCGGAGCCGTGGACCACAGCATCTTCTGTGACGAGTCCACTGGCAGCACCATACTTCATCTAGATCATCACACGGGCCACAGGCACATCCAGCACCACCAGGGCCGCTCTGCCTAGACACCTAGCTGGACAGGTGGACTAATAAGCGGATAGAAGAGGGAAAATAGTGGTTGCTCCAGAAATCTGCATCCCAAGCCCCAACAGCTTGTGCCGACTGCTGTGACTCACGGTCTGTGCTGCGTCCAGGCACCCACACCAGGTTAGGGAGAGGCGAGCAGATGGGGGCTTTGGAAAAGTAGAAGAGGGAAAGACTTGGAATATCTTCTTTCTGATGGAAGCAGATATGGAATTCCTAACTACTTGGCTTTTCCAAACTGGCTGTTGGACTTTTGGAAATGAACATTCTGTGCTAACTTTCAAAAAGAATGCTGGCAGGGTGCGTGCGGCTGGGAGGTCTGCGATGATGACCCTTGGATGGCTTTCTCTTCTAAGGGCTGACACAGCTGTGACCTCCACAGAGCTCGGAGGCAGGGATCCCTCCAGCCACATGAATGGGAGCTATCTTCCTCCCCTGGAAGAGGGACAGGGAAGTACAGAGAGATATCCGATAAAAGCAAAGATTATCCAAAGACAGCTCGTTGTAAAGAAACTGGAAGGCAAATAGGATGAATTTATTTCTTCTGTTTCCCTGAAATATAATTCAGAGAGGTCAAGTATTGGAAGGCAAAGCAAATGCGTCCTTTATTTCTTTCCCTTAGTGTCCCAGAAGTAGAGAGAATGGGGAAACAGGGACCAAGCACTCCCTGAGGCTCTGGTTACCAAATGCCAAATGCTTCTGAGTGACAAACACTTGAGCAGACATCCAAGCCCCAAACTGTGTCTTCCATTCAGGCGCTGATTTTCTGGGGCTGCAGGAACACTCAGCTGTGTTACTGATCCTCAACTGTCCCTAGCAAACTGACTGCCACCCTCTGCCTCTTCCTGTACCTGGAATCCTACAAAAAAGAGTGGACAAACCTGTATTTAATTTCATTATCTCAAATCTTTAAATCTTTGAAGACAAAAAGCATTTATTTAAGTGACAAAATGGGTCCCTTAAAAAAATTCTTCCCTCAGCCTTGCAGAAATAAGTACTTCGACTGTAATTTTGTCTTTTATAAAACAATGTTGGCTTCAACATTAGAAAGAAAATTTGTTTATTTCATTATCTGCTTATGGCTGGCAGATCCTGTTCAGAAACCAAATTGCCAGTCCTTCCCTTTTGTTCGGTCAGAGTGAAATTAAAAGGAAAAGCAGTATCTCAGAGTGTCTGCCAACAGCACTGAGGCCACATAAATCAGTTTGACCTGGGCCACACTGACCACTGCCCCTCCCCTGCAGCCTGAGAAAGAACCTGCTGCTCTGCTCACCCCAGAAAGCCAACCCTGGGTGTCGTGGACACTATCAGGAACCTTGGACGACTTATTCAAGGACAGACCATGACGCACGGCCAGCTGAGAAGGTAGGTGGCCAATGTCTACTCAGAACTATATTCTTACAAACCCAACCTTAGGCTGGGGATTTAGCTCAGTGGTTCTGCTGCCAGCCTCAAAAGTACAAGGTCCCAAGTTTGATCCCCGGTACCCAAAAAACCCCCCAACTTTAGACCCAGACTGTGTCGGGTGGTAAGCAGCCCTTTGCTTTAAAGATCAACAGGTGCCAGAGCAACCATATCGGGTCAGGAACCAACAGAAAGCAAGCCAAGAGGAACCAGGGACCAGAATTTTGCAGAAGCACAGAACTGATCCTGAAGCTACATCAGAAAGACCAAGCATTATGGGCCCTGCAAGACAGAGAGAAAAACATGTGCTTCACTTTCTAGTTCCAGTCCTGCTTGGGACAAGACGCAGCTGGCTTCACCTCAGAAACCCCTTACTGTTGCTCCTTTACAATACTCCCTTCTATGTGAGCTGCTGTAAGTCAGTTTCTTATATTCAGAAACGACCTGACCGGAACACCAGCCCTTCCCCACTCCCTATTCCATCCCCTCTGTTCCGGTTGGGAAAATCTTGGACTATTCCCCATGCCAGCCAGGCTCAAAAGCTTGTTGCCAGCACCTTAGTTACACTACTGGCACTATCACCTCATTCTACAATCTCCTCCCTCCCTCTAGAGCACTGCTACCCTTAGTTGTGAAGCTGGTGGGATGGGGGCGTGAGGGCACTGCCAAGAGGCCCAAGACAAGAACTTTCCTTTTTTTTTTTGGTACCGCTGGGGATCAAACTTGGGTCCTTGCGCTTGCGCAGCAGGCGGCGAAACCAATGAGCTAAATCCCCGGCTCTGAACGTCCCGTTTTTTGATAGTCCTGATGAGTAGCTCAAGTTCACTTTCTTACAGAGCCTACCATTGTTCCCAGCCCTATTTTTGAGAATTATGCAAAAGACATCTCATTCTTTGTCTAACTCAGTGCATGCTGAAGTTTTGACAATTAATATGTTCTTTCTAAGAATTTTCCCTTTCTATTTGTTGATCCTCCTGAGGTGATGTAAAGGCTCCTCGCTCCCTGGCAGTTCCCTTTCCTCTGACAATGCCCCATCAACTTCTACCCACAAGTAACTGCTCAGTCTGAATTCTGCCTTTCTAGATTTGTTCAGGGCACTCCCAGAGAAAGCAGAATAGTACAGCTGGTCGGGAACTCCTGGGTTTTACAATCAGATACAGCCAGACTTGGCTTCCGGCTTTCTCGCTCTTTAGCTGTGAATCCGGGGCATGCTACTCAACCTCTCTGGATGGCGTTGTTCTGTGTGGGCCACATCGTCATAACATCATCTCGCAACTGTTTTAGGTGGACATATGTGAAGTACTTAGAAAAGTGTCGTCATTCAGGAAGAGCTCAAAAAGCGGCATGTTTAATTTCATCTCCTTGTGTTTTCAAACCTCTCTTCTTTCTGAGCTATGACGGGTGGGCTCAGTGTTATGAGAATAATTCTTTTTTCAATCAGACACCATAGCTTGGTTACCCGCAGTGTGACCGTGGGAAAATTACTTTCCTTCCTCGACTCTTGGTGTTCTCCATGGAATGGGGTGCAGAGAGTACCTCCCTCATGAGTCTGCAGTCCGTGGGTGTAAACGGGCTGGCACATTCAAAGAGCTCAGAAGAGTCTCTGGTGTAAGATGTCATTATGGGTGGCACCTACCACCTCTTCAAAACAGTCTTTCGGCAATGCCTCATTTCATGCCTGAAATTCCCCTCTGCTAGTTAATTTTTAGCTTAGAATCCATATTTTATATTTTACTATTTTTGCATTCAAAAACATGCTTGTTGGAAAGAAGGAAGAAATCAATGAAGAGTGGAGAATTAAAAAACAAAGCAAAACCTTTCCTGCTGTGCTTCAGAGTTAAGTCAACACACAGCCAGGAGACAGGGAGCGGGCCGGGTGGCGGGGGCTGTACCTGGTGGTAAGAGATAGGCACGGGCTTCTGGAAGACGATCCACTCCACAATTTCACTGCACGGAGGGGTGGTCAAGGAGCCTGTGTAGCGATAATAGCTGCCCAGGGACGCAGGCAGGAGGTCCCGGAGGACGAAAGGGTCCAAGAAGGTCTCCTTCTCTGTTTGGGGAGAGTGGGATAAAAAGAGCACACTGTAAGTCACACTGCGCTGCAGACACATTGTCACCACACCGCCAGCCTTGTTTGTGCACGTACTGGCACGTAGTATGTGGTGGTGGTGGCAGAGGCTCGGAAAATCAGGTAGTACTTCTCAGGGTGTGCCCCGAGGACACCAGCACCACACTCCATCCTTTTAAAGACCAGGTTTCATGCTGAACAATAGTGAGCAATGTAACAATAGTGAGCAATGTGACAGTAGCTTCACACCCCAGAAAATTCAACAAAACAGTGTAGCATAGTATCATCTCTGCAGAAAAGACACAAGGAAGGCCTTGAGCAACCCAGCCTTCCCCATGTCTCAGCCCAGAACCCTCCTCCATCTAATAACTCTGGACTGATAACCAGCAGAACAAACTCTGGGTCACAATGAGGCAGTCACTATGAAAACAAAACCATAAGCCAACAAAGACATGCAATCCCAAAGCTGGCTATGCTTCGGTGTGACTGCACCTGAGGTTTCAAAGAACAAAGTAAGACCTAACCAGGGGACCACGCTGAACCTAAAAATGACCACCGGAGCCAAGTGTGGTGGCACCTGCCTGTAATCCCAACTGCGGGAGGCTGAGGTGGAAAGTTTGCAAGCTCATACTGGGCAACTTAGCAAGGCCTTGTCTCAAAATAAAATTCACAAAGGTCTGGAGAGGTAAGCTCAGCAGCAGAGCACTTGCCTAGCATGCATGAGGTCCTGGGCTCTGTCCTCAGGATCTTAATAAATTAATATAAAAATGCCCCAGAAACAGGCTTCTTTTAAACCAAAATGGAGATGTCTGTGCTTCAACAGAAGAAATGATATTTAAACTAAGACTCAACAATGGTAACGCTTAATAAGCAGAAGAGGAAAGAAAGACACAACGTGGGTTAGTGGCTGCCTGAGGTCACACAGCTCTTAAGAGATATGAAACCAGGTTTCTTGGTGCTAGGAATGGCAGAGTTCTGACTACAGAAGCTAAAGTTAATGGGACAAAAACTGAATGGTTAATACCAAGACAGCAAGGAAGATCATTTTAGGTAGTGGGAACAGCAAATGCAAAGATCTTGAGGCAGATGGCGACGGTGCAGTCGAAAAGATTAGTGTCCTGGCCCCAGGAGGTCCAGTAGATCACCCAGCTCCCTACACAAGCCAGAGAAGTGGCCCCCACTTTAGATCTGAGACTCTTTCCTCCCTGTTTAAGATGTACTAACACTATGCAAATGCAAGGACCCGAGTTCGATCCCCGGTACCAAAAAAAAAAAAGATGTACTAACACTGTAAGAGTCCAGCCCACGGTATTCGTGCTCTGGCTCCTGAATGGCTTTCACCATGGCCCTCAGGCTCTAAATCAATAGCACAGACAACCTGTGCCCAAGGAAATACTTTCCGGGCTTCTTATCACCTCCCTCTTTATCTTTCCGACAGATCAACAAGGCAAGCACTGGACAAATCTACTCCTCGACTGTGAAGATCTTAGTAACCAGAAGATAATGTAAGAGCCCAGTGGAAATCAACTACTAGAATGGATAAAATTATAATTTTCTTCTGGAAGAGCACAGTTGAGTAAGACTCATGCTTATTCGGGCTTCACTATATACCAGGCATTGTTCTAGTCAGACGCTATAAACATCTAAACAGCACTAACTACTGTGCCAGGTCAAACTGGACGAGCTTTAGAATGTCAACTTACTGGATCCTGACTCCACAAAGTGTGTGCTATTATGATCCCATGGACAGAGGTGGAATACAAAACCAGCCTTCCGCCTCACGTCACTGTGCCCTCCCACCTCCACTGGTCTACTTTGCATGGCCAGCTTTACAGATGTGGAAGCCAAGACACACCGAGGTTACCAAATGCAGCAAAGGTCAAGAGGCAGCAGGAGTAAGGGCAGTTATTCTAAGGCTCGAAAGCCAAAGTTGATTTTCTTTTTTCCAAAGGAGAAATTAGGTATTAATAAGTCCCAGTCTTCAAATCATGGGGTTGTGTAATCAGAACAGAGAGGCAGTTTCTGTTGGACAAGTAGGCCGGGAGCAGCAAAGCTTCCCCTCTGCCTGCTGGCAGCCTGGGCTTTCATTACCCGTGGTTATCAGCAGCCTGATGACTGGGGTAATCTTTGCAAGGGTGCCTGGCTGGGAATGGGCTGCCAGGAAAAGGAAACATTTTGGCCCTTGCTTGCTGCCTCTGGGCTTTCTGAGCTCTGTAAACAGCCAACACAAAGCCCAAATACCACAAACCGAACCATCAGAAAACCCTGCAGTTTCCCCTAGTGGCTCATCCGGAGTTAGGGTGCTGGAAGGCATCCCATGTGTGCCACCAGGAAGCCACCAGACAAGCCCTGCAAAGCCCTGTCTAAAGTACCAACTAGCCAGGCATGGTGGCACATGCCTGTGATCCCAGCACCCAGGAGGCTGAGGCAGGAAGACTGCCATGAGTTCAAGGCCAGCCTGGTCTACATAAGAGTTCAAGGTCAGCCTGCACTACGAAGGGAGACCCTATTTCAACAAACAAACAAACAAAGAAACAAAGAAACAAAGTACCAACTTCCCCAGCAGCAGCAGGACTTGGAAGTTCAGGATGGGCTCCTGGGCTTGGCAGGCTTCAATGGGAACTTTGAGGGCAGTCCAGAAAGGCTGCTCTGTCCTTGGCCACCGGGCTCCAGAGGCAGGCTCTGGCTTTCACCGTCAGGAGGTGAGACCTAGCTGGGGGTCATGGAGGGCCTGGCATCACTGTGGCTCCCCCTCCTCGATCCCGGCCGTGGGTCTCAGGACTCCTCCATCTGTAAGGGCCTTAGGCCACTACGGCTCAGCGGCTTTAGAAGAACCAGGACCCATTTCTTCAAACAGAGGCCCAACCAGGAGCCTAGCAACTCAGGCAGCTAGAAGCCCGGGCCACAGGGCTGAAGCTGAGACCCGGTCCTGAGGGTCTCTGAAAACCACCATTTGGTCCAGTTCCTGAACTTCAGGGCTGGGGAAATGGAAGAGTGGGGAAGGTTACAGAGCCGAAGCTGAAACTCCAGGAGAATACGGAAGCTTGAGTGGAATTCTCTGAGGCCCGGAAACAGTGCTCCTGGAAGGCAGGACACCCTCTCATTTAACAGCTGCCCTCACCAGCCCCTCGACTCCATTCCCATCAGGGCTCTGTAAGGAGAGCAGATGCTCAGCCTTTGAGGGTTCAAATCCCAGCCATGGCAGGTTCGCTGCTGTGAGCACCAGCAGAGCACGACGCCTTGCTGGGTGCGGTGAAGATGGAACGTGGGAACACCTCACAGGCGATCGGCACTATTCTTAATTTTATCACTACTGTTCCTCTGAGCCACCATGGTCCTACCACATACTTCCTCTAACGATCTGGACCTACATCTTTTCCTTTCTCCTGGACGAGCAGTGCTTAGGTTAGAGCCCAGCACGGCCTTTGGAACCAACTGCTGCTGCGCCGCTGTGTGACATCAGCCCGAGGCTTCCCATCTCTGAGCTATTTCCTTGATGAGGAGCTACAAGAGCATCAGGGCTGCTGTGATAAGAAGTTAACAGACATAAGCGCCCTAAGCCTTCACTGCCGCCTAGAGCTCCACTTTTGGAACATCCCCAACAGAGGAGCATAATAGAACTGTTTTCTTCAAATGCTTTTTCTTTGCATTTTCCTAGGTAATGTATATGATTTTCATGCAGAAATTTTAAAAATTGCAATCTGCAGCACACATAGGTTAACCCAGCTCCCGGGCCATTGTAAGCCCTGGTTTATGAGAGGAAGCACTTGGCTGAGAGAAAGCTCCAGAGAGTTCCAGGCCAGCTCATTCCATGTCTTAAACCAGAGCTTAGCGAACATTTTCGGCAAAGCACTGAAGAGTAAATATTTTAGGTTTTGTAGCCCAAGAGGCAAAATCAGAGATATTACATAAGTACCTATATAACAAACTCACTTTCACAACCTTATTAACCTGAAAACATTAATAAAAACTAAATACAATCTTCAAAAGGTAATTTATTTAAGGAGAAGAAAACAATTTTGGGGGGAATAGCATTTCCCTTAAGGACTGAATATAAAAATCATTCTTAGGTTAAGAGCCACACAAAAGTAGGCAGCATAGTGAAGTCAGCTCTCACCTGTATCTTTCCCACCTGTATCTTAATGTAAGTGTCGGGAAGGGTCCCAAGGATCAGAAAGTCAACTTAGAGTCACAGCCAGACTCTCAAGGGTCCAGGAAAGGGGAGCACGCCCCGGGTTCATTTGTTTTGCGAACACCACATCACAGAATTAACTCTCCACATTGTTCCTCCACTGAGTTTTCTAAGTTCAACGGAAACATCAGTGCACACCGATCTTTCTGGACATCCATCCTTCTTCCTGCTCCTTCTCCCAGGCAGCACACAGCTGACAAATGGGGTGCATACAGGGGACACCTCTGGGAATGTGCAGTGTCCCCAGTGCTGCCCACAAAACCTGCATACATCGAGCCAAGGGGTTCAGTGGGTTGGCCCAGGACTGGGGTCTCCTGACCACAGCCGCGGGGAAGAAGGAAGGACACACCACCCTGCTCTGCTGAAATCAGAAAGTCTTCGCGGATACCACTGGCATTGCAGATGCAGTGCAGGAGTTAGGAAACAGGTGGATGGGCAGAAGCAGTGTCCCCTGGCCTATAGCAAGTTATCTGTGTCTTTGCAACTGTTTTCTCATCTGGAAAATACCTGTAAGGAAATTCTGCATGTGAAATGAATTGTTCTTACTTAAGAGATCAGGGAATGCCCAGCAAAAGAGCAGAAATGCTTATTAAATAAAACTCGGGATAAGTGGGCAGTGTGACCCCACACCCACCCCAACAGAGCATTCTTTTCCCAACTTCTATCCTAATTAGTCATTTCAATTCAAAACATTCCTATCTGAGCCACTTAACAGTTGTGAAAAATATTTGAAACACTGTACTTATACCACCATTCATTCCATTATACCATAATAAGCAGGTACTGTGCATTACTAGATAAAAGAATTGAAAAAGAATGAATCTCATTCCACTTCCAAGGATCCTGGGTGCCGTATGCAGACAATATTATATTTTAATAATTAATTGTTCATCAAAGAAAAAGATGAGGAACAGGGATGCTAAATTCAAAGTTATTCAAATTGCAAAAATGAATAATGCATGGCTTTTATATTAAACACACACTGTATTAAGTAGCCTACATTGCACCCAACTCTGTCTTTCCTTTTTGAGCATTTTGAATGACAATACGAATAATCAGTTAGAGAAGGTTTGTTTAGAAAAAGGAATGCCTTATTTGAATGCAAACGGAGTCTATCTGAAGATGACTGACTTTTCCTACCTATTAGGGAATTTCGTGTGAGGGCTGTAATGCCATGGTCGACATTGAACCCAGCGAGGCCCGCTTACCCTTGCAGCTTCCTTCCAACACTAGATTATATCTGGCTGATTCTGTTCAATTTCTTATTTCTGACAGCAGTGCCAGGAGGCAATTTTTAATTACAGAAAATTTGAAAGATTCAAACATGCATAATTGGATTAAAAATGTGATCATTAAAACATTAGATGATAATCATCTGATTGACTGGATTTGGGGTGTGTTAAATAACTGAATATTTTCAATACTTTGGTTACATAAGAAAAAAGAAAGCTCCTTATAAAATACGAAGAGTCAACATACAGAAGAGACTTGTGTAGCAGTCAAGAACTGTGGATGAGTGCACACACACATGCATGCACACACAATAAACAAGGTATTGCGTTACTTGGAAGGGACTTGGACAGAACATGGTCACTTCGAAGGTGAGAAAACAGGTGACGTCCCCGAAGAGTCTACCCAAGTCTAAAGAACTGTGTCACAGCCCACGTCTCTGTTTTAGCCCCTCTCACTTTTTTTAAGGAAAAGCAATGCACTTTCCCTTAATGCTTCCCATCACCAGGGCGGGACTGGTCTTCAGCTTGTGCAGGGAGTGGTGACAGTAGGAAGGAGCGGGCATGAGTCACCCTAAATGCAGCAAGATTTACCACCATGCTGCCCCCAAAAATGTGCATGGAAATCACTGCGAAGCCCGAGCAAGTACAGCTTCTTATCTGGTGGTCTGTGGTTAAGAGCTGAAGCTCCTCAGTTTAACAATGTTGCTGCTGTTAGTCCTGGGACCACACTGGAGCCGCCAGTTTCTAGGAGGACTCTGCCTCCACAGGCTCATTCACTGCAGCTTTCCATCCTACATGCAGCTGCCCTGGCCTCTTTTCGTTCTGTGAGGGTCCTGCCCTGGGGCCCTTGAACAGGCTCTTCTGCTCTGCCTACAACACCTTCTTACGCTTCCATTCAAGGCTGGGTTCAGGCCCAATGGTCTTCAGCTTCGGACAACTTAGACACACTCAGATGATTCACTCCTCATGAGGTCCGTCCTGATCACTGTTCTGAAGACAGCAATTTGAAGGCAGCATCTTATCTGGAGTCTGAAGGCAGTGAGGAAGCCAGGGCCATGCAGACGCGGGGAGAAGAACAGTCCAGGCAGAGAAACATCAGTGCAAAGGAAGCTGCCCCTAGCGTTGTACAGCTGGAGCAAGGTGAGCAAGAGGAGTAGTACAGTGGAACTGCAAAAGCGCTGAATCCCACAGGTACAAGGGGGAAAATCGGTCACCCGCTGACTGTGGTAAAAATGCTGAGGAGGCAACACAGGGAAGTGAACACAAGGTGTGGAGCCTGCAGCTCAGGGATGAGTCTGGACCTGACGTACGTGGACTGCGTGCCCTGCGAGGAACCTGGTCTGATGACTGGCGACAGGGTTCTGCCAACACAGGGACAGACGATGGGAAATCGGGAGGAGACACAGCATGAGGGCAGCATCTGGGGTTTAGAGGTGTGGCCTCAGAGCCCTGCCAGGGAGCACACGGGAGTTCCTGTGAGGCCTGGATACAAGGACGCCTGCTCTCTCTGATGTGAGGAGGAGAAGAGGGGAAGCCAGGGCAGGGAAGCGGGGCTGTCCCACGTCCAAGGTGCAGCCGCCTCCCAGGCTCCAGGTGAGTGACCTCTCGGAACAAGCAGCAGACTGACCACTCAGGTGGTCTTGGGGAACTGCCCAGAACACAGGCGGGTTGATCTCAAATGATTCTCAAGGACACTGGTTCTCTTTCACTTTACAAATGAGGCAAAGAAGTTCAGAGAGGGAAAGAAACTGGACCAAGATCATCCAGTGGCATAGGGAGGGCATCTGGGGCTCCCAAAGTCTAGCGCTGGGCTCTTCCGACCTCGCTCTGGATCCCTGGGCTCTGCCCTTATAAGCTGTGGCCCATGAAAACCTGATCAGGTAAGGAAATGCCCCGAAGACATTGCTCAGCTTAAAATCTTTGCTGGTTCTCATTTCATGCAGAGTAAAATCCAAACTCCTTCCATTGGTCCTGAGGTCCTGCATGACCTGGCCTGTCTCTACCTTATGCCCCACCCACCTGCCCCTGCCTGGCTAAGCCCTCTCCCCACAGTGCTTTACCTCCCACCCCCTACCTGTGTGACTTCTTTTCATCATTCATTCGGTCTCTGCTCAACGCCACTGCCTGGGCACCTGCCTCGCCCCGGTCTGCTATTAACTATCTACGTCCACCTACTTCATTTACTCCCCCCCACAAGTGTCTACTTTTCTCTATCTTGCTGCACCAAGAGCCTGATTACGTATAAGGGCAAGACCTTGCCTGTATGTGTATCCAGCAGCTAAAATGCTCCCCAGAACAAAACAGGCACCTACCAGGCACAGAAAAAGACAAAGGAACAGATAAGCAAAGCAGCAGTTGGTGCATTTTAAATAACCAATAAACCCTAGCTATACTCTATTTCTTTATAAGTTACGTCACCATCAGTCACGGGATGACCATTCAGAGATCACCAATGAAGGCTCCGTGTTGCTGATTAAGACAAGGACTTGATACCAACTCTCAGGCAGCCTGAGTTGAGGTTTGCTAACACCGGGAGAAATGAGAGTCGCAGAACTGATGAGTGAGGATACATATGGATGTGACTCCATCCGCAAGGCTCCATTAGCTTGGAGGACCTAGGAGAAGCCGGGCCAGAGCTGTTCCGCCCAAAGTGAAGGGTGCTCACAGAGCCAGTCAGAACACTAACTCTCACCTGTGTATGTGGACTGAGTTCTCTAGCCTCAGTTTACCCGTCACGCCTGCACCTCTCGGTCCCACCCCCCCGTGGCAGGGCATGCTGCAGATCCACTCTTCCAGTTCACACAATGTGGCCTTTCTCTAAATGAGGCCTCACAACCCATGGTGCAGGAGTAGCACCCTATGGAGAGCTGAGAACGTCCTCAAGGTCACGGGTGGAACACCCCTGGCTCTCACAGTCTGCGTCACGGTCAGAATTGGTCTCTTTGCAGGCAAGGGGCTCTCTCTAGCAAGACTGTGTCCCATGGCTGTGTCTCCAGCTTCCAACACAGCACTTTATAAACCAGATCCTTTACGCATGGCTGGAAAAAGTGAAGTGGATGAAGGCATTAAGCAACTCTAAGTCAAAACTGGGCCAACTAAGGCACAGCAGCCAAATCTGGCCCTGGCCTGCTTCCGTAAGTTAGGTTTCACTGGCACACAGCCAGGCCCATTTGTTTGCGTATTGTCTGTGGCTGCTTTGGGACTACAAATGCAAAAGAAAATCTATGCCTGGCAAAGACTAAAATGTTTGCTATCCTTCCCCTTGCAGAGAAAATCTGCCCATCTCTGCTCCTAAATGAAACCGTGGTACTCAGAAAAGGACAGCAAGAAGCAGTATCATTTGAGCCTCAACAGGGCAAAAGCCATGGGGAGGGAGAGCGTGGAGATTATTTCTGCTTCTGAAACGCTCTCCCCAAGGGGTCAGAGTTCAATCTACCCCTCCCACCTCTCCCACAGACACAGTCCAGGGAAAATCCCAACGGTCCATGCCGTGAAGTAAATAACTACTGTTACTGTGGGGTTTGGGCAGGCGTGGCCAGGGGGTGAAAGAGCACACCAGAAGAAATCAGATTCCCAAGTTCAAACCCCCAGGAAGGTGTGGGCCAGGGTCATGACACCCTACCGATTTCACAGACTTCTAGCCTCCTTGACTTTATTATGTTTTCATTTGGCCAAGAATGGCAGTTTGATTTAAGGCTTGATGTTTGAATACAACGTGTATTGACATTAACGCCTCCAAAGACATAAAGACCGCAGTCTTGTCAACAATTAAGGAAACACAGATGACATTTAAATTATATGGAGTCATACAGCGACAAAGCCCTAGGATTATCGCTGAGCAGCTCCTTGCTCTCCTCTCTACCCTACAAAGTTCTGGTGACCACAGCAGATATGATATGCACATTCTTTCAGCTTCCTTTTGACACTAGTCAATGAGCTAATTCTCAAAAGAGAGACCAGATACATAAAAATTAAGTGCTTTTGACAATAATCAGGCAGTTGGTTGATGCTGGACATCAGAAGCTGGCCCTGCAGGGTGGAAAGAAATGCATCTCAGAGTCTGTCACCACTTGGCTCAAGTCCTGCTCCACTGCAGGAGCTGGAGCAAATCAGCTAATCTCCCTGAAGCCTCAGTTTACCCATCTGTAAAATGGGATTAGGGAATCTTTGCTCACTGTGTTGCTGCTGAGATAAAATAAGAGTATAGAGAATCTGGACAGGGTCAGGTACATGGTCAGAGTCAACAGATGAGAGATGAATGCTTCTTCCTTTTAGCCACTTTCTGGTTCTTTGGCCATAACTCTTTCCCTTGACTGCAAAAGGACAGGCTACCTCAAATCCGCTTTATCACCATCACTTTCATCATTTAATTTTTTTATTTGTATAAGTAAGGTTTACAATATACAATAATTACATTCCTTCTGAGTTGGTACATGTACATAACACATCTTAATTATTTTTACATCCCCTTTCCCCTTCCTCCCTCTCCCTCCACTTCTTAGTCCTCTTCCCATTTATCTCCCTGTTTCTTATTATACTATCTTTTTATCTTGCTCTTTGCTTATATTTTGGGTTTCTCTTTTAAGAGAAATTATGCAATATTTAAGCTGTGTCTTACTTCACTTAATGTATGGCTTGACAGAGTCAAGTTACATACATTCTATTTCAATGGCCAGACAGTGATGAAAGCAGAGCTTCAGGTTGCATGGTCCGGTCTCTCCCTGTCGGCAGCCCCATACTCCAGATGAGGCAGAGCACCCAGATGCTGGCAGGATGGGGTAGAAGCAGGAACAGCTACCACCTGGTGCTCACCACACACAGCAGCTGCATTACATACACCAGTTACCGAGTTCTTGGGACACACCTGGAAGGCTGCCCTACTGCAGCCTCAACACCCTAAAGAAACCTGAGCCACCAGAAGGCTGCGTGATTTGTCCAGGTTGCACTAGTCACAGCACAACTGTGCTCAAAGCCAGTCCTGTGCTCCTGCCCCCTGTGGGACAGCCTGCCCTACACGAGGTGACACGGGTACCACACGGAAGCAGGACAGGAGAAACACCCAGCAAAGCCCCAGGACTACAATGAGCACATTCCCAGGAGACTCTTGAGGGGCATTTTAAACCCACCCTTTGCTTTCTACTGAAACAACCAGGAAAAAGCCATTTCTCTGGAGTCCCAAAATCCTGCTCAAACGACAAGGAAGCCTAGCCAAATGAGAACCAGCCTCAAATTCAAATCTAATCTAAAAGGAATCACTTTTGAAGTCTTTTATATCTTAAAACTACTGTTAACAATGCTATTGGTGATAAAACAGTTGCACAGCATCCTATTTCCTGGCTTTTGCTAAGAAAAGAAACAAAGAGATTATATCTATGGTGATGTTTTTGATACACCAAAGTCCAGGAAACTGTGGAAATGGCTTAAGTATGCCTGTTTCTAGAAGATTTCGAGATCAAAAGTTGTCAGATAAACACTGGTCCTTCCTGAATCCAAACAGCCATGAGCCAATTAGTCCAGACCAGGGTGCTGCATATTTATAGCACATTTCAGAAAAGTTCCATATAATTAAGTGATAGAAACATAAACTTCAAAGGGGAAATTTTGCCACATGTTACAATGTTTGAAATTATCAGGGAGCTGTAGATAACTTAGCACTGGGTTTCCCATTCAAAAGGGAGAAAATAATTTGAATTTCTTTCTTTAAGGTAAACACTGAAACAGAACCCTCATTAATTCAGTAAGAACACATTTGGTTTACATGATCATTTTGGATAGATTAAAACTGCAGCCCATCTCTGAAGTCTGAGTAATGATCCGAGAGGGTATTTGCATTATCCCAACAGAAACTCCTGGGTAAAGGCAACAGTATGAGAAGAGCAGCTACAGTGACTATCACTTAGATGAGCCATGGAGGCAGACTTTCCCTGAATTGGGCAGGGAGTAAAAGTTTAAGGCTCTGCAGGCCATTCTCGGTCACAACTACTCGACTCTGCTGTCCTACTGCAAAGGCAGCTAGATGTGGCTCAGAGTAGTTTGCTTACCCCTGATTTAGAGGGCCATGGACATATGGCAGGCACTGTCACCACTCCTGCAGGGTGTTTTAGCAAGAGTACTCACAAGGTAGACGCTGTCATTACTCTTATTTCACAAATGGAAATTCAGACAGAGCAGACTCAGCCATCTGTAGAGGATCACACAGCTCTGAGCTTCCAAGGTAGACATAGACCCAGGGAAGTCTGTCCTACTGTGTTCTAAGGCGTCAAAGTAACAAAACTCCTGCTTGTTTGTGTCAACACATGAAATTACTTTGCAAGTACGTAATATTAGTCTTTGCAGCACCAAGAATGGCAAGGATAGACAAAAAGAGAATATTTTCCAGGAGACTAAAATCTCCCCAAGGGTAAGGAAAACCTCACCCTTCAGTGCACTAACCAGGCATTCACTCGGTGGGAGCTCCCGAGTTAAGGGAGCTTAAAGTTCACATGCACAAAGCAGACAAGAACCCACAAACCTCAGTCCATCTCCCCATGTTTTCTGCCTGGTGAACAATCGACACAGATGACCATTTCTGCCTACTGGATCAATCTCTTCCCAAGGTCCCTTGTCCTAGAATTTGTCCTCTTTCAAAGTCCATGCAAGGTATTTTCAAAAGCACTACCTATGTAGCCTCAGAGGGACAGTTTATTTTGGGATTTTAAACACCAGCGACAGTCACTGTGGTCCCAGAGCAACAATGACAGACTATGGTCCTGGTGAATGTTTCTTTACTTGATCCTTCAAAAGAGCCCATCTGATGAGGCTCAGTCAGGAGTGCCTGGCAGAGAAAGAGGGAGGTGGATGGACTGGGAGTAACACCAGCCATGGTCATGAAGGCCTCAGCTTACGGCCGGGGTGGGCCGCTTCTCAAGGTGTGATGGGGCCACTTCATCAGCCACTGCCTGCTCTACGGGGTAGTTCGTGTCACCAGCAGCAAGGCAGTTGAATCCCAGGGGTCTCCAGAGGGTTGGGCAATGCCTTTGGGCATTTCACCCTGACTTGGCGCAGAGTAAGCAGGAAGGAGGAAGCAGCAGCGAGGAAGCAGTGAAGAGCCTTTGTCTTCGGATCTGTCAGCCCAGCCCTCGGTTTCTGATTTCCCTTTCTAAACTCCACCAGGAATGCAGAACATAAGATATTCAGACTGCTTTCCTCTGGGACTCACAGAGTACCAAGTGGCTGCACAACAAACAGGAGGGAAGTGACAGCACTTTCCTAAAAACTTTTCACCGCAACACCCCGGCAGGCTGTTTGTTCTCTCTGCTCACTGATTACAGGCTGGGACGAGGCTGCCCTGGAACTGCACCATCAGAGATGACTTGGGAAGCCCTGAGGAAGCACCGTCTGAATCTTACTTTCCAGTGCTGGTCACCGTCTGATTGTGAACTGTGACGCACATGCAGGCAGGTGTGCAAAACATAAATACACCACTGGCAAGTGATCCAAAGGCAAGCCTGCTGTGTGGCCACCACTCAGAACTGGAGGACATATGTCCTGGCTCCCTGAGCCAGGCCCGAGTCACTACCACCAGACTCATTCTGAAACAACCCTTACTTTGCTTTCCTTTCAGTTTTACCATCTACGAGATAGGACTGAAATATACAGTGAGTACGTAAATTGAAAAGTTTGTTACAGTAAAAGACATTGCCATTAATCCCCATCAAAATACTCCCCTCACTTCTAACACACTCATCCCATCATTCACGCCGCTCTCTGAAGCAGCTCTGGAGTCTTCCATCCTGAGCATCTTTATGAGATGTGATAAAATACGGTGCATGCTGCCACCGCCAAGTGCCACCCAACCAAAAGGCAGCTCATGAAAACCTGACAGTGTGTCCCGTGCACCTCACTCACCAGATCTGGTACCATGTGACTTCCGGCTCTTCCCCAAAGTCAAAATGCCATGAAAGGTAACCGTTTTGAACTGATTCAGGACACTGAGGCAGCCATGACAACTAAAGACACTCATGAAAGAGGACTTTCAGACCTGCTTCAGAGAGTGGCAAGGACCACGGGATAAAAGCAAAAGGGAGTATTTTGAAAGGAATTAGCGACAATGTGTCCTTTACTGTAATAAAACTGTTGAAGAATTTGAACATACACTTCATTTTTTCCCCCAGTACCAGAGATTAAACTCAGGATCTTATGCTTGCGAGGCAGGTGTGGTACCATTGAGCTAAATCTCTGGCCCACATACTTCATTTTTTAATCACACTTTCTATGCACCCCAAAATATTACAGGACAGGTGTTCTTATTTTTTGAGCCTGATCTTGACGAATATGCAATAGCCCCTTCAGAATCTTATTTTTGGGCTGGACTTCATGGTTCATGGGTGCTCCATGTGGCTGGGTGGTTCATTCCTTTATATTGTGGCAGAATGTTTCATGATATGCCATTATAATATCCCACCTGCTACTGATGGCTCTGTACGGCATTGCTAGGTTTGGATAATTAGAAAAAACAATGCCACAAACATTATCAGACACATCTTGGTACATTCACACCTGAGATTCTCTAGGGGACAGACCCAGGGGTAGGACTGTTGCACCAGATTTCCTAGATACTGCTGAATGGTGGTGACAGGAGATCATCACACAGCAACTCTGAGTTCCTGGCATTCATGTTCTTGCCCATCCTAGCCACTCAGCAAGTTTAATATTTGACCATCTGTTCGATCCCCAGTACCAAAAAAATAAACAAATAAAATAAAATAAAATATTTGACTGTCTGATGTACAGTGCTAGAGGTTTTTAAACCTCTGTAGGCAAGATACCTTTCAGAAGTTTACAGAATATATATATGGTCTGTTTTTAATTTATAAGTAGTCAAATGTACAAATCTAAGGGACAATGTGATCATCAGTATCATACTTATGCAATCATTCTCTAGATCAAATATGTAATATTTTTACTCCCCAAGACAGTTCCTCGTGTCCCTCCTCCTTTCTCCTATTCTGACTTTTATCGGCGTGGAGTGGTCTCACCTGTTCTTGAGCTTGAACTCTTATTTCTGTGTAAGTCAGTTCACTGCTTCCAGCGGGTGTAACGCCCCACTGTTCGACTCTGCTGCAACTTGTGTTCCTGTGCTCCCACTGGTGGCCCTGGAGCACTTCCAGTTTGGGCTTTAGGAACAAAGCTCCCGGGCACAGGTCTTTTCTGTGGACATTTCTCGGGCACGGGTATACATACACCTAAGGCCAGGGCTGCCTGCTCGGAGGGAGGGGCCGCTGTGAGAAGCTGGTTCTCCAAAGGGTGTCCCACCTGCCTTCCCCGGAAGGGCGGGCTTCCTTCTAGCCACTTCATCATGGCTAGGGCTGCCATGGGACCTGTGCCCTCTGGACCTGGATTCTTGGGTTACTGTTTATCGTAGGAACCTCACTCCAGGCATGGGTGGGGCAGTCCACATATATTTGCACATTTCCTTTCCCGCTCCTATTTCTGCTAGGGGCCTACAGTGTCTCCAGCTGTCCTAGGACTCTGTCTAGAGTTTAATAGGACAAGCGGAGTGTCTCCGGGCAGGAGAAAAGGAAGGGAGACCAGGAATCAACTATTCAGGCGGGGAAGCTATTCTGCAAGCACAGTTCTGACCTCATCCTGTTGCTGTGGCCTGACAAGAAAAGCTTCCAGGAGCCTTGTTCTGGGGCATTATTCGAAGGATGTTTTGATGATGATTTATTTATCCTTTCATGATCGCTTTCTGCCTTAGAAAAGCCAGGAGAGGGAGGGCGGAAGGGGACATCAGCCTTCTCAAAACGGAAGATTCTGCTGTAGTGGAGGCAATTCTAACCCCCTCCTCGCCGCCACTGCTTCCAGGGAAGGAGAGCAGCCTGCCTGCACCTCACAGGGCGGAGAAAGGTGGCACCAGGAGGAGGGTGGGACAAGAGAGGCTCTCCACTACCAAGTCTCCTTCTGGGAAGAGAAGAGTGGTCTTCAGGTGCCTGGCCTGAGGGAGTGGTTTGTGTGTTGATGACTTCTGACAATAAGTAGCCGGCACACAAGCAGGCCAGTGGAATCTGCCGGTGCGTAAAAGAACAGAAAGTACATAATCCAAAAACTTGAGACCTGTGGCTACTCACAAGTGCTGTTGCTGTTTTATACAAAAGGTACTGTAAACATCCAAGACAGTGCGGAGCAGAGGACTGACAATTTCTCTCTAATCCTTTCCTCTCCAGCGGATGTTGGTGGTGGGGTAAATAAAATAACTACATTTTAGTGTTTCCATCTATTCCTCCATGGCAAATCACCTCACTTCTGTTCTCTTTCTATTTCTTCTTGGTTTTCAAGTTTGTAAAATTAACAATCTGCATTAAAAAGGAACAGATAAGAAACAGCATTTTGTGTCTGCATTCTTAGGCTCCCCACTCTTCAGCCACCACCCAAGAAGCAGGGCCTCCCTCCAGAGTATGCGCCCTCACAGGATGCCTCCATGCGCTCAGTCACTGCACACAGAGTTGAGCAGAGCTGTGCACAAGCCGCTGCGAGGAGCCAGAGACCAGCTGTGCCTTCCAGATGCCCCAGAGCCCACACCCAGCCACTGGGGGGCGCTCCAGCCAAGCCTTCACACAGGACTCCACAGGGCAGCCTTTGTTCCGGGCCTCTGCTGGGCCAGCCAAGCGGCTCTCAAACAAAGCGGCCTGCAGGTGCTCCCGGGTTTCCCTCTCTCCACCCTAGTTCCTGCTCCTTCTCCCCTTTATCGTTCCCAGACTGGAGGGCCCTGCCCAAAACCTCTTTTGCAGCAGGGTACAGTGGTGCATGCCTGTCTTCTCAGGACTCTGGGAGGCTGAGGCAGGAGGAGAGCAAGTTTGAGTTTGCCTGGGCAACTGAGTGAGACCTTGCCTCAAAATAAAAACTTTAAAAAGGGAGGGTGATGTTTGTCTTCCTACCCTTCCCCAGAGAGCTACCCTGGGTCTGTCTCCAACCAGTGCAAGGGCCTAGACTCATCTCCAGCAGTGCAGATCAAAAACAAATCACAAAAAAATTCTGCTTCACACAGGACTGAAGACAGGGCAGCAACTAATACAACAGATTACTCACTTGCCACTGAGCTGAAAGAACACATCAGATTCTACCTACCAAAAAAGAAGACACTTAATGAATGAGAAATTAACATGCTAAGATATGACTCCCAGGGCCAAAGAAATAAAAGCCATTTCCAAACTGCGACAGAAATCCGTATTGATTTTTCTCCTCATGCATCTCTGTCATCAGTCCCAAGCCAGGGACCCTGCGAAGGGTACAACTACTTATGCTCCTTTAAATTAACCGATCACACAAATCCCTCATGAGAGTTTCAAGTGAGATGTTTCTAGCTCCAACCAAAGTTCTTCTTGACTGTTTTAAATGTTTGCTCCCTTTCGGAAGATTGACATTTCCTTTCTTCTCCAGCAAAGAGAAAGCTGAGTGGGTTTTAGTCTCCTTCCTTAATCCAGTTTTGTGTTTCAGCAGTTTCACTTAGGTGCTCAGACATTTGTTTCCCTGACTTGGTCATTTGGCTGAGCACCTCCAGCGGCCAGGTACAGGGCGCCACCCCGATGTGGCCTGCAGCACTCCCGAGGGCTGTTCTTGGGAGGTGCACAGGGTAAATACACCAGTTCCTCCCAGTGTGCAGAAGTGCAATGAAGAAAGAAAGTGGAAGATGTGAGAGGGATGGGAGGTGTCGGGTAGGTTCATTAAGAAAGAACTTTCCGAGGAGTCATGATCTGCACAGACCTGGCGGCACACAAGGGAGGCGCCCTTCGTGTAAGCAGGGGAGACAGGAAACAGCAAAGGCCAGCAGGCACCACTCTGCGCCGGCAGCAGGAAGAGAAGGGCAGGGCTCCCTTCCTTCCCTTCCCCAGAGAGGCCCCTGGGTCTGTCCTCATCCACGCTCCCACTCCCTGGCTGCACAGAGTCTGGGCATGCAACCTATTTTTGCTGTATAAATAAACAAATTTTCTTTGCAGGTGATTATTTTTACAGGTGCCCCCCTCTGACTTCCCAGAACAGAGCAGGGTTGAAGCCACACCTCAGGCCTCTGCAACCCTCCAGTGCCAGGTAAAACATCCCCACATGCAATAGCTTACGCTCAATGTCTGTGTTCCTCTCAAAATTCACGTGCTGAAATCCTGCCCTGCCCCAAGGTGGTGGCATTATGTGGGGCCTCTGGGAAGTGACTCAGTAACAGGGACAGAGCCTTCATGAATCACGGCAGTGCCTATACTGACATGGAGACCTGCGAAGGATCAATGAAATCTTCCCAAAATGAGAAGCTGCGTGGGGTGTTTTCAGTCACCCTACTTTTTCTTTTACTTGGTTTATCATTTTTACTTGTTGCACAACTGAACAGTTTTAAGAATAGAACAATTAATCTACATCCTACTTGATCAAACCCTGTGTTTGTAAAGTTCAACAGAGCTGGCTCATATCGAAAGACAGTCCTCCCAAAAGGTGAGAAGACATTTTATCACAGCCGGGGGAATGAAGGGAAATTCATTATGGTTACTAATGCTATTTCTGTCAATGTCTTTGGAATTCTAATTAGATTATTAAAACTTTGCAAATCATTACATTAGATCTAGATTCCACACCTTACTGTGACAAGGGTACTTTCGAAATTCGAGGATCCTGATAGCACGGGTAATGATGCATTGCTGATAATAAAGTTGCAGGAAAATTCCTCCAATAAAAACCAGTTGGAAAAGACAGAGCTCATTTATCTTACTTTCTCTCCTAGCTTTGTGCCTTTCCTGTCCTACCAGCTGCGTGACGATGTTGAACCCCATGCTGTAATGCTTAATGGCTTGTCTTGGCTACTTATTTTTGTCCCCTAAATCTCAGAAGCAAATCAAAAAAATTATACGTGAAAGGACACTTCAAAGAAGAATATTTTTAGGAGAGAGATGAGACAAATGACAGGTTCAACATTTAAGAATAATATAGCACATCTCAGGGCATTTGATTTACAACATATGCATTCAAAGTGGTACCTGAAGAGAAACAAACGGCTGGCTGTTAACCCAGATCCATTTGCGGGTGATATATGGGCATGCTCTTTACCCATCAAATAGTGGGTCCAGTGCCCTTCACCATCAGCACATGAGGGATGGGTGTCATCGCTGTCCTCTGCAAGATAACCTGCTTCCTTTAGGTGGAGATCCGAGCCCTTCCCATTCCAGCAAAGGAAGTGTATGTGGCTTACTCACCATGATGAACAACTCCCTTCAGCCCATGGATAATGGGATCCAGTGCAGAATTGTCCCTCGGACTGACCTACATGTAAAGAAAACATGAGTGGTTAAATCTATTCTGGCATCAAACACAACAGTCTCAGTTTAATCTTCTAAAGAGAAGGGGGAAAACAGATGTTATCTAGCAAGTTGTGTAGGTCTCACATATACCATAGCTCTCACCAAATGTAGGAGATTTATGACACAATAAAACCAAGTGAGGAGGTCTAAATCAAAAGAAAGAAACTTCTCAGAATACATTATAACAGGAGAGAAATACCACAGTCCTAGCAAAATCTTAAAAAGCAACTGCGAGACTTTCTTCCTGCTTCGTTTTATTAAAAGTGGGGCCTGATCGGCTAAAAAGTCATTGAAAGTCATCAGAGAGCAATCCATCACTGACTGAATATTTCAATACCTTCTGGTGATTTTTTTCCCTTCCTTCTTAGAAAATGCATCAGTTCCCGGCCAGCCTGTCCTCCTTTGTCAGGATCCCAGCCCCCTGTGAAAAAATCCCACGGTAGAAGGGCCATCTGTAGGAGATGCTCAAAGCGAGACAGCGGGAGAGCAGCTCAAAGAGACAGTGTCTCCACCTTCACGTTCTGCTGGGCCTTTTGATGCCCCCAAAGCAGAGCCTATTTGGCCTAAATCCCACTGACTTTCCCATACTTCTTAGCAGAAATTCTCACTCTTGCCTTCATTTGAAGATTAAAATTTCACCACCAAATTACAATGATCATTTTTAGGTACTTTCTCCGAGCTATACCCTGAAATGTTTACAAATAAATGAAATGATGCTGGGAATTTGCTTCAAAATGACCCGAGTGGACAGCAGGGGGCGTGAGAGAGGCACAGATGCAGGGCAAGCCGCAAATCCATCCATCACTATGACCTTGGGTGATAAGCACAGCATGGGTCATGACATATTTTCTCCACTTTTGTGTTTAATTTTTTCCAAAATAAGGAGCTTTTCAAAATCCATTATCTGTGGTCAGCATAGCTCCTACCCACTTTGTTCCCCCTTCAGGGAGAATATTTACCATTAATCCACTCCTAACATAATGAAGTTGAGATGTTGATGAATCGCTCAATGTGTAGCAAGACTCAATTTGATGTTTCATGTTAGTTAATTCAGAGGAATCCAGAGCTGTCCCTAGGTGAAATTATAACACTCCTTCCTACCCTTATAGACTCTCTGCCTGACCTAGCTTGCTCTCTGATGATAACCCACACTTCACACTTTTCCTCCTGTCTTCTGCTTCAGCAGCTCCAGCTGAAGGCAGTGGTTGTCAGCTGAGGGCATTCTGCTCTCTAAGGGGACAAGTGGCCACACCCAGAGACACTTTTGGGTGTCACAAGTAGGGATGGAGGGGAAAGAGGAGAGGAGGAGCTACAAGCATCAAATGGGTAGAGGACAGAACTGCTGCTAAATACTCTATGACACTAGACGAGTAAAACTCATCTAAGAAAAACTGCCTGGCTGGGTAGGTCAGTGGTGCAGAGGGGAAAGTTGGCAGCCCTAGTGAGACAGATGCTTCAGGAGTTAACAGGGATTACCTCTGAATGTCTGGAGCCCCGAGTTATGCCCAATTCAGAAAACAGGTACCATTATGCACAGACTAGTAAAACAACATGAAACTTGGTAGTATGTCATAAACATTACAGGTATGGGGAAAAAAAGAATCAGTGAATAGGGACGCAGTGTAACAATCATAGGGACAGAAGTTCGGGAGTCGTTGAGTATGTCTCCAAATTGCCTGAGAAGAAGCTCAAGCCAGGAAGGAGTTTAATACACTCACCGAGGCATGAAGCACTCTTGAAAGATGAACACCAACTGAATACACAAAAGCAAAATGGTACCTGAAGAACTTCTGTTTGTGCCATAGCAAGTCAGTGATCCAAATGTGGTCAAAAAAGAAGTCACAACACAAGAAGGCAAAACTAGACAATCCAAAAAAAAAAAAAAAAAAAGACAATCTAACCACTATTGCGGCTATGCATCCAAAGTCCAGAATAGAATAAAGTAAGAGCCTAGGGAAGAATCCCTTGTCACACTGAAGTTATAGGTAAAAAAAGTACTACGGTTTGGATGAGTGTCCCCAAAGGCACTACTGCAAGGTACTACTGCGAGGGGTGGCACCTTTAGGACAAGGGGCCTCACAAGGTATTTAGGTTATTGGGGGCATATGCTTGAAAGGAACTGCAGGACTCAAGGCTCTGCTGGCTCCCTGGCTTCAGAGGTGAGCCACTTTGCTCTGCCACACACTCCCACAAGGTGCTGCCTTCACTCCAGTCCATGGAATAGGGCCAACTGATCATGGAGTGAAACATCCACAACTGTGAACCAAAAGCAACCTTTTCCTTTGTAAGCTACTCACCTCAGGTATTTTGTTACAGTGACAGAAAACTGATTAGCACGCGGTCTCTGATTCAATCTGGTGGAGACACTCCTGCCGGTTTACTCTAGTACCTGTGGGAGGCCCTAAAGTGGCCCCAGATTCCTCCCATCCTTGCCACTTACACTCTTCACAATTGGACCTTGCCACTTCTCCATCAAAAGTGTGTATCAACTTCACCTCCCTTTGAAACTAGGTTTGTCCACATGACTTGCTTTGGCAAAGGAGAAATTAGGGAGTAGATGCAGACAGAGGCTCACAGGGCTTTTGGAATCCAAGGGTCACCAGGTGAGGAAGCCCAAGGTAGCCCACTGGAGGGTGAGACAGCACGGGGAGCAGATCCATCAGTCACAGCTGAGGTCCTCTAGGTGCACCCACCAGGCAGGCCAGTGTGTCCACAGGGGCCTCTGGCCTCTGCTGGGGAGACCCAGCTGAACAGCCCCAGCCATTTCTACCTGCCACTCTACAGAATTAGGAAATAATAAAAAGATTGTTCTTATAGCTAACTCGCATCATGTATTATACAGTAAAATTTAACAGCCTCTAAAAGTGTGTATAAGGAGCAGATAAGACACAGGCTATATTAATAATTTTCTTAACAAGTATAATTTTTGCTTATGCTTTTCCCCAAAGGTTTCTCAGTAAGACTGCATAGTGTAAGCCCGATGAGTTTATGTACTCCTCCAAAGCTGTCACCCATCCTGAACTACGGCACATTTCCAAGACACGCTGATCCAGCCACATCCCTGATTTAGGGTTCTGCAGCCTCAGTTATCTATGGCTGACTGTGGCCTGAAAACTTTAAATGGAAAAGTTCAGAAACAAAACAAGTTCTACGCTGTGCACAGTCTTCACTAGCATGATGCAATCTCATGCCCTCCCGCTCTCCGTGTCCAGAACAGAAAGCATCCCTCTGCCCAGTGTGTTCACGTTGCACCAGCGACCTGTCCCTCAGGCACTGCGGAGCGCTCTGGGTAATCAGACCAGCCATCATGATGTCACCATGCTGTGTTCCAGGAACCCTTATCTTACTTTATAGCAACCCCAAAATGCAAGAGTCTTGAGGCTGGCAAATTTGTTACAGTATATTGTTCTACTTGTTGTAAATTCCTTACTGTGACTAATACTGCATATAAATTAAACTTTACCACAGCTGTGTATATATAAGAAAAACACAGTAACACTGAGCTTAGCAACATCTGTGTTCAGGTCTCCCCTGCAGATGAGGGGGATTACGGTGCTCTCCTGTTCCACGCACACTGAGATGTTTTTCCACTGGGGCACCCTTTAATCCATAGGTATTTTCTGATGATGTGAAGGCTCAAAGAAAGTGTTCCTCATCTTGCATGACTGACACCTACAGATAGTATCTGCAGGCCACACAAGAGGAAAATAACCAGGCAGCCTAATCCAAGTTCAATTTCTGTTCACTTGTGATCACAGCATCGCTGTGTGCAAAACTGAGACGTGGCCTCATTTGAGCTCAAAGACCTGATCCTATATTCTAAACAACCCTATAAATGGCAAGCCTGCTACACTGTCCATTTGGCTGGATGACCTCTATTGCTGGTGTGTATAGCTGGGGTTCCTAAGATGAATGAGGAGAAAGAGAGAGAAAGTAGAGTTTGTTAGCTTGTCAGAGAAACTTACTAATAATACTGAGCTCATTCTCTCCATTCTCTTGTCTGCATCTTGCTTCCAGAACTCAGGGTGGGGAATCCAAATCGCATGCTAATAAGTAGATTTGTTCCAGTGAGGCACAACCCTAACTGAAATAATCCCTTCCACTATTTCAATCAATTTGCCACTTAAAAAAATCGTGAACATAAGCTAAGCAATTTGGCAGCTTTTACTATGATGACAGTGGAGAACAGTGTCTTAACAACATGCATTTACATTCTGCTCTCCGCCCAGGTTAGAGGAGGCCAAGACAGGGTGGAAAAGGAGAATTCTGAATCAGGCATGCACCCCTGAAGCTGCATGCTCTCCTCTGTACAACAGGGACCCAGTTTCACAGTGTTCTCAGACACAATACAGCACAGACTATAATGCTGAATACAAAAGTAGCACCCACAAAGAGGTGGGTAAAATTGGGCAACAAGCTAACCTAAATGCGCAAATGTAAATGAATGTTGAACAACAGCATTTTTATCGCTGATTTTCTCAATGTGTTTGGCTCTCAAAGTAATACCTCTTTGAGCTCAAATTTCTGAAGATCCAAATTTATGTTTTATTTGACATCCACTTGATTTTATAATATTCTGCTCCTTTTAAAGCCTCACAAAGAGTTTTCCTGGCTCTTAAAACTTGCTTCCTTCTACTTTAAGATCAAAGGAGTTACGCAGTAATATTGAGAAGGCAGCAGTTGCACAAATGAGCTTAAAATGGACTAAAAGAAATAGAACACCCCCCCCCCGCCCATCATGTTGGGCTCTCATCACAGACCTTTGCTCCTGGCACTTCCATTTTAGAGCAGCTTTCATAGCATTAGTCATCTACAAAAGGATGGCATACGAACCTGACAGAGGGCTGTGGGTTAAAGCTTTCCAGTTGTTGTCTTTCAGTAAATCCAAAATACATAGGGACACTGGCAGTGCGAACACTATGGCCTGTAGGTCTGGACTACAGGCCAAATACACATACATGCTGATCAAATTTAAACTCTGTAAAATCTAATTTTCAAATAATAGCTCACCATATGGATCCAACCAATTATGAAATTAGTGGTCAACTTATCAATAATACATAGACATATGCTTATAGTCCAGGTTCTACAAGAAGACCTGCATTTACTCCTGCCCGAAGCCAAGGGAGACAGAGGCCCGAGGCCGCATCAGACCGCATGTACCCACATCCAGATCTGCACAGCCATTTCATTTTCCTGTCCCCTGTGCCATTTGGCCCTTGTCATGGATTCTAACAATTTTTGATCTATTAAGTCCTGGCCATCTGCTAAATAGGATGGCCAAGACAACCTACTTGCCTCGAATCCGACATCGCCAGCTGCTCCTTTAGTCCCATAAATGTCACACCCGGCCAATACACCCTTGTGAGAGGAAGGATTTATGCCCGCTGAGGGGAGATGGCCACCACACTGACCATGGCTGCAGGGGAATGTGACAAACAGCTGGGCCAGACCCTCTGCACGCCCCTCCTGCGTTGCATGACGATGATCCATCCTCCCTGATGGTAGCAGGTAACTGTGGCTTCAGACACTCAAGCTCCTGAGCAGGACAAAGGCGAGTGCTTTTCATCCCATTGATTTCACACTGGCCTCTCTTCTCCTCTGTGTCTCTGACCTAACTGGCCACACACAGAGGACACCATGGCTTCTTTCACTCAGAATCCAACACCTGGGTTGCCATTCACTAGATTTTGGGTTAAACTGCTGTCAAGAACTTCCTGCTACAAGCCATTTGTGAGCTGGCCCTGCTCACACCAGTGTACTTCAGTTAGCCTTGCCAGGGCACTGACCACTTAGGCAGCCTCTCTGTGCTCAAGAAGACGGCTGCAGCATTAAACCACTGACTGCTGAGCTACACTGGAAACACCCTCCCCTTCCTGGCTCTTGTACAGGAATATTACTTTCCCAGTGTAACTTTTCTTTCTTCCCCCTTGACATCCAAAGTCACTTTCTCCACTCCTGACTGTCAAGATCCCCAAAACACAATCAGAGTGTGGGTGCATTTAGCACCCCAAATTTGCCACCCAATAGTGTCAGAGGGGCAAGCAAGCGTGAACCCGGTTTGGAGGGAGGGAGGTGTGGCAGAGGAAAGGAGCCCTGCAGAACAGCTTCATCCTCTGAGGGCCCAAGTAACCATGTGTGGATTCATGGCCTGGAGGCTGGCTTCAGTTCTGACTCCCACAATCCCAGGATCCCCGCCGAGCCTCCTCTGACAGATAGGCACAGCACCGCCAAGGCCCTCAGTGGAGAACCGGCCCAGGCAGAGGGGAAGGAGCGGCCTGGGATCATCATCACCCCTTTCCAGCACCGACAGAGGCAGACTCCGCAGAGGGGAAAGCTCCTAATTCCTCCACCATGGGGAGGACTAATATGAGAAGGAAACACAATTATAAATGCTAATAGGATTCACCCCCCAGCCCCAAGTGGAGCTGAGCACTGACATGGCTTACTCACCGTGGCTTCAGAATACTGGTGGAAACTAGCAGATTCACCAGTTACACACCTCTAGGGAACTGAGGTGAGGAGGAGCCAGAGAGAGCCACTGGGGAAAGAAACTCTGTGCCCTTGTTCTACTTAAACCCACCCTTCTCTGTGCCCATCTGCCTGTCCTCCTGTCGGATGTGCCTTGGTACTTTCCACTACTGGAAACCCAGCCCCTGTAGGGTACCAGCAAGGCCGGGAGCAGGCTTGTTCAGTTGCAGGTGATGCCAGAAGCTAGTCTCGCTGTCACTGCCATAGAGATTTCTTATTTCCATGGCTATCACACCGTTCTGGGTTAGGTACACAATTCCATCGCTCTGGCTCTGAATTCACCCAACACTCCGTCTCACAGCAAAAGCACATGGAGGGAGTGGTAGGCAGACCAGGACATCTGGCTAACGGTACTTTCTATAGGGGCCACATGGGGATGTTTGTCGGCTACATTTCTAAGGCTCTCTGCCTCACAGCCAAGACAGCAATAGGGAGGTCTTTACACCAGCACCTAACAGGGTCCCTGAACCCCCTGTCTCATCCTTGGCGATCTTCTCAAAGTAAAAGGGTTCTGCTGAACCAGAAAGAACCAAAGAAGTTCCATCCTAGCAAAGGATGACCTACAGTCTTAAGCTACAATCCAAACCATTTCATACTGATATTGTCATGACCTTTGAATTAAAAAGAAAAAAAGTATGAGGTCTGGGGGAACCTGGGGCAAAAGAAGCTTACTTCAGGTTCAGTGACTCTGCCTGCAAGTTTCTCTCGATGCGGTGTGTGGTGCTGGACAATTCTGACTTTCCCTTGTTAATAATCCTGCCATGCACTGAAAAGCCCCAACAATATCAAAAGCTTAGGGGAGAAAGCAGAGCCGACTGTTTCCATGCGTAGCAAGTGACTTCAACCAAAACACATTAGACATGAACTCTCACCTTTGCTTTTTCATTCTGTTGCAGCAAAAAGCTACTCGGGGTACTCCATTTACAAAAGACTCGAATCCAGAAAGTGCTGTATGGGGACTGCTTGAAATCTCTACCACAAATGCAGCAAGAGAAATATAAGAGACGAGGCATATAGGATCACAGGGGTTGCCAGACTGATCCTTCTGCTGGAAAAATGCCTCCTCCGGAATAGCTAAGGTCATCACTTTGCATTATTAGATGCTCTGGCTGAAGACTAGGTAAGTGTCCAACTGGTATCATATATAAAATATTAAAATTGGGCTGCGGCTCAGTGGTAGAGCACTTGCCTGGCATGTGCAAGGCCCTGAGTTCAATTCCAAGCACATATGCGCACACACACACGCACACACACATACACACACATACACACACACACACACACACACACACAAACTCAATGTTAAAAATGACCTGACAGTTTGTATAAAGAGGTGACAGCGTGGGAGGGGTTCTGATAGTGCTCAGAGCCCACACTGTAAGACTCAGCTCTTAAGCTCATTCTCTCAACAAATATGAGGGTCTACTGCAGACCGTGGTGCTGACTCTAACTGGACCTCAGTTTGAGCTCTGACTCCAGGGGTTCAGGCCCCGTGTAGTCTCCCCCTGAGGGTGGGCTGGATGGAGAGGCTTACTTTAATCCAGTAAATGAAGCAAAGGCAATGGGACATCACTTCTGTGATTCGGATACAGGAAAGTTCAAACTCCATCCAGTAGGAAGGAGGTAACACTCCCACTGTGCTGAGATTGCATGCTCTGGCGGAGGAAGGGGTCCAGCTGGGGGTCACATGACAAGGAACCACAGGTGGCCTCTGGCCAGCAGCTAAGGGATAACTGAGCTCCTCAGTCAACCAGCCCCCGAGGATCTGAGTGCTGCCCACACCCTGAGTGAGCTGGAAAGTGGACGGGTCCCAGAGGAACTTCTAGACACCCCCTCAGCCCAGCTGACCTGTCTGCAGCCTGGTGAGAACCCTTGAGTCACAGGACCCATGGAATATGGGCGACAACACGTGTACTGTTTTAAGTGGCGAGGTTTGTAGCAATTTGTTTACACAGCAAGAGACAACCATGGGGTAGGACCTGGACAGTGGAACAGGATATGGCACTGAACAAATCACTGTTCCTCCCGAGGGAGCCAGCAGTCTAGTGTGACCTAGGACGAGGGCCTCCTGTCCCGTCCTATCCTGTCCTCGGCTCTCCAAAGGCTGTCCCCGGCCCGAGCAGGCCCTCGCCTTTCCTGGACCTCAGCAGCTCTGCTCTGCCACGGCCTCTGGAGTCGGGGGAGAAGCAGTGTGTTCAGAGGATAGCTTTCCAATCAGACAAATCTGGCAAAAATGATGAGCAACCCCCACAAGGAGCAAATAAACATCCATAATCAGTTGTGAGACAAAGAATTTTCAGTAACTTATGTTTAAGTGAACAGAAAACCAGGACACTACCATGTGAAACCTAATGCCTGGCGCACAAACGGCGCTCCAGAGCAAGATGCAGGCCGCAGTACGGCAGCAGGAGCAGCCCAGGCTCCAGGTTCACGGTGAGCAAACACCACACAGGAGGCAGAGTTTTGGACGGGGAATTCCTATTCAGTATTTACTCTGCAGCACTGAGTGATTGCTCCATGAATGTCACCTCTGAAGATTGATTAGGCATCAATTCACTCTTCTAAGCAGTACCTCATGGCCACCCCCTAGGCCACTGCCTGAAGGGGAGAGACTTGGGTCCACATCAGCGTCCTCTGAAACAACTCTGTCACCTGTCCAGAACTCTGCACATCACTCACATACAAACCCTGAAAACTGATCTCAGGGTGACCATTAAAGCTATTTGAGCATTGGACTTAAGACTCTTAGTTAAGCAACATTTCTGGGGCTACAAGTAGATTATTTCAGGGGACAGACATCCATTAATCCACTAATTAGAGGAATTCCTCTCCAGTAAGAGACAGTTAAAATGAAGTCCAGCTCCATCACAGAGAGGACTCAGATTAGTACCAACTGAACAGTTTGGCTTGTATTTAAAATGCACCTGAGTTTAACAGAGGATAAAATTAAACTGCAATGCGGGAAGACACTCTCTCCCACTGGGCCTTGATTGATGGAAAGCGCCATTTGTAGCAGAACAAAATGGAAAACCAGAAAGTTTGTTCCCAGCAATCACTGCCTCACTGGGCCAACTTTCTCTCCTTTGAGAAAATAATATGACTTCTCCACAGACCATGCAGTCTACTTATTTAAGCAACAGTGCTCTGGTGCTTTCAATTCCTCTCATAGTGCAGTTGGAAAAACGGCCCCAGTGGGAGACGCAAGACAGAGGTGACATTTAACCAGGGAGAGGCTTATCACCCCAACGTGCAGTTGACAAGGACCTGGGAACATGTAATTCCCTCTAAAAAGCATACATGGATCTCTCGGCACTGAATGCAATCAGGTCATTTCCAGCATGATGAGTTGGGTACGTAAGACAGCAGTGGTTAAGGGCAGGATTTTTGAAACCAAGTTGAAAGACTCCCTGCTCTTCTACTTAACAGTTATGCAATTCTGAGAAAGGCCACTACAATCTAGTTTTGCCTCAGTTTCCTCATCTGCAGAATGGGGATTACTCCTAATCTCACGGGACCGGGAAGAGGCCGGAGTGAGTCTGTAGCACAGTCCCTTATACATCTAAGATTCCAAACACGGTGGCTTGCAGCCCTTCTCCCATGGAGACCAGCATGCCCGGCTGGGAACTCCAGGCACACACAGATACACACAAAGACCCAACACACCCTGACTTCCACTTACAGACAGACCAACTGTGCTGAGCTACATTCGGTCCATCACGACCCCTCACCACCACCCTGATCCTGCATCTCCAAATCTTTCGTTTCAATAAATGGTGTGATATTTTCGCCCAGCAGACCAAATCTTCAAACCTGGGAGTAATTTTGATTCTTCCCTTTCTTGTCATTCCCACATCCAATGCTTCAGAAATTCTGAAGATCCTGCTCCCGGGTCTTGAATTTGTATCCCCTCCTCTCCAACTGCTCCACCCTAATTCCAGTCTGGGCCACCGCCACCCTGAACTCAAGCCACTTCCAACACCTTCCCCCACTGGTCGCACTGCTCCCTCTGCGCGTCCTCAGTTCCTTTCCTGTGTAACAGACCAGGGGTTCACATCCTGCCCACCACAGTCACCCTTGTAAGCTGAAAACTAAAGGCCCAAACCGAAACGATGACAGAACTGAGGACTCCTACAGTGTGGCAGGGGCAGCTGGATTTAAAAGCTCTCCACATGACTCTGACACTGGGCAGGATGAGAGCCAGTGAGTATGGTGATCTAATGCCAACACACGCCTGGGCCACAGCTCTCCAGGTGTGGGCTCGCCCCACCTCCAGATTCTATCGGTGCCTCCCACGGGTCACTGCCAGCACCCACGGGCCTCCTGCCTCTTCCTGGGGCGCTCTGTGCATTTCACCGCCTGTAGGGCTCTGCCCTGCCACTCTCTGCTGAGAATGCTCCTCTGTCAGCTCCCGTGCTGAGGTCACAGAAGGAACAGGTTTGTGCAGAGCACTCTGCCCAACAGTGTGTGTGGTGTAGTGTGACATACAAATTGCTTTCTCTGAAACTTCAAAATGATTTTTTAAATTATTGCCTTCTAGCTTCTCAAGGTTGCCAAGTAGCTGACCCACATTTAAGTTGGGTGGCAACAAGAGGTCTCACTAAGAAACTCAAAGACAAAAAGGTCCTCGTTTATCTGTGAACACTGAGGCCACAGATGAAGTGTAGACAGTGGTTTACCTTCACCTTTGTTTTTTCTTTTGCACAATACGGACCGAACCCAGGCCCTCTGCACTGAGCTACATCCCCAGACCTTTGGGTTATTTTTTATCTTGAGACAAGGTCTTGTTAAGTCGCTAAGTTACACAGGCTGCACTTGAGTTTGTGATCCTCCTGCCTCGGCATCGGTGGGATCACAGGTGGATATCACCATGCTCAGCTGTGATTTACTTTTCAACTCAAGTTTTAATTGAGACATAACACAAAACAAATACACAAATCCTAAGCCCACTTGCATCTGGGTGAATTTTCATACTGTACATATCCATCAACCTCAGCTGGGTAAAGACAGACATTTCCAATATCTTACGAGTCCTCTAACTCCTCCAGTCAGACCCCCATAGTCCACACATACCCACCATGACATGGGTCATAACCAGTCCCTTGTTGCAACTGCTTTCCGTCATCACCACGCGGGTGACTCTCACCCACGTTTTCTGTGCATCAGTAGCTCACTGTTACTGCGGTAGAGAATCCCATCATATGCATATACCATGCTCGATTCATCTAATGACATGCTGGCAGAAAACTTTATCTTTGTGCTTTAGAACCCACTGCCCCGCTGATGCAGTTTATGGAAAGAGGGTTTTCAATAATAAAGCACATCAGGAAAGGAAGCAGCACTGCAGTGACAATGAATTTGGACTTTATTCCAATGGTGCCCAAAGGCATGTGCCCAGGGTCAGCACCCACCCCGTGGGCATGGGGGCCAGACAGGCTCCCCATCCCAGGCACGTGTGAGCAGCACCAGCCCCCAGGCTCGAGTTCCTGACCCCTGCCAGACGATGACCTTGGGAAAGTCACTTCCGAGACACTAGGCTCCCTCACTTGCAAACAGACACAGCATTAACCTGTCAGCTGGTATGAGAACTGATACAACAACCTAGTGAGTGAATACGCCTCTCAAGATACTGGCTGTCTCCACAGTTCCTGGATTGCTTGACTGCTAAACAAAAATAGTAACTTGGGGTGCAGCACTATGCCGGGGACTGAACCCAGGGCCTTGTCCATGCTAAGCACATGCTCTGCTCTGCACTGAGCTACAGCCCCAGCCTGCATGCTCATTTTTTTAAAACACCTTCTTGATCCCATTCTCTCCCGCTATCAGAATGTGTCTTGGCTCAATCAACACCAGGTCTGCAAGAGTTAGACCCTCTAATCTAACTTGAAATTGTTAGGCACTGTTAAGGAATTAATCATGCTGACTTCAAGCAGATATATAAGCAATATACTAATTCTCTTCTTTGGGTTTAACTTCCCAGTAGAGAGCAGATGTGAGTTTTGCTTCTTTTCTTCCTTATCAATAATGTTTCATGGAGAAGTAACCCACCCGGTTATATTCCCAACCCCTTGAAAATCTGTTGATATATACTACAGAATACAATTTCAGATGGGAGTCTGCACCAAAGATAAACACTCTTTTTAATCTCCTGAGGGAAAGGAGAATTTTATGTATGTGATTTTTAGTCATCTGCATTAATGCTGAAAAGATAAGCCAATAGGAAGGTTATCTGCAAATTGTAGGGACCCTGTACACCACCTCTACTGAACCCTGTGGGAGACGAACATTCTGTCTTGTTGGTAGTCAGGCCACTAGGGTACAGAATAATCAGGAGGTAGGATGATAAGAGAAGAGGCAAACGTGATGATGGTCTGAAAATCTATTATTTTCTGGATGCCCTAGAAATCTATAAGCTTTGAGTACACCTTGGTACAACTGAAGCATTCAGCTGAGTCCCATGTCAGCAAGGCTCTGTCCCCTACTACTAGCCCAAGAGTGGAAATTACCAGTGCGTTTTGGGTTTAAAAACAGTGACTTTTAAAATTAACTTCATAAACTGGAAACTGGATAAAGATGATGTGTTTTTATAAAATGGAGTACTACTCAGCCATAAAGAACAAGAAACTAGAGGCATTTATAGCTAAATGGCCATCCTCTTAAATGAAATAAATAGGACACACATGTGTAAATACCGAATAGTTTTTCTAGTGTGAGAAAATGAAAGTGTAATAAGGGTGAAAATGATTAAAATGAATAACTGATAATTTGAAATTGGAAAAGGTTCAAAGGTATAGGGGTGGCAGGAGGGGAAGGGGAAAGGAAAAATTATGAGAAAGAAAAAAAAATGGAAACAAAGTCTATGTAAAGAGGGAAGGGTGGTGGGGGTGAAGGGTGCACAGGTAATGGGGAAAAAATAAGAACTAAGATACATCATGTACAGGTACAAGCACCCATGATAAATGTAAATGTATTGTATGCCTAAAATGTACCAATTAATATATAAATAAAAAAATTTTAAAAAAATAAAATGAACTTCATAGGTGTCAACAGTCCTTTTTCTTACTGACTTTCTCGATCACTTAAAAATCTACCATATGTAAAGGACACCAGCTAAGGAAAAAGACTTGCTAATACCACAAGAACCCTGAGAGTTACAACAATGATGCCAAACAGGAAATGCCCAGGGTGATAGCCCATCCGGGTGTTGGCGTGCTTGGTTAGGATGGTGCAATAGGCTTTTACAATTAAAACTAAGTATATTCGCAGAGGTAGGAAATCTACTTTCAAGAATTAATATAAAGAAAATAACTTGCAAAGAGGGTATGGGTACAACCAAGTGACTACAACCCTTCAGTGTGTTCACTACAGGAGTGAAAAACTGAAACTACTGAAATATCCATTAGTAGCTAATTAGTTAAATAAATGATGGTATCACCATCCAGCTTAACAGTCTGCAGTGGTTAAAAAATGTTAAGGAAAATCTGTGTCTGCTTACACCCAGACATGCTAGGACATATTTCTAGGGTCAGAACCACTTTATAATTGAGTTTCATCTTATTTAGGTAATGTATTTATAAATGCTTTTGAAACTGTGACAGCAGAAAGAGCAAACATCCATTCATTCTAGAAGGTGGGATCAAAGGCATCCACATTTCACCTTCTCCTCATTAGAGCTTCATCTTGTTTGAAATCTACACAGGCATGATTACTTTCAGAACCACAAAAAAGTTTTTGAAAGTTATTATATTCAAATGTGGATATATTTTGAATATTGACAATGATGGATAATTACAAAATTTGATGTTGGAATTTTGTGATTTCTGACCTATGTGCATATCAGATCTGGCATGTTTTTATTAAACACTGAACTAGTAAATAATTTACACATTACTAAATCACAGCAAGTATTTCAGCACAGACCAAGTGCGTCCAGCTGTCATCGGGTTTCTGACGCACTCTCCTGAGTGTGGTTTCTTGGTGGCTGGTAAATGGCCGTTTCCTGTACAACCAATCTTTAGTCTGCTTCTCCTACAAAGAGCAGGATGGGGACACCAGATGCCAACACTGAATATCTCAGTGGATGTGAGAGCCCGGCCTCCCCCTGGCCCGGGTGAGGAACACTAGAAAATGTTTGCTAAGCATGAGAAGCCTTTTTCTCAAGTAGGTCCAGAGTGGATTCGGCTCTCAGACAGGAAGGACTACTTTTCCCATGAATTGTGATGTGCATGATTCTCCACACTGCAGTGGGATTTTAGGTGACACGTCAGTGTGGACAGGCAGACAGACCTGAAGAAATGCACCCCGAAGTGACAGCTGGGGCAGACAGACAGATAGGTATCTGCTGCCAACTTGGGGGTTCTTTTCACTCTTTGGGGACCCCTACTTACAGACATGAACTCACACCTTGGGTATGTGGCAGGGCTTCCAGCTTAACCTGGTGCCATGTGCACCTCCTGCATTTCACCAGCAGGGCTTCTGAACACCAAGATCACGTGGTTTCTACTATGGCCTCTCCAACAACCAAACAGAGCAATCCCACTCCAGGCAGTGATCTACTCTTGCACCGAATTTTAACAGTTATTATCTAGCTGGTGCTTTAAGGGGCAACATACTACAGTACACTGGTTTATATTACAGTAATTAATTACCTCTCTTTATCCACAAGAAGCCTTGCAGGAAGAAAGAACAAGTAAACATCCTTACCCAACGGCTCTGGCAGCCAACGTGTCAAGAGAAGGAGAGGTTTAACAGCAGTTAGAGCTGGGAGGAGGGGGTGTCCCCAAAGCTAGAAGTCCTTCTGGTCCAAGGCGAGCCACTGCCTTCCCCACAAGAGCCCTATGCTCATGTCCACAACTTTCCTTCCAGGCTCCAAGTCCCTAAGGATGGCAGGGACCACAAGAAGATCATTAAAAAGTCATACAGATTCACATGCGTGTGCACATACACGCATAGGTGAGAGCTTTGAGGAAGACAGCTAGACGGAAACAATAGTCATGTTCCCTGATCAGTGTAAGGAAAGCAAGATAACTAGGAAAACTGACAGACAGAGGGAGGACTCAGGAAGTTAGAAAACAACAGGAACCTTTGATTTCAGGACTTAGCAGAGAAGCTTCCGTAGGCTACACCATACTGCCAGTATCTCAGAGGAAGACACACTAGACCACCCAGCAGCATTTCCCCAGACTGATCGAGGTCGAGCATGTTCCAGGAGCAGTATCCTCAAAGCACACGCTTAACAGCTGGTCTGCTGAATTCCAGAGCATTCCCTTCAGCCATGGCTCAGAGCTCCAGAGAAAGGTACTGCCTTTCAATCTGATTTCACTTCTCTATAAGAACCACAAGGGAGAGAACACAATTCCACTTGAGGGATTCACTAGGACAATTCTGGGAGGATAATGTCTGAAATATTCTGTAGAGTGGGCCGGTACACAGAGATACTGGACACCCTCGATCTGGCTCCTACATCCTTGCCTGTGTGAAGGTCCCAAACTGAACTGCTTCACCTGAGGCCCTCCCAACTCCAAACCAAGGACACTCCACACAGCATCTCAGCTTCAACCTGCGTGGCTGGCTGCCAGTTATTTACACAGTAAAAGAGGCCTCTGCTAGAGTCCCAAAGTGTTCATATTCAGACCCCATTTCAAAGATCTGGTGTCATAAACTATTTTCATTGTTCACAGAGGACCTACCAATTTATAGCCTTTGCAATTCCTACCACCAAGTACTGTGTATGCAGAGAAAATGGAAAACAATTGAAAAGACAATGAACGCCCAGGCATTTAGAAATGTGAATGGATTGTACAGAACAGAATACGGGTGTTCTGCAACACTGCTCAACCCAGAATATGCAGCAATACAAATGCTAATGGGACCTTACACTGTCGTGCAAACTCCACTGCCCTGTTGGCTAACTGCTCACACACGGAGGTCCTGCTACCCTGAGAAACTCACAAGGCAGGGCTTGAGTATCATTCCTTTTTTAGCACCTACTCCAGAGCCAAGCATGCAGACACTGCTGAATAAATCTCTGCTGAGTGGATAAACGCCTTCATATTACGGAGGCATAAAAGGACATTTACTTATTTTGTGCTCAATGCAATCATGCTGGTGAGAATATTCAGCACCTGATTATGGGATGTCTGATGTAATCTATACCGAAATAAAGTTGGTTATTAAGCATGAAGAAAACAGGGTGCTGGTCAGGAGTTGGGCAATTAATTCATTGCATAGATGGCTTTTTCTCTTACTCCTTCTTCACTGAGGGTCCCCCTGGGAAACAGAAACCACACCACTAATTCAAACTCTGAAAATTTAATACAAAGAAGTGCTAACAAGTGATCGGGGGCTGACATCCAAATAGGGGAAAAAGATGGTCCTAGGGAGCGTGGGGAAAGCTAGTGCACAGAGAGACATGATCCCTAGAAGAGAGTGAGCGGAAGGAAGAAACAGGGGACTCAGCAGAGGGCTCTCCCGCAAAGCTGACCTTCACACTTTGGAGAGAGCACGGATGTCACAGAAATGTGCAACCCCCAGCAGGCAGGACGCCAGAGGGTGTGCTGCTGGGCCATTTCTCCTGGTGGGCCCAGCTGGCAGCGGACCTTGGCGTGATCCATGTAGTGCGGGTTTTAGGCAGATGCAAATGCAAGACTTGTTCGGTGAGGAAGGCTTCCTCCCAGCTTTTAGAAGAAGGCCTGTGAGGCCAGGCGGTGTGCCCCCGAGAGGGCTGTGTATGAAGCTGAAGGTACAGTGGAGACCCCAGAAGTTAGGAGAAGCCAGGAATGTGGGTCATCTGAGGGAAAGAGGGAGGAAAAGAGATGCAAGGAGGGAGCAGAGCCAGGCCAAGAGAGAAGCCATGGGAGGTGCAAGAACAGCAGCAGTGCCACAGGGGTGGAGCCCCCAGCCCTTTGCAGCTCATTCCCATCTCGCTACAGATTGCCCCAGATGCTGAACATGGAACTAACTACAAGACTTAATGTTGCCCTCCTGGATTCTGGACTTGCTTTGGTCCTGTTCCTTTCCATCCCCCTCTTTGTACCTTTTGGAATGGAAATGTCTATCTTGTGCCATTGTATGAGGCAAGTGTTTAACTTTTTTTTCATCTGCACAGGGGCTCCCACCTAAGAGTCTGCCTTAAATCTCAGAGGAGACTTTAGACTTGGACTTTTCAGCAATGCTGAAAATGTCAGGACTTTGGCAACTCTTAGAGACGGACTAAATGGCTTTGGCATAAAAGGAGGCACAGGAGTCTTTCGGAAGGCAGGAGTGGAATGTGATGGCTTGTGTCTAAATGTCCCCCATAGCCTCATGCAGGCAGAGGCGGGGCTTTTCCCAGGTGGATGGATCTAGGATGTGTGATATTGGAATTAAAGATGTGATGCTGGGATTGGGGAAGGCCCACCCTGGGTGTGGAGGGCACCAGCCAAAAGGCAGGAAGCCTGGAAAGGATAAAAGGGAGAGGCAGGCTGCTGCTTTTGCTGCTGTCCTTGCCTGCTGCCTTCCGACTGCATGCTTTGCCATGGACTGTTCTTCCTTCTTGATGACCCTCTGCCACGTATGTCACTACTCCTTGGAACCAGCCAACTACGGACTGAAACCTCTACAAACTGTGAGCTACAATAAACCACTTCTCTTTTAACTTTGGGTGTTGGGTATTTTGTCTCAGCAACAAGAAAACCAAAACAAGGAAGCAGGCAGAAGCACTAGCACCCTCTACGGACAGAGCATAACACTCCGCCAGCTGCCAAAGGAGAATCATGTACAGGGGTGGGTTCCAGTCTCACCAAGCTGGGCGAAGAAACATGAATTTAGCTGGGAGGCAGTAATGGCTAACTTGCATGTTTTCCACTGTAGAGCTTGTGGAAGAAGGAAGAGCTTTCCACTGGTTTACTCCCAACAGATGCTAAAGCTTCTATAAGGCACTGATTAAAATCTCTTTCCTCCTGTGCTAAGAGAGTGAGAAAACAGTAAGTACTTAGTATGATAGATGGCACAAGTAGGTGCTCAACAGAAATGTAATGGATGGATGAAGAGGTTGGGGAATGAATGAATAAATAAATGTTTGTGTTTTATTTTGATTCATAGTTTTGGTCAGTGTAACCAGTTCTGCAAGGCATATTAATATGCAGTCACCAGATACGTAGTTTGCACATTTCCTTTCTTTTACAAGATCAGTTAGGAAAACTTTCACTATAATATGTGCCATACTTTACTCAAAACTCAATTCATATGAAAAAATTCCCTAGTGTGGTCTTAATCTATGTTGTGCACTGGTATTTACAGCAGAAATAAACATTTCTAGAAATTAGCAGGTTATTTTTTGGGACTTAGTGACATTTTGGGTGAGGAATACAAAGCTATCTTCATCGTGTTATCTGCTGTAACAGTCCTTTCTACGTTTTTTTTTATGGTAGAGGCATACATATATAAACGCACCTTTAATAGTACAGAAGCATCCTCTTTATGAAAACTTAAGGACACACAAATTTCAACTTAAACTGGGAGGTGATTAATCACTGTACAGAAGTATGCTTCACGGTAACAGTGATCTCAGTAGCAGTCCGTCCCCATGATGCACCCGAGAATCCGACTCTACTGACAAAACTCTGAGGCGCACTCCACCACAAGCACGCCAACTGCAAGGGAGACACCCCCGGCCATATGTCTGCAATTTCTATTTCTACAACAAACTGTTTCACATTTCTCTTCTTCTCAGACTTAATCGAAACACCTCAAGCACCTCTAATTTATAGGTAGGAGAGATTCTGGTTCAATATAGGAAATCGAGTTTTTAATGTTGAGAGTTGTTTGACATTGGTATTTACAGAAAAGGTAATCAAGCAAAGACAGGTACCACTTTTCTGTTCAATATGGTTCTTGTATTAATATACATTATTAGATTCAGCCTATGGGGGTGATATGATTCCTAAGAGAGGAGACTGGGTATGAGACACGCACCCAAAGATATCCAGGGTTACAGAAACAGATGAGGTTCAAATGATCCCATCTACCTAACTGCCACATTCTGAGGGAGCTTTGGTGCACTGTTTCTGTTTTGTGAAACAGTTATCTTTTGCTGTGCTTAGTGGAAAGAATGGTTTTACCAAAGACATTATAAGGTCGTTAACAGGTTGCTAGGGGAGGGGAGGGGTACAGCTTAGCGCTGTGGCACTTGCTCAGCATGCACAAGGCCCTGGATTCCACCCCCAGCACCACAGAGACAGGACTCAGAATCACATACAGTCTTGCATACTTGACTGAGTTCTCCCCTCCTCAACTCATTTCCCTGCCTGAGTCCAGACTTGGAGGAGTGGCCTGTTTACTGCAGTGTCTGCTGGGGCCTCAGAACGCGCTACCTAACTCTCAAGACGGAGTCCAGTAACACGAAGAGCACTTGCTTCACCTGAACTGGAGGCCCCACGCTGGCTGTCTCCACCATGGCAAGAGCATTAAATTAACAGAAAATCTGCTCATATCACCTCCTTTGGTTGTGCTTTAAATAATACATTTTTATCTCAGAGATTACATAGGTTGAATACTCCTTATTTGAAATTCTTGGGACTAGAAGTGTTTCAGATTTTTTTGTTAAGATCTGGAGTCATTGCATACTCATAATTTATAAGACATCTTGGTTACAGCAAGAAAATTTAAACCTAAAATGCATCATGTTTCATGTGAAGGTAATTTTAGTTTGATAGTGCATCTGCATTTGACTAGAACCAGTCATATGAGATCAGGTGCAGAATTTTCAACCTGAGGTGTCATGTCAGTACTCAAAAAGGTTTGAATTTTGGGACATTTTTGATTTGACACTGCTACCCCAAGTATACAAATGTCTCTGTGTGTGTGTGTGTGTGTGTGTGTGTGTGTGTGTGTGTGTGTGTGTATTGATTCAATAGAGTTACCATAAAATAAAATTTGGGGACTCTGTTTCAGACGACTGTAGAGATCATTTATTGTGAAATGATGAAGTCTTGGCATTTATTAAAAAGGAGCAATGATCCCTACATTTATGATGTTACCATAGAAAGGAATCCTACTAGAAATCCTCATGTTAAAGCAGATTGCATCAGTCATGTTCACTGCTATAACCTAAGCAATGGTCACTAAGCATTTATTAAATGGATTAATAAACCTGAGAAGAGACCAGGAGATCCAAACTGATCTATGAATAGTGGTCATATGTTATTGGAAAACTGACCAGCTCCTGATTCCCAAATTATACATCAAGGTTTCCATGCTATCTCTAACAACTGCAGAGTGTGTGAGCTGCAGATTCTCAACTGCCGAAACTAGAAATGCCATATCCACCCACACTGAGGCTCTCCCTCAGCATCTCTCCCTTAAGCCAAGCCAGTTTCTCATTCACTCAGAGGTGACTTCATCAGTCGATTCTCCAAGGGGAATCTTCTAGTCGTCAATGCCTCACTGGGCAAATAAATTAGCATATATCCAAAGGGAAGTGAAAATTAAAATACAGCTTTATCTATATTAGGAAATATTTGCTCATCTATTGACAGTATGGTTTTATAGTTGTTGATTTTAGTTGTCTATATTAGAAATTCATTTGCAACAACATTGTTAATAGCAATCCTAAATTTTCTTGAGTTTTATATGCTATGAAAAAACTATGTCAAAGCCCTAATAAAACTATGACAATAATTAACCCAAATCACACACTGGAACTTTAATATAGCTATTTGTCCATGGCCATTATTATAGATGCCCTGGAAATACAATGAATTTCCCCCTTGACAATGACTAAAACATGTTATTTGTATTAGTGTAGCTCTAGTCATAAATATCTGTAGACAACTGTTTCATCCTCCCACATCATGCTATTGCAATGAAGTTCTCTGACCCATTAATAAAAAACATAGCTATTTAGGGCAGGGGATTTAGCTCAGTGGCACCATGCCTGCCTTGCAAGCACAAGGTGCTGAATTTGATTCCCTGGTACCATCAAAAACAACAACAAAAACCCACAGCTATTTAGCCAGGTGTGGTGGTGCACATACTTATTATCCCAGCATTCTGGGAGGCAGAAGCAGGAGGATCCTAAATTCAAGCCCAACCTCGGTGGCTTAGAAAGACCCTGTCTCAAAAATTTTTTAAATTTAAAAAGGCCTGGGGTTGTAGACCAGTGTGAAGGCCCTGGGTTCCACGCCCAGGACCACATGCATGCCCAAACAAACAGACAAATGCTATTCACACTCCAAAATGACCTTGGCTTTTCAATTGTGATGTTTTCTTGCCTGGGCTGTATTGCTTAATCATAATTTCTTTATTACATAACTAAGACATACAAACTGTAGACAAACTAAAAACAACCAACCAACCAACCTAAAAATTTACCCAGTCACTTATAGATAGATACACAGTATTACTGTTTTGGTTAATAGATATCTGGCATTTCTTTTTCTCAATGCAGCAATCCTAGAACAATAATCCCACAAAAATGTGACAACATTAGTTTTTAAAGAAATCTGGAAAGCTCTAATGTTTCTGACACATGGTAACACATGGCCTTATGCAGTGGCAGTTCTAGCATCCAATGGGCTAGGGGTACATGGTGCCTCTTCCCCAATGAAATGTTGAAAGGCTTTGCTCACCAGCAGCAAGCTTAATGAAGTAGAAGAGAAACAACCTCATATCCACTATTTTAGGTGGTCCTTGATGCTATCCCTGCACACGCCAGTCCGCACTTTCCCACTGGACACTGACACTGTGATGAAATGTCCTGACAGAGCCTGGTGCACACGAGGGACTGCCCTATAACTGACTGAGTGAATGACTGGAGGAGTCAGTGAATAAAGCCAACCAAAGCACCAAGAGAAAAGGAATCTCCAGATAGCTCAGTAAAGGGCTAAAAGCTAGAGGTCAGCCTTCTCGGCATCACATAGGGATGCAACTTAATTTGGGCTCTTGGAGAGACTTTCTGGTATTTTCAGAGTGATAGGATGCCATGTCTCAGAAAGCTCAAGTTATGGCAGGGTGCATGCCCCATGACAGAGAACATTATCCGACTGATAAGACAGACACATAAGGCACACAGCTTCATAACAGAACTCTGCTCATATGGTCAGAGTATAGCAGCCATGACGAATCGGTTTTACTAAAGCCAGAGGTAAAAAGATCTTTGCTATGATTTGGGAACCTTAAGAGTACACTACTAGTGCTATGATTTGGATCTTCAAAGTCCTCCAAAGCCCACATGCCAAAGGTTTGGTCCATGGCATGGCACTACTGGGAAGTGACAGAACCTTGGAGAGGGGGGGACTTGATGAGGGACTTAGGTCTCTGGGCACGTTCCTGGGCAGGGGAGAGAGTGGGGTTGACTCTTTTCTTTTTCCTCTTCGAGTCTTCACTGTGAGGTGGGCTGTTTCGCTCTGTCATAACCTCCTCCTATGATAGAGTTCCTTGCCCCAGGGCTCCAAACTGGAGCCAGTCCATTATGGACTGTAATCTCTAAAGCCATGAACCAATATAGACCATTTCTCTTTATAAGTTAATTATTTCAGGTATTTTGTTACAGTGATAGGAAGGTGATTAACAGAACTAGTGATATTCAAGAGACTTTAAAACAAACCTGATCATGGAGAAAATTTAACCGTACTCTTCCTTTGCACCTGTGTCAGAAAAGCCTGTAATGTGAAGAGGTCAAAATTATCAGTTCTTCCTTTTTGCACCTTCTTGCAGAAACACTAGCTTGGCAAGAAGTCAGGTAAAGAGCTTTGCTAGCAGGACACATTAGGCTGGATAGACAGTTTGATGAAACTGGTTGCAGACTTGATGGTTTAGTTATTTTCTTGTTGCTGAGACATAATACCCAACACCCACAACTTAAGGAGAAAAACTTTACTTTGGCTCACAGTTTGTAGAGGTTTCAGTCCATAGTCAGCTGGCTCCAAGGCAGATTGGCATGGCAGAGGAGAAAGCTTATGGCACCATAGCCAGGAAGCAAGGAGGAATCAAGGGAGGAGGAGGGACATATACCTTTCAGGCTACGCCCAAGGTGACCCAACTCTTCCCACCAGGCTTCATTTTCCAATATCATGCCCAGCTATAAACCTATCAGTGGACTGATCCAATATCACACACCCATGAACCAGGCACCTTCCCAAAGTCCCACCTGTAAGCACCTGAGGCTTTGATGGAGCATTCAGATATAAACACTACCACTTGATAACAAATATACTTGGGGACAAAAATCCAAATGCCCTCTCTTGGAAAAGTACGTTTCTTAGTAGGTATGCTATGTTGGAGAATCAAAGAAATACTAAAACTAAACTTGATATTCGAGAACCTGAACTCACCAAATTGAACAGTTAAGACAAATGGCATAATGCTGACTGTGCTCTTATTTCATTTATGATTTTACTGCAACAGGATTCTGCCACTGATGGTGAGAACAGCAAGTAAGAGAAAATACGACTCAATTTATGAGCAACTGTTTATAAAATGTAAGCTGCTTAATTAACATTTTGGGTCAACCTTTACAGTCACATCAAAGCTCTAAATGCTGTGTACACCACCATACAGCTTCTCAGCTGGTGAGGATCCCAGCTGCCCACTTCTGCCTTGTCCCTAGATGCCTGTGTGTCCGATTCTCCAGTGACATGTGTCACCATAATGCAGACAGAGTTATTCTGCCACCTGGCCTGGGCTTCCTGCTTTAGTCACCATCTGTTACAAAATGACACCAGAATGAAAGGGAGAGCATCCACAGGAGCAGACACCCCAGGCTTGCAGTTTCTGCCTGGGAACCAGGGAGACAGAACACACTGGAGATTCATTATGTATTCACTCTGGGGCTGGCCTTTCCAGGAGCACTCAGACTGCAGAAACAGGAAGGAGAAAGAAAGAAAGAAGGCAAAGGCCTGGAATCTCATGCACTCAGCTGGACCACTCTTATTTTACTCCTTTAGAAGAAGTCTAGTCCAACACTTGGGAAAAGAAAGAGAAACAGTACCTAGCACGGCAGCTGGCACAGAGCTGGAGAGGACTGAGTATGCAAGCACTCCCTCAAGAGTTTGCTTCCAAGAGTGGACACATGCTTGGAACACTGTGAATGATGACCTTCTTCACACTTAGACAGAATCCAGCGTGCCACAGGAAGATCGTAATCTGAGGTTGAATGTTCCACAGCCACGGACACAAAAGGAAGGAAATTCACCGAAGAACAGGATTCGTGGAGCACTGTCTTTTTAAAAAGTGATTGCACAGTACAAAAAGTCAAGAAGGAAAGAAGAAAAGCAAGTTGATACAAAAGATGGACCAATAGGAGATAGTCCAAAGGCGTGTGGGCTACTTCCTCTTTTAGGGGGAAATGGAGTGGTGATACTGCAGACTGAACCAGGCCTTCACACTGACCTACATGCCCAGCTTCCTTTTGAGACTGTGTCTTGCTAAGTTGTCCAGGCTGGGCTCAAATTTGTCATCCTCCAACCTCAGCCTTCCAAAATACTGACATTACAGATATGTATCACCTTATGTAGCTTCTAGATAATTTTAGTAGCTCTCCCTTTCCATATCTCCCCCATCTTGGTGTTAAAAATGAGGAGGAGATGCGCTACACACGGTGGCACTCCCGTAATCAATCCCAGCACTCTGGGAGGCTGAGGCACAATGAAGGCAAGTTTGAGCCCAACCTGGGCAACTCAGCAAGACCCTGTGTCAAAAAAGATTGGGGATGTGGCTCAGTGTGAAAGCACTAGTTTCAATCCCCAGTACCAAAATCAATCAACCAACCAACCAATCGACCAGTCTAGAGCAACAACCAAATTAAAAACAATAACACCAACCTTAGAACTTGTTAATCTTAAGTCTTCCATTTAGATAATGGCATGAATGCCAGAGAAATTACTGGATGGTGCCATGTAACACAAGCAATTTTGAAGTTTCAGCTCAGTACGCTCCCTTCGCCTACTGTTGGGGGAGGGGTGATGGCTACAAATGAACAGAGTTAGTCCTGCATTACAGCCAGTGTCCTCCTCGGCCACGCCAGGGGCAGCTCTGGAGAATGATGATTTGCTCTACAGAAAAAAAAAGAAACCCCAAATTTCCTAGCAATGAGTATTACAAAAATTTCTACTCGCTGAAGATATCATTCCATTTTATTGTATTCCCTTCTTGATGTAGTAACAGTTATTTTAAGTGTGAGCCTGACACTAAGCACTGGGTCAAGTACTGAGGATGCAGAAATGGGTTGGATGCCAACAGCTCCTCAGGAAGCTTCTGTCTGAGAACGAAGGATGAGCATTCAGCCGACTGCAAAAATACTACTAGAGAATATGACAATGAGGAAATAGGAGCAAGTATTTTCAAATGCAAAAAAGAGTATCTATGAAAATTTGGAAAACTACACCCTCAAGAATATCTATCAATGGCCTCTCATTTCAGACCTACTGGAAAATAGTAACGCTTGTCGTGCGTACACCTATGGTGGAAAGGGCAATGTTTGGGGCTTGGTGGGAGAGCAACTTGGTCCTGTTTGGAAGGCTGGAAATCAGAGTGAAGAATTTTCAAATAGTTCAGTCTCTTTGGATGGTGAGGGTCCTTATCTAGTCAATGGCTTATGTTAGAGGAAATCAATTTGTCAGGGATAGTTTCAGGCCAGACTAAGATATCTGGATTTTATTTGCAGGTAACAGGAGAGCAGCTGCCACATCCCAGAAGGGGATAATGATGGCGTCTGCAAGCAAATGTGCTGACAACAGCCAAGGGCAAGACAATAAAGGTTTGTAGAAGGCTTCAAGCACAAGGGCCATAATTCAATATATGAAAACCCACTAATTTTATTATTATAAAATTTGTGAAGTTGAAAAAAGCAATTGAAATATTCTCTAGCATGATTGTCTATGCAAGCACTATAATGGAGACTGGGATTTTTTTACACCTCAATGGCTTTTGTGGGTAATTTATAGAATAAAGTTCTGTGTAACTTTCCTGAAAACCACTCTTTGAAGCTAAATTTGTTGAATGTCATGATGTGACAGAATCACTGACATAGTAGTTGACAACGGCATTATTTTTTCACAATGATAATTTTTCAAAATTAAGTAGAAAGAATAAGTCAAATGAACTCACAGGTACTCACTGCTCTGCTTCATGACCAATCTTCTTTCATTCATATCCTCAAACTCCTCCAATTATCTGAAGCGAAGCCTCAACAGTGTAAGCACTTCCATTCACATATATGAATATATGAATTTCTAGAAGAAAGGAACCCTTCGAATGTCTTTTACAAGTTCCCTTGGCATTTCTGGACAACGCTTGATCACTGCAAATTACTGTATATGGAGGCAAACTTGAATTGAAATATGACATAAAATTTAACAGAAAGAGTAAAACTCCAAAGAATCCTGGTTCTACTTTTTACCAGCAAAACAAAACGACAATAAAAAACCAAACTCAAAAGAAGGCTGTATCTGTAGCAGTATATAAACAATCCATCTGTGCACAGCTCAATGGAAACAGTGTCCCATTTGAAAATGCTTTCCATTATTTATTCTACAAAGTCTTTACTATTCCATGGCTACAATATCCAAGCATTTAGCCAAATTGACTAAAAAATTATGAAATGGGAACTGAGGGATCCAGATTTTGGATCTTACAGTCCCATGTGCCTTTTATTTATCTTTTTGCTCATGCTTAGAAAGCAGATCAGTATTCAGGCAAGTTGGTTTGTGTCCAGACCCTCTCTCCAATCGAAGTGACGCCACATCAGTGGTACACGAGTCCCGCTGACTGGTCCGACCGCATGGACACTGGAAGTCATGGAAATGACAGTGTAGGGCAGGTGTTCCTTCAGTGACAAGGACATTTTAGGAGGTATAAAGGTATTCATTTATTAGTTTTAAATTGCATTTTGCTCCAGTAACTAAAGTATTATATCCACTAAGACAAAGAAAAGACTAGAGCAGAAATAAGCCAACCGAATTCCTACCACACAAGTCAACAGTGCTGAAAATTGGGAAGTCACCTTTCTAAATTTTCACAAACTTACACGGATATACACACGTGCGTGCATATGCACATGCATTTTGCATCATGAGCATGGTTATTTGACATGCACCTTATGTTAAGCAAAATGTCAAGAGAGCCTGGATGTAGGGATTCAAATTCTGGCTCTTCTATTTATTGGCTAGGTGAACTGCTGCCTGGAATACAGTTTTCTAATCTAAAAATGGAGTTATTACACATATTTATCTCATAAGTACCATAACTGTGTACTGTGTCTTAATATATATTAAATGCTTAGATGAGTACCTGGTAAATAACAGTATACATGTTTGCTACACTTGCTTGCTATGTTCAATCATGACATTGACCTTTTATCAATAATAGCATTAATTAGTAATGTGACCCATGTCACCAAAAGCCTCTGTAAAGCATAATTTTTTTAAAAACTTGTAGTTAATTTAAAAAATAACACTTTACTGATCTAAAATTTGCATACTATACAATTTACAAATTTAAAGTATGTGATTTAGTAGATTTAAGTATGTTGACAAACTTGTACAAGTATGACCACGATCAAATTTAGATCATTTTTGTTATCTCAGAATAAAACACACTACCTACCAGCTACCATCTCCCAAACGCCCTGTCCCTAAATCTAGACAACCACTGAGCTACGCTCTAGCTTCACAAATTTTCCTGTTTTGGAAATTTATTTTATTCAAAATAGACCATGTTCGTAGCAACAATAAAGACCTATGGCATAATTATCAATGGCTACGGAATATACCAACTTCAATGGACCTAATTTAATTATTTCCAAAATGTTGGGCATTTGAGTTCTTTCACCATTTTTCACTATCATAATAGTGGAATCCATACTTTAGTGTGTAAAACTTTTCTAGCTTTGAAATTATTTTTTAGATTACATTGTTAGGCCTAAAGTACCATTCTGAAAGATTACTGGGCAGTGACGGGTGGTAAATAATTGAAAATGTCAGATCATACAGTGAAAGAATGCTTATTAAACCAGAATCTGAGGTGTAAGCAGAAAAACATGGTTACAAAAACCCTCAACTAATCCAACTTTGGATGCTACTGCTTTACTTTGAATCCCACACGCAGGCAAATCTTGCTCATATAGTCAAATCACAGAAAAGAGCACCAAGCCACATGCTGATGATGAAAATTCTTAAATGTAGGAATTTAAAAAGTAAATCAGAAAACACAGCTATATGTGTGAGCAAGTGGCCATCAGAGCACTCTGTCTCCACTCAAAATTCTATAGTAGGAAAAAAGATGCATTATCTTAGATTTTGGTTTTTTCCCTGATAATGAAATGCGCGCTTTTGTTTCTAAGACATACTACATTTCACACATCTATCCCTAGAATCAAAATGTATCCCATGGTGTAATCTGTGAAGTTCATGGGTTCAATTCTGTTCTAGCATCTACATGTGTAGTTGGTCAGGAGTTACCAAACTTGCTCTCTATCTTCCTGGCAGTACATATAAAAACACTTAGCATTCTTCTAGAGAACTCATGAAATCTGTCCACCCATGAAAATGAAGAGAACACTGTAGAAAAAAATCAGGTTTTGGGAAAGGCAGTAAGAACTCAAGAGTAAAAGCTAAAGTTCTGGATGCTCCTTCCAAGACTGTGACCTTGGACAAGTCCCTTAAGCTCTGCTCTTCCTCCTGAGTCTATTAAGACCGAGGACCACAAAAAATGCTGGAGCCAGGGCCGGGGATTTAGCTCAGAGGTTCTGGCACCTGCCTCACAAGCCCAAGGTCCCGAGTTCAAGCTCCGGTATCCAAAAAAAAAAAACAAAATGCTGGAGCCAGAGTTGGGTGTGTACAATGCCTATTTGCTTATTTATCTTAAAGATCACATAATATAGGTAAGGGCATTTGACAAATTGTCAAGCCCTTTAGAAATATTTTTCCAGTTCTTTCATCAAGTAGTCACGTGACTCTCAAAAATTTAGTATCCAGAATGGAGATAATCTCTAGTCAGGGTTAGAAATTCTGAGGTGGCAGTTATGCAAACATGGCAAAGCGTGCCAATAGTATTTACTACTGGAGACATTATCTGTTACTTTAATGATGGAAGGGAACTTCTTAGCCTTATATTGCGCATTCAAAAACATTTCACTGAAAATACTTTTGAGAATTTAAAAAGCTACCTCCCTCTAAAAAGTGATTTGTGAGTTAATGTTTGGCCATGCTTGCTATCCCACTAAAATATTTCTGAAGTCACAAATATTACCTTTGTGTACCTTATAATAGAAAACTACCATAATAGAAAATTAGAAGATTGAAGAGGAAAATCAACATCATTTCTCTATATTAAAAATGCATAATCTCATTTAACCCAAGTTTCAAAGTATGATAGGGTGGAAATCCCATACATCAGGTCCTTTAGGAAAACAATTTCCTAGTTTTGAGGTACTTTCTGATCATTAGTCTATATTTATTATTTATTTTGCATATAATTTAATATTATTTTCATTATTATTTAATACACATAATACAGTGAATTTGAGCATTGGACTGTAGGGGTTCTAGGGAATTCTATTTCCTGAGTGAGTGGTTTATTTCACACGACCAGACACTATCAGAAATTTGTTTTCTGAGCAGACCCCTAAATGCTGTACATTTTCTAACCTGGAGTAGTGTAGAAGAAGGGTCCTCCTTTACTCTCTCAAGAGGGTAACCAGCCGTTCACATTCACATACCAGTCACATGAGCGTGACAAAATGCACTTACTCAGGAGTGTTCACTGATTTACATGGAAATGCTCAAACCAGGAGTCTCTTAAAGAACACTAGGTGCTCTCTTATTTCAGTTTTAATTTCTGGATGGGACATGTTTCTGGAGTGATACTGCCTTTGGAGGAACACCCTGAACTGCATTTAATGAGAGTCACATTCTCATTTCTCAGCTGGAAGACTGAAGGAGCAAGATCTGAAGAAACTGCGAAGGCCGTCCTTTACCAAAGCTATTTTATAATGTTAGGGTTTACAGCCAATATCTCTTTTATCTCCTTCCTAAGTGGAAAAAGGCAATCAGTTACAAAGAGACTCTGAGTTTTGCCTTTGCTTAAATGCATGATAACAGTAATGCCTGGCTGGGGCTTCTTTGCATTTCTGACAGTGGGTTTCTAATAGGGTCACCCTAAACCAGCCTGGCCCCATAATTCCACTTTTAACATGGTGGGTGTTTTTGCTTTGCGTTTTAAAGATGAGATAGTAAACTATGTCCACTTAAAACTCCTTTTGTGCTACAAATGGAATCAAAATGGAAGGTCTTTGGAACTGTAAACTGCAGTAAGAGTATAAATGTGTCTGGTCTTAAAAGGCCACTACAGACAGACATTATCCCCCTAATTTGTTCTTTTGTTCAGATAATTGCAGTCAGGCTTCAGCCTGGTTATCAGTCTGTCCTGAAACACAGAGGGTGGAGAGATAATATGATCCTATGGATGATGACAGTAATTCTTATATATGGACATCTATGGACTTTTTGCAAAAATACGGTAATGAAATACTCAAAAAGTTCAACTACTGGGGCCAGGGATTTAGCTCAGTGGTTCCACTGACTGCCTCACAAGTGCAAGGACCTGAGTTCGATCCTTAGTACCAAAAAAAAAAAAGTTCAACCACTGAGTTTACGGGATTTACAGTACGGCTGTAAAAGTAATGTTTATAATGCAAAGTGGTCAGCTGTATTCAAAGAGATGACACAGGGCAGAACACACACAGACTGACCAGCATAATCCTGCTGTCCAGCTCTCCAAGATTAAAGCAGAAGGCCCATTCAGCACACTCACTCAACGCTCATAAACAAGGGAAGAAATAAACCCAACAGGAGAAAACATCAAATGAGAAAAGCAGCAAAAAATGAGCTCAGAAAAATTGCCAGTATCAAAACAACAATAGGGATGTTTCAACAAACCTGATCGTGAGTAGCATTTATAAAGCCCTTGTCTGACCTGCTTTTCTACTCCAGAAGTGCTATTTTCATTAGTCACCAGCTCACTTGAAATGTATGCTCCCAGCGTCTGAAACTAATTTTCTTCCTCCTATCTAAGAACATAAATTCTTATAATCTTGGTAGTGGAAAGAGATCCCTTCTCCTGCAGTCCCAGCACCACCCTCTCTTCGCTTTAGGACTGGCTGCCAGTGTGCCCGCCCTGCCCCTCTGCGGCTCACCCTGTCACCCGTGCTCCTGACCTGCTCGGCATCCTCACCATGCTGGCCCCTTGCCGGCTGCAGTGGCTCTCTTCAGTGGCTTCCCCAGAAGAGTCTAGCGCTGATGGGCTTCAAGGCACTTTGGGGTCCGGCAAGGCTGGTGTTCTAGCAATAGTCCTCCTGGCTCCTTTCAGGACCGTCACTCACTCAGTTCTACTCCCTCGGAGCTGAGAACGGACCCCACTCAGTCTCTTCCCTCTCCCAGTTACATGCAAGTCCTGTCTTCTTCTGGATAGCATTTCCGAACCCAACAATGGACCCCGAACCCATCCCACTGGCACACCAAATTGACTGACACCTCTTGCCCCAACAGACAGCGATGTCCACAGATCCCACCACGTGGTTCTGTGACCACCAGGGCCGCCTGTGTGCCCAGCAGAGGCACACACATGGCTACAGGAATATTTTGGTGGATGGCACATGTAAACTGGACAGACCTAGATAGTACCTCTTCTTCCACTGAGAACGCAGGGCAATCCAACATCTCAACACAGGCGGAATAGCCAGCGATTGCCACTGGTATCCAAAGAACCTTGTCAGGCTGCACACTTCCCAAGCCACCCAGCCTTTTAGATCTGCTTTCCTAAGACCACACAGGAGCTGCAGTTTTGCCACCCTCCATAGTTGACAGCTTCGCTGCCAGGCAGGGTCCCCCCTGACACCACAACTGTCTGCTTAACAACTGCACATGGTAAACCATGCTCTAACTTTGCTTTATGACCCAAGCATTTTTTTTTTTTCGGTACTGGGGATCGAACTCAGGACCTCGCACTTGGAAGGCAGGCGCTGGAACCACTGAGCTAAATCCCCAGCCCTACCCAAGCATTTTTAAACAAAGCTTTTATAACCAGGATGTAACTGAAGGCACAGTACTTCACTGGGTCTCTGGCCTGGTTTAACATGTTGGCTTGACAGAAAAGCGCTTGCAACATTTCATCATCTGTAAACCAGCAGGAGATGAAGATGCTGGTCTCAGAAGACAGATGCACGCGAGGGAGCACACCACCCTGCATCCACAGCCAGCCTGTGGACAGAAACGCTCCTTCGAGGCAGGTCACAGCCCTCCTGGTTCGAGAACCCCCAAAAGCAATGCCTCTTGACCAAACACAGGTGGACAGGAGCAGACGTGCTTCTGGGCTTCCAGGAAATGTCAAGGGCAGCTGAAGGGTGCAGGTACTTCCTGAGAGCAGCCCGAGCCTCCCCGGTCTCACAGGTGAATGCCTGCATGGGACGCGGGCAGCAATGAATCCTCAGCCTCAGGCCTGGAAGGCTGCAGAGGGGACACTGGGCAGGAGAGGCCTGGCTCTGGGCACTAAGCTCCTCAGCAGGTCCCACCAGTGCCGGGAATTTCCCGGCACCAAGTGTGTTTTTTTGGAAGTACTAGGGATTGAATCCAAGTCCTCTGCACTGAGCTACATCCTCAGTCCACTGTTATTTTGAAACAGAGTTTTGCTAAGTGGTCCAGGCTGGATTCCAGCTCTAGATCCTCCTGCTTCAGTCTCCTGGAGCCCTGGGATTACAGGCGTTGGCACCATGCACAGCTGTATGGGGCCAGCTGTCAAAGCCCAATTTCTATTTATTTATTTATTTTTTTTGGTACCGGGGATCGAACTCAGGTCCTTGCGCTTGTGCAGCAGGCGATGAAACCACTGAGCTAAATCCCTGGCCCAAAGCCCAGTTTTTATGAGCTTGTGGTGAGGTCCCAAAGGCAGGAATTACAATCTGAGCCTGCTTGGGAGGCAGGCTCTAGGAAAACCCAGTCTTCTCAGAACCTTAGCATATCCAAACTGCAGGAGACAACTTCTGGCTGGAGTAGTGGTTCCAAAAGAAATTTCCTCTCCAAAGACTCCTCCTCAGAACCCTAATTTCCCTAGGTACCAAGTACTGTCGCCAGCGCAGAAGCCCCAAGGGCCAATCACCCTTGTAGGTGCTGGCCCCTTCCCAGGCCCACGTTCCTGGGAAGAAAAGGGGGCTATGGGTAAAGCATTCAAAAGAAGGCAAGAAGCAGCTTGATACTAAGGTTGAGAAGAGAGCAAGAGCCTCCCAGCTACTAAAGATATAGGTTCAAATCCCATCATTTTCTAGTCGCCGGCTTTGGCAAATAACAAGATGTCTGCACTTCTCGGTTTCCTGTTTGTGGCGAGAAGTTGCTACTTCACAGATCTAAGCCATCACAGGAGGTAATGCATATGAACTGGCCCAGAGAAATGTCACAGGTCCTCCTTATCATTAGGAGGAAGGGGAGGGAGAGACACGAGTGCCCTTCCTGCCTAGCATTCCCTCCTTCCTGGTGCCAGAAGTGGGAGTGGGTGTCAACAGTATTCACTCAGAATGCTAAGGGTCCCCTCACTCCCTCTGCAACTCTCCCAGCCACCCACCACAGGTCCCGCCCTGAGGCAGGGCTTCATCCACCTGAGTACTGGGCCTGCTGAGGAAAGGCAAGGGCAGCCCTTGCCTCTGCAGCCATGCCCCCGGGCCCCAGGTCACACCCACACTGGCGGGGTGGGCTTGCCTCCTGCCTCCAGCATTACACACTGGTGGCCAAGGCAGGTCCTGGTCCGCCCCTGTGCATGGATTAAGGGACCAGATGGCCGGGCACTGCCTGCTGCCATCTCCAAAGGGGGAGCACAGGACTTGTGTGTGCCCCACATTCCTGTCCTATTCTTCAATCTTCCTCCCGTGCCTGACTTTCTTGCAGCTCAAACTAGTAAGGGGGACAGATACTTGGGCTCCCTGACACTTAGGAGATTATTACTGGTTTTCATAATAAGAAAGGGGGGTAAGCGCCATACCACGGCACTTCCCACTGGCACTTGGCCCCCTGAACTGTACACTATGACGTGCGAAGTGAATCTGGCAGGGCTGGCTGTTACTCTGAGAAGTGAGAGCAGGTTGAGGGGATCGTCAGTGTCTCAGGACTGGACAACATAGAGAATATGCTCTCTAGCCAAACGTGAGCCCCACAGGAAGGGCTAGCTCAGTGTCCGAACTTTTGGCTTGCCTGGGCTGCACTGAATGAAGAATTATATTGGGCTGCATAAATTAGCTAATATAGTATACATAAACCATAAAACTTCTTTCATTTTTAAATCTTATTGATTATAACATTAGAGCAAGCAGCCTCTGGAGAGCCACGTTACTATCAGTGGATGTGACAGGAGCCATCAACCTGCCTTGCACTTAGAATGGTGTGGGGAGCTGTTAAAAATAGTGATGTCCAGGCCATCCAGCAGATGTCTCCTAGTTTCCGTGGGGGATCGATTCCAGTGCCCTCCAAAGATCGCAAAATCCACAGACACACAGACATCCTAGTGCCTTATATGAAATGGTACAGAACATGATACAACCTATGCCCATCTTCCACATACTTTAAATTATGTCTAGATTACCTACAGTACCTGTTATGGCCTGTGCTTAGATCCTTCCCCAGACCTCATGTGGTCATAGGTGGGGCTTTTTCAGAGGTAGCTGGATCTACAGTGTGGGATTGATTCATGGTGCAACACTAAGATCAAAGGCACTAGGATGAAGGGTGTGAGTACTACCTGCCCTAAGTAGCCTGGATAAGATATAAGGGATAGAAAGACTTGGTGGTCATCCCTTGTTGCTTTGCTACCTTCTGCCCACCATGAACTATTTCTCCTCTGTGATGCAGCCCTACCTTGGAGGCACCTGATTATGGATTGAAACCACTACAAACTGTGAGCTAAATAAGCCTTTCCTCCTTTAACTTTGGGTGTCGAGTATTTTATCTTAGCAATGAGAAAAGTAACTAATACTTAATAAAATACAAACACTATTATTATATTGTAGTATTTAGGAAAAAATGATAAGGCAAAAAGACTACCCATGCTCAGGGGCCCCAGCATCAGTACTGCTTGAAACCTGCTCAGTGATTCCAGTGTGCAGCCCCTGTTGGCATCAACTGTTCTGTACTTTCTCAACCCACTGAATGTGGACAGGCAAAGGTAACAAAACAACCATAGGTGCCACGACACAACTCTGTCAGGCAACAAAGCTTTTCTGCCTCACAGTGCAAGGTAACGCCTCATCTCAGTGCACAACTGCTGTATTTGGTAACAGATTTTTATCACTGCATATATGATAACAAATGCTACTGCTGACAGCATCGCGGGAGCTGGCATTTATTGATGGACCACTGTGTTCTAGTACATGTCTCACTGCACCCTAGAAAGCCAACATAAGCCTTACAGTAACCTTACAGTAACCTGCCAGCGTGGGCTTCTTGCTACTGGGCCGGTCTCCCAGAGGGGGACACTGAGATACAGAAAGGCTAAGTGGACTTGACTGAGGTTTACTGCTATTGATCGGCAGAATTGGGATCCATAATTTAGCATTCTAGATGGAGGCCCATTTTCTCCATCAAGCTGAATCGTAAAGAACCCCCAGTTTTCGGTCAGTGCCACCAGCAGGACAGGTTGTCTTAAGGGCCTTGAGGTGTGTGTGTGTGTGTGTGTGTGTGTGTGTGTGTGTGTAGGCGCGCGCGTGTGTGCATGCGTGTGTAGGTGTAGGGAGCTCTTTAATAACAGGCCATATTTTATCCAATTCTGCGAACACTGTGCTGGCCGCTGCATCTGGGAGAGCGAAGTGACTTCACAACTTCGCAGAGGGAATGAACAAAGGCAGGGGAAAAGGCAGAAGGGGGAGGCGCGGCGCGCGGATGGCTAGGTCTCACCCATTGCAACCCTGCAATCCGGTGAGCGGAGTTGAAGCCGCCACAGTGCAGACGGACCCGTGCTCCTCTTATTCACCCGCACAGAACCGAACCGCACCGCACCGCATGAACGGAACCGGCAATAATCCACGCGTCACGCACAGCACTCAAAACCGTCCAACGCTCACACCCTTGCTGCCGCCACTGCCTCCAACGACAGAACATGAAGTATTCCCAGCACACAGGGCGCACGAAAGATGCCTCTGACACTCCGTACTGGAATCTGGGGATTCCTTGAGGCCCAGGGAAAATCCGATGGGGCCCCTTCTCATCCACAGGCACCCCACCATCCGCAGGCACGGGGTCCATACCAGGGTGCTGCTCGTTTCTCCTAGTCACTGGCTGCTTCAATTAAATTACTATTAATTTCACCAGCCACGGTGCTGTGACTAATTACTTTAGCTCCTCTTGAAAGTAGTAAAAGAGGAAATCTGCATTTGGCTACCTCCTCCTGAACTACTGAGTTACAGCACCAGTAACAACCCCTGAGGACCTTGCCTCACAGCCAGGGCAATCGGGGGTCTGAAGCACCTCCACCAAAGGCGAGCAGCCGGGAGGACGTGCTGTATGCGCCACGCACCAACCCCCACCCTTCTTCCGCGTGGATCTTCTGGGCTGCCCTTCGGGCTACAGCAAAGCGATGGTTCAAAGTGTTGTCTTGTATTTCAGCATTTCAACTCTAGTCACTGCTAATTAACATTATCAAAACTATCGGTACTTTGTCCATTTTTATCGCAGTGCTTTCACATACATTATCTCATGTGACATTCGTGACTTGTCAGTCAGACATTAGTACTTCCATTTTATGGACAAAGGTACTGAGGGAAGAGGGACTAAAAGAGTGGGCAAGTCAGAATGTCAGCTTACATTTCCCTTGAAATCCTTAGCTACTGATTTCCCCATCACAGAGGCTCCAAGCCTCTGGGGAAGGTTCTGCAGTGGTAACCTCCTTCTCAGAGGGCCTTAGGGGAATGGCACGGGATGATGCATGTAGAGGGCCTGGCGGAAATCACCATGAACCTGATACATGAGAGGGGTTCACACCTCCCACCGACTGTTATTTTTATTCTTATTTAAATTCAAAGAGAAACAGACAACAAAAGGACTTCAGAGGACTTCAGATCTTATCTGCTGATCTATTACAATAAAATGAGGACATCATTCACCTGAGAAATTCAAAATATAGAGGAACTAGGATATGGTGGGCTGAATGCCATAAAAGAAAGCTGACTGGGCTATCAAGTTCAGATATGACCCTAAACACCGGCTTCCTTTCTAGAAGAATCTGGGAGTGGGCTCTGCCTCAGCGAGCTGCTTGTATTTCTGGAGCATCTGGTAGTAAATCCCGTAACTGGTTCAGTTAAAAACAAAAACCAACCAACGAACCTAGTGGCCTGGCTGCCACCTTTGGAGAAAGCATAAATATAGAAATAATTCACTGAACTCTCAATCAAATAGCATTCAAAAACACCAAGCTGCCAGAAAAATGGGATGAAGTTGCATAAAACCTCAGCAATGTGGATCCAAGTCTCCAGTACTGAATTGTCAAAGAGTCAGAATGGAGAATTATTTCAGACAAAAAAAGTTTAATTTCATTATATGTGGTACAAACCAATTACTAGTAATAAGTAGTATGATTTTAGGAGTGCCCTCTCACCAAACCCACTTATATGAATATGAACATACAAGAGACTTCTGTCAAAACCAAAGGACAGACAGCAACTGAATAGTACCTAAAATGGGTTAGCAGTGTCCAGTTTGTGTATTAAGAACTAATCCTTTTCCACTGCAATTTTATTCATGGTATCAATGCTTTCTTAAAATGCAAAGTGAGTTCTGACATACCTCAACTTTGGACCAACCCAAATTCCAAATAAGCAAGATCTAAATTATTTAGCTATACTTTTTTGGGGGTCAGTTTTTTGTTGTTTTGCTTTCTTATTGCTGGGGATTGAATTTACGGCCTTGCACATGCTAGGCTTCTGTTTACCACTGAGCTACATCCCTAGCCCCTTACTGTATCATTTTGACCTATGGATTTGCACACATACACACAAGAAATCTTATCACTTAGTACCTCTTCTAAGAATATACGCGGTAAGAAAAACAGAATCTGCTGTACAAATATATCCAGGTAAATCAATGCATAGTATGTTTTACCCTTCCCATGAAACTCCAAACAGGGTGATTTGATGCTGATAATTTTTTCAAAAGACACCTGTACAGTTATAATAAAGAAATGATCCAAGCTCCAACCACAGTGCTTTCTATTTTGTCACATTTAGATGCTTACCTGTGGCAAGTTAAAAGGCCAGAAAAATGAAATATTCCTAGTGTGGAAGTTCTCCCAACAGACTGTCTCCTAATCCTTCACAAACCACAAGAGCTACACGAGAAAAAATTACAGCTGACGAAACTGTTACAAGATCAAGGTGCTACAGTAAAAAAGAGGGAGGTAGAGAAAATCCGAAAAAGATTTTGACCAAACTGGAAATGCTGTGCAACTGGTCTCTCTTAAAATATAACCTATGTGGCATATGTGACATGTGCAGTGGAAGTCTGGATCGCACGGCCACTGGGCTTCACCTGAAATGGGCTAAGAAATGCAAGCTCTGGGCATCAGGTGAGTTCAGACAAACCATATGTGTTAGGGTGCTGTGACCTGGGAATGAACCCTAAGTATAAAATCAAAAGACAGGGCCGGGGTTTAGCTCAGTGGTTCTGCTGCCTGCCTTGCAAGCGCAAGGACCCGAGTTTGATCCCCGGTACCAAAAAAACCAAAAAAAACAAATCAAAAGACAGCACGAACTTGAATGGGCATTTCTATGGAGCAGTACTGGGAGGGCAGGTAGCAAGATGCATACAGTTAAAGGAGGCACATAATTCTGGCCATCAATGAGGCCAGATAGTGAAAAAGATTTTAAGAGTCAATTACAAAGTCCTCAAATAAGCCAGAGTAACAGATTTAAAATCCCGCCCTGGGAAAATCCTTTCATAACACTATGGAAACAGGTGAGCTGTGATTTGCAGAGGCAGATTCTTCTACAGCATCCACAAGGGAGTTTCATTTGATCTTCTTGAGTTTTTCAAACTATCCCTTACTGATTTTGAATTCAAAGGTGTCTGCACGTCCTCTCACCTATGTATACTTGTTTCCATCTGGGGGAACATTCTATCAAATTGGTGCTTGTTCCAAAACTCAGTGCAGTGCCTGGGAATAAATACCCCCATGGGCTCTGTACATTCAAAACAGTGCAACTAAACTAAGACAGTTAGAAATACACAAGTTAAAATATTCTGGCATATAAAGTTTGGTTATGATCTCAGGTCTTGCTTAGCCAGGACTCCTAGACTTCTTAGGCTTAGGATTGTTAGTTATTCCTAAATCCAATTGCCCCACAGCATATGCTATATAGCCCTCACTGGGCCCCTCGGAGAGAAAGACATTATCAAGCCCTGAGCTGATGACCAGAAACCAGTTTCTCCACAGCAGCCAGTACTGCGCTTTCAGATCTGGTCATTCATGGGTTTTTGTTTTGGCGGGGCACATGCTCTGCCATGCACTGCGGGGTACTTAGCAGCAGCTTGATCTCTATCCCCTAGATTCCAGGAGTACCTGTACCCCAGCTTCACAGCCAAAAGTGTCTCCAACATGACCGCATGGCCCCTGGAACCTATGCCCCTTTCACTGGCACTATCCTTATCTAACCAGGCCACTCATTCAATACTTTCTATAAAATGGAGGAAGCTAAAGAACAAAGCTGTCATCAAGTAAAATAATTATATGTACAGACCACAAGAAAATTTAGGACCCCAGGTCTTAACTAAGGACAAAAAAATAAGAACATAACTCGAACAAGAAAATAAATTATCAAGAATCTGCAAAATTGAGAAGCTTTACAGCACTTATAAAAACATGATAATAATGACCCAATGATATATCATTCTTCCTCTACCCTTTTCAAATGACAACTCAACTTCCCAATTCAGTTCTCTATGAAAAGCACAGGTCCTCCTGGGGATATAATGTTGCTGTTGTAATATTGGGTCCAAATTTACTGGTCTGTGTAATCTTGAGTAAAATCTATACTTAGAGGACTCACTTTCTGTATCAGTAAAATGTAAGTAATAATAACTTGAAGGGTCTCAGTGAAGTCTAAATAAGATACTATCCAGCAAGCACTTTGTCATTAGGATTTTACAGAACTGGGCCTTCAGCAAACACTGGTTTACCAACACTGTTTGTACTCTACTTAGAAGCATCTTTTCAACTGATTTATCTGGGGGGGGGGGGGATGGGGTGAGACAGTTGCCACTGGGCTCCAAACCTGACATGTAACGTGCTGCATGTGTGGCATTCCCCCAAAAGATCCAAGCAGCGAAAGCATTCTGCAAGATGCCACATCCAGGAAAAACAAAGCCTGGGTCAGGACTCCCAAAACTCAAAAATTTGGCTTGGTAGAATGTGCAGACCGGAAGGACCATGGCCACCTACTTAACCTTTCAGAGAGGCAGGCCCCTGTAGATTTCAGGGATCACGACAGAGTGCGTAAGAATTTCTCTAAGTCCATGAGAGTCAGATTCTATGACATGGATTAGAACTAATGGCTAAAACAATTTTAAACTATCAGTCAATGGTGTATAAAAACAAAATACTCAGTAACTGTCCTTGAAATGCTAAGATTTAATTAAAATAGATTTCCACATGGTCACATTCAAAGAACTATGAGTCTCTTAACTATGTAATGCTTCACTAACAATTAAATAGTCCTCTGTAACGTCCACTAAGAAGAAATTTGAAATACAGGCCATTTGCAGACAAGAGCTGTTCCAAAAACATCCAATAGACTATAAATTCAGGGTTCTATATCCACACATCTATTGCAAAATTGCATCTGAATATTAAGAATGAGTCTGGCCTTCACTTAATGGTAAGTTCTATGAAATCAATTAGCTGTTAAAATAGTTTAATTGGAACATATATATTTTAATTTGTGTGTGTGTATAAAAAAGTATTCTTAACCCAAAACATTCTGAAATTGCACTTCTAGGTAATGTAGTGAAAGAATTGAACTCATAACTAGATAAAATCAAGAATGTGGAAAATGTGAGAAAGATGATGTTCAAACAGCAGCAACTGGAAAGGAATAAATTATTATCATATTAGTTTATTCTACCTGCAAAAGCAGTCTAAGAAGGAAGTTTTAAGTGATCTGCCATCTTCTTTCACACAAACTGACATGGTGTCAGACTGAAAGATAGTTGCGGTGGGGTTTTTGTTTCTTGGGCGGTGGCAGTTTGGCATATGAGTGAAATGACTACCTTGTCCTCATTCTCATCACGCTGCCCACTCCTTCCGCTTCCCCTCCCTCCCCTCCCTCTGAGCGAAGGCCCCTGTGTCACGCTGCCATCCAGACTAATGGGAAAAAAATTAGAGCTGTCTATAGGAACAATTAAAAACTTATTCTTTATTAAAAAAAAAGAAAGAAAAAGACTCCTTGGGGATGGTTTAGAAAATAAAAAGATCACTTTAGGTCACCATGAATTAAAGGAGGGATGATTTATACTTTGGTATGGATGTCTTGCTTTGTAAGAGTGTAGAAGACGGGAGAAAAATGGAGAGAGTCCAAATCTAAAATTTGCAGCTAGGAACTTCACATTCCCAAAATGAAATATTTATCATTTTGAAATTATACACAAGACATAATTTCTGTTCTTCTGCTATTTTATCCACCTGTTCTCTTCCATCTCCGCCCATCACTCAATGACAAGACAACGACCACTGTGAAGAAATAATTCAAAGGCCACCCCTTTTCAAAACACACACTTCCCAATTCTGAGGATAACTGCAATTTTAACGGAGCATGGAACAGAGAAGGTGCTTAATAAATATTGCAGAATGAACAAATGAGTTGGTAAATGAGTGCATGAATGAATAAAGAAGGGAGAAATTCTTACATCTTGTTCACTTAAGAGAATCGAAAAGACAAAAAGGGAAATTGGAAGGAAAATATAGAGTAAGGAACAGCAAGAACAAGAAAAAGCAAATCTGTATTATCTCCCTATAGATGCACTAACATAGAAAGAGACTAAGAGCAACTATCACAGAGAGACCACAGCGAAGAGGCATGCAACAAAGAGGCAGAAAGAAGGCAGAAAGAAAACTGGCAAAATAATCCAAAATATCTTCTTTACCTACCATCCTACTGCGATAAAAGCATTTTGGCAGGGAACTTTATGAAGACATTCTCAGAAACAGATATATCCAGACAGTCCTGGCATGAAAATACTCCTTTTGGGCCTCTGAATGCATTATTATAAAGACTTTTAAAGTCCTGTCGCTTTCTCACAGCTGCAGACACAAATATGGAGACACATCCCTCTAACAACAGGTTAGACCCGTGGAGCCCAGGTCACAGGTACCATCCTCAGAAGATCACGGGGTGACACGGTGCACATTCAGTGGCCCTGACCATCTCAAGCATCTCATATATGCTGCTTCCAATATAACCACTGTCTCTTTTGGGCTGAAGCATACACAGTCAGCTAGAGCCTGCTCTTCTGAAAATGAAGTCATTAATGGTGTGGCGGGATCGGAGAGGTCTCCTTTGACTCCATCCTATTGATAGCTACTTTCTAAAACAGTTAGGGCAAGGAATTGATATCAGGTCAGGGAAAGGTGGGTGAGATGCATACAAAGAGAAGAAGAACAAGATCTGGGGCACCAAAGAGTTTATATTCTAGTATTCTCGGGCTCTACAACTCACAGTACCTGTTTCTAACACCCCTGAGGTGACTGGCTATCAGGAGATCCTGTTCCAACCAAGACTAAAGCACTTAAATATGTTTCCATTCAGATGAGTTAAGTGTCTGTACAGCCCGGTCATAGTGTTGGCCATCTGTGAGAGACGCATGGTAGATCTGGCACAGTAGAGATGACTTCACAGCATGAGGCACAAGAAAGCAAGTAAAACCAAAGCTTTAGTGCATGATGGGATGTTAAGGTCACGGGGTCAAAGGAAGGACAAATCACACCTACCTCTGGAGGGAGAGCAGGGGATGCCAGTGTGGAAGGTGAAATCCAGGGGAGAGGAGAGACAGGCTTCCTGGCCAGCCCTGGATGGATGAGTCATCGAGAACTCCTCCTGCCTGCTCTATGTCTATAAATAATCCCAGGTGCTGCCGTTTCATTTAATTACTAAGCCTCTCCAGATGGAGAAAAATAATTAAGCAGTTTGTAGCACTGACATGATAGAAAGAATGGGTTAGCAACCTGTGAGGCATCCGAGCCCCTAAGTTTCCTTTCAACTACAAAATAAAGGCAGAGGCGAAAAGGTGCAAATGACTACAGTCAAGTTCTGGGTAGAATTTAAACACAAAAGAAAAAATGCTGGGACCCAGCTGAACTCAACTCTCCCAAAAGAAGCAGAACTGCTCACAAGAAATGAAGAAATCTCAAAAGTTGCTTTAGACAGTTGTGAAAAAGAAAATAACTGTGGGAAAGATAACCTATAAACAAACCAGGTGCGATCTAATTGCAGAAGTACCTCAGTTCACGAATCTTTTGTTTGCAAACAATGTGGTTTGCAAACAGAAGCATTTGGCAAAATTTTGCCTTTGTTTGCAAACTCTACATGGGGCGATGAACATGATCCTGGCCATCTTTCCCCCACGAACACGAACATGACTGTCTTTTCCAAAATCGTGGGACAAATTAAGTTTGTGAACCGAACTTAATGTGCTTATACTGATGGGCCTCTAAATACAGACAGGATAATTTTATATCTTGGTGTTTGAAGCAAAGATTCACAAGGAATACAGGCAAAAAAGGAAGCCGGAGAGAAAGTCACATGAGAAAAGTCTCCAAATGTAGATGCTCTTAAAAGAATCATGCATTTAACATCCCAACTTCCATAGGATCTGTGAAATATACACGAAATTTTAGGCATCTGGGAAAATGGCAACAGGATAATGACATGAACTAGACCTCCTCCTGAATTATAAATTCAACGATAATTATGTGCCTCAGGAAAAGAGTTCATCAAACTTATAGAATGGGGATACCAAAATTTACAGGCAGTAGATTGAAATCATTAGGGTGGCTGCACGGTAAGAAAGCATTTTGGTCCTGGTGGGAAAATGGAGGGAAGGATTATATGAACAATGGTAAGAAACATGGAAAGCAAGAAAAAACCAAAATTAGAACCCAATTCAGAGGGTGGCAACTGAAAATTCTTGGTCTAAAACATATAGGTGTACTTCAAAACAAGGTCATTCTGAGTACGGATACTCTCTTCTTTACAAACTTAAACTGGAGGAATTAAATCATTCTGTGAATTATATTTTAAAGCTAAATATTCTTCCACAAATTGTCTAATTATTCCAGTGATTCTATTTAATGTAAACTTGAGTTTTAATATTTATTTGTTTATTCAAATAACCCATGTGAAATATTAGAATCAGAACATTTTTTAAAAGCACTTTGGTGACTCTCAGTATTTTATATTTTCACAAGCATTCAAATCAGGTTAATAGTGGAAGTTCTACTTTAAATACAAAATAATTATTTTAATTGTATACTCACATTAACAAAACAAGCATTTATTCTCTTGAACAGTTTAAGAACAAATTCCTGTATCCTTTGTAAACTGCTCATTTCAAATTTCTTTATGTAAAATCCTTTAAAATAAACTTTATTTATTTATTTTTTATTTTGTTGGTACTGGGGACCGAACTCGAGACCTTGAGCTTGTGACACAGGCGCCCGAACCACTGAGCTAAATCCCCGGCTAACCTGTATTTTTAAAATAAACCTATGTTCCCTATCCTTACAGAGAGCTGCTAGCTCAAAAGTAACTTGGGTGACTAGAAAATGGGAACCCTCCTTCCGGACAATTGCTTCCGTGTGCTGTGAAACTGTGGCAGCAATTCCACTTACCGGGGGCCGTGAGGAAACAGCACCTACAGGTCGCTGGCCAAGGAGTGACCAGCAAGTGTGGCTGCCATGATTCTATCTCTACACTTGAAGGTGCTCATGCTGCGTGCTCAGGGAAGAATGTGCCTGTCATCTTCCATCGATGACAAGATCCTCGGCTCTGTCACCCAAAGAGGTGCGCTACCATCAAAGTCACTGAGGTCCATGCCAGAGGTCATGATCTTAAGACCACGCTGGCATGAACAGATGGGAAAATGGGAAAACTGCCTCACAAGGGAAGGCGCAGCCCTTTCAGAGGACGTAGCCAAACACTGCTAGACCTTGATGAAGACCTACGATATAAAACCCCCCATATTTAACTGAAAAAAATGTAAACACTGTACACGTTCAACGGATCATGCCGATGAGCCACAATGGAGCCACGCACAGGCAACCTCAAGTCTAGGCCAAGAAAGATTCCTTGTCAACCACCTGCCCGCTAAGTTTATACCTAGTGTAGTGTTGTGGTAACACTAGGAACTTCATCATATCTAGTTACAGCACAGGCAGAGCGCACAGCAACAGTACCCAAAGCAAGAGACACACTCTGAGGCAAGCTACCGATGCCCAGGAATAATGAAAGAAATGAAAGTGTAAGGAAATCATTACTGATTATGGAGTAAGTCTACATCAAGATTACCAAAATCTACGTGAAAGGTGGCCTTGCCTGGAATGTGCTTGTCCGTCAGTGGTCTTTTGCACCCTGGGTGATGAACACTAAGTCAGAGTGCAGCCTCTTTCTAAGTGGAGTTTATCTGTTCACCTCTTTTCAGCCATTATCACATGGGATTGTGACAGTGCAGTGCCAGGAGGCAGGGAGACAGTTCCATTTATTATATTTCCTGTAGTGACTAGTACCGCTCCTGGAACAGAGCCAAAACGTTGAGAGGCCATGCTTAAATTCAGAGAGCGATCTCAAGATTTCTCTATTCTGGAGAGAAATACCGAACTCTCAAATTTATCATCCTCAAAGAAAGATTCAAGATACAAAGATCTCAAAATCCGGGATCTAAGTAGATTGCCAAATTAAAATAAAAATAATACTTTTTTATTTCACTTGCATGACACAGTGTGAACTCAAATGTATAAACACACATGTGGACTGACAGAAAACAGGAAACAGCTCAATCCAGCTCCTGTGTAAATAATGTTCTTTTTTTTTTTTTATGATCTGCCCTCTGTTTTGTTTCTATAAGATAGCAAGCCAAAATTTAAGAAAAAGACCAAACAAAATGAAAAAAGAGTAAATTTTTTCATATGTGAACTAGTATTTATGTCCTAGAAATAATTTACAATTCAAAACCTTGATTCCACAGTGAAGTATTTTGTTGGTTTGCCTGCACAAGATGCTAATTGGTCTTATTTTTAACAAGAGTGTATAGAGCTGGAAAAATTGAAATTGTTTGCTTAGAGCATGCCATAAACTTCGTCCAATACTCATAAAAATATTCAGAAAACTCATTTTCCTATAAGAAAGTTACCCTATATAGCAGGACAAGATTGTTCTGAGCAGCAGAGGAAATGACAGAGAAGGTGGAAAGTAGAGGCCCAGCTACATAAAAACCACCTGCAAGAGGGCAGCGGCAGGTAACAAGGGATTAGCCAGGCAAGAGGACACTGGTTCCAGGGAGTGTAGGTGGTGCCACTGCTGCCAAAGGCAAATCAATTTAGAAGCAGAAGAGGTCCAAACCGAATTTAACCAATCGTCCAACAAGGCAACGCCAGAGTATGCTTTTGATCATGAAAAGAAGATACATATATAAGAGGTCTCCACACCAGAGAAATGGGTAGACAGAGATACACTGGTATGTGATATTTCCTAAGTGCCTCTGTGTACCAGGCATCCCACCTGGGACTCATGTAATCAATTATACAAGCTTCAGGATGAACTAGTTGATTTTCCCACTTCATAAACAGAAAAACTGAGGCTGGAAAGTTTAAGTACCTTGTCATAGCTGTCGGACAGACAAGGGGGGATTCAAAAGCAGATATTTTTTACTCCAGGGATTAAGCTTTTAATAACACTTTGCTCTACTTCGGTTCATGAAAGTAATCAGGGGAAAGAGATGGACTGAAGAATAATGAAGAGCTCACTCCAGTATACCACATAAACACAATCTCCAAAATATCTGACTATGACCCACAGTTAGTAATGCACCTTATATCATGACCACTACACAGCCTGTATGCATCACTGTGCATAAACAATGAAAACATTCTTTAGAATTTACCCTTTCTACGTGTGATAAACATTGATACTTCTCTAATTGGTTTTTTTAGTTTATGTTATTCTATTTCATTATTTTAAAAATGTTGGTCAGGACTAATTGAATTATTTCATGCTCACTAGCAGAACAGAACCCCATGACTGAAAACTGGTTCCATGACAGAAGGTTTCTGACACCAGGGATAATATTGGGCTTTGCACACTGACACCTACGATCTCCTGCTGGAGTCTTTATCCAAGAAAAGAAAGGAGAGAGAGGTAGTAAAGGGGGAGAGATAAGGGATACAGATCTGTCAATCACAGGTCACACACTTCCAAGGGCAGTGAAATTAACATGCTCCGGGGCAGAATACTGCCATCCCAGTGATGAAGAAGCTAGCTGGAAAAGGCAGATGGGGAAGGCTATGATGTCTGTAATTAATGTTCCTTTTCAACACTGACTCTCTGGTTAAATGAATACATGTGTGTAGCTTTTTGGCAAATTTTAAGGCTAAAAGGCAAATCACATACCTAGTACTCAATTTACCTTCCACATAAAAAAAAGATCAGGTCCCCTACTGACCATGTGGTCAAGTCAATCACTGATCAACACTACTGTATATTGATTTTTTTTTTTTTTTTTGTTACCAGGGATTGAACCTAGGACCTTGTGCTTGCAAGGCAGGTGCAGTGCCACTGAGCTAAATCCCCGGCCATTGTATTTTGATTTGACTTATTAAAGAGCATGGACAGCATTATCTATGGGAGCATGCAAGGTTTTGCTTCTATATGCAGAATCAACACATAAACTCTGAGCATTAATCAATTGAAGGACATTAAAAGAGAAAGCAAGGGTAGGAATTCATAAATACACTACCTTCGAAAGAGTGGCAACAAAAACTTTAGTTACCATGGAATTTCTGAGATGGGAAAAAAGGGGTCTCTTCAGAGAAGTGACTGATGTTATTTATTAATCTAGTAGCAAGTGATGTCAAATTTTAAAGTTGCCTGAAAGAAAATCTCGTTTTTTTACATCAGCCTCTTAATATGCTGAAGGAACCTGTTCAAAAACGCTTCAGCAGCGAAGTAACTTAGATGATAAATGTGTTCTTCAATCTGTGCACCAGTCAAGTAGCAATAAAACCAGAATAATTCATGCAAAAATTTTCATTATGTTTCTAAACATACTTATTTACATTTTAAATCACACATTAGACAATATGAAATATCTTTCATTTAGACAGGTGTGAACTAGAAAACAGATGCATTCATTAAACATGGAACAATTCGGCGAATTAAAAAAATACTCAGAAAACTCTCTGGTTGAAGAACTTCAGCCACTGTTAACTTACTTGAAAAAATATGGCCATGGCTCCAATTATTCTGTTCTCAGAAATTGCAGTTTGAAAGCTGTCAAAGTCATCTGGATTGTAAAAGAAAATCTGCATCTGTAAAATAACAATTGAAAAATGTATTAGGTAATTTTCAACCTATACAAAAGTAGAAAATAGTATAATACACCCATATTCCCTCACTTACTAAAATCTTGCCATTTCCTCATCTCTCTATACTTTTGCTTTGCTGAAGTATTTTAGAGCAGACCCCAGACAACATGTCATTTTCCTCCTGTACTTCAGAATGTACTTCACATCTTCCTCCGTAACAAAAAAACATTCCTGCCACCCTACAATAAATAACACAAGTACTTCCTTATTACTTACTACCCAGGGCCCAGTGAAAGTTTCCTATTAAGAAGCAAGATTTTAATGGCATTAAACAACTTGAAGCACAAAGCTAAGCTTGTGGGATCCAGTACCCATGTTAAAATGGTAAATGGGCAAAACAACCTGCATGCAAATGATGAGAATTTGAAGGAGCGTATCAGTAGCTTTGTCCAAAGGGCATATTTCAGTAAATTCACCAAGAAATGTAATGGTAATGATACTAATAACACTTTACATTTTACAGCTTGCAAAGAGCCACACTATACATTCTTTCACTTAACGCTTTTGCTAAGTCCTGTGAAGATAGCACAGGGGTTATTATGCTCAGCTAGAGGTGAGGAAGCAGTGCACTGGGAACATGATGTTAAATTGCCTAAGATTGAACATCAGAGAGTCCAAATTCCAGGTGCTCTGATCTCAACCTTAAACACCTCCTCTTACATTAGACTGGCTTGAGTTTCTTATTCAGCAATCAAAACACAGGCATCCTCTGTTCTGTTCCACTGAGCCACATGTCTCTTTTGGTTCCAGTACCATGCCGCTTTTATTACTCTTGCTGTGTAATAGAGCTTGAGGTCAGGTACTGTGATGTCTCCTGCTTTGCTCCTGTTGCCCAGAACTGCTTTTCCTATTCTGGGTCTCTTCGGGTTCCATGTTAATTTTAGGATTGTTTTTCTCTCTGTCTGTGAAGTATTCTGTTGGTATTCCCATTGGGACTGCATTAAGTCTGGTAACAGCTTTGGCAGTATGGCCATTTTGACAATATTGAAGGGGACATCTTTCCATTTTCTGACGTCCTCTTCAATCTCCTTTTTCAGAATACTGTAGTTTTCTTTGTAGAGCTCGGTCTTTTACTTCCTTGGTTAGGCTAATACCTAGGTATTTCATTTTTCTTTTTTTTTTCTTTAATTTCATTTCTCTTGAAGCTACCATGAATGGTATTTTCATAACTTCCATCTTGTTTAGTTCATTACTGGTGTATACAAACCTCAATGAATGTAAATATTATGTCATAAATATGAGATAAGATTGACAAGGTCAACAAGAATGAAAACGGAGAAAGGAAATTTGGAAGAGGAAGGAGGGAAGTGGAAGGGTATTTAAAGAAAAGCAAGCTGTATGAGGTACGTGACCCCAAGATGTCTGTAAACTGCATGTATTGCAAATATGTACTAATAAAAATAAATAATCCCCCCCAAAACATGGTACATTCAACCTAAAATCACTATATGATTTGAATGGGTGAACACAATGCCTTGATATTTTAAACGATTCAGAAAACAGCACCAAACCCCAGAGCACCCCTGTGAGCCACCTACAGGGAAGACCACAGATCTGGGCTCCTGATGCAGTTTCCAGCCTAACCTGGCCGCGAGGCCTCAGGCAAGCTATTTTCTGCGCATCAGAAGCCAAGCTTTTCCACCAAGTGGAGGCTGTGAGGAGCAAACACATCAGCACAGTGCACCGCACATACTAAGCCCCTCTGTGGGCCTCACACTGCCACTGTCACCACGCCATGCTGAGGCTAACTCAGGCAGACTTCTTAACACTTCTACCAAGAAGAGGTTCCACTGAGTCTCGCAGAATGACCCCCAGAATCAGATTTCCTCCATCATCGGTCCTCCTTCATTTCCCCACTTCCCAAATGACATCATGGGAGTTTCTGTAACACTGAACCACCACCTCCCTGGGGGCAGTTGAAGGTTTGACACTGAACAATAAACTCCCAGAAGGCAAAGAGGAGTGGGTGACAAGAGGACCAGGTGAAGTCGGTAAGCAGAGGTCAAGGGTAACCAGTCCTCATGACTGACTCAGAAACAAAGATGTGAGGAGCGCAGCTGCATTTCTTTCCTAGAGCGTAATTCAGGTAGCCAAAGTCAGGTCACTCCTGGGGAAATTCAGGCATCTAAGTGGAGGGGGAAGGACAGCGAGGTTCTTTTGAAGGATTTTATTACTGAAAGCAATTTTGCAAGACTCTGAATTCCCACTGATTCTGGCATTTTCTAAAAAATGTGTTGCCTTTAGGTTTGGGCAGTTTTAGACATCATGCATTTACACTGAGAAAACGGCATTCCGTGAGAGGTAGATTAAAACAGTTTAATACAGGGCAAACTGCTTTGAGTACAATGCTACTAACCCAGGAAAGAAACTCCACACAAGTATATTCAGAAAATTACACTTCGCTTTCCCTTTAAAACCCAGGTCTGCAAATTAAGTAGGTTCACAAAAGGCTTTGATACCTCAGCCCATGCGCAGGGGTGGCACTGTGTAATGCATCACCTGAATGGTGTGTGATACAAAATACTTTAAGACCTCTTCAAGGGCATTTTCATTTACCACTAGGTAAGGAAATGCATTTTTAGAAAAATTGTTGGCGTCAAGGCTCCACCCGCCTGGATAATAATACATCTCACAGAGGGAACAGTAATACAAGTCGGAAATATCAGTTTTCCTTGCTATTTCTCTCCAGTTGTGGTCTACTGGATTATGATAACATCTGAAGCTATCTCAAACACAAAAGTAATCAGATGAGGTTCTGCGGAGTGGAATGAACTCTAGCATCTTCTGCTACTGATGAGACACATGTGGACCCAGGCTGGAAACCTATTTTGAAAAGACGTTATTGGCAGGGGTTAGGAGAAGCTACCAAGGACCTCGAGTAGGCATCTACTGTCTGTATTTATTCTCAAAAGCCATCCCCTGGGCCCTTCCTTCAGCATTCCTAAAGTGTGCTTTCTAGTAACGAGGATCTGCTTGCTACATAACCACCCTCTGCTAGAGAAACTTGGTGCAAATGAGGAGGAACGATCTGGAAAACCCCACAGCAAAGAGATCCATCAAGTGTTCTATATATCCTTTACCCGGTCTCACCTATTATCGACACTCTGTCTCATTTGCCCTTTTACACTCCCATGTGTCCAAGTCCACATGCACACATACCGCAAGATTTCTATGTGCCCCAATGGTCGAGAGCAAGCGGGAGAGAATATGTCCTTTTAACATGCCACACTCAAGTGTAATTTCTAAGGTAAGGACATTCTTCTTGTAATGATCATGTAATTACTAAAATTAGCAGATTTCACATTGATGCAATAAATACTACTGCCTAACTCACAGGCCATTGTGACATTCTGGCAGGTGCCCAAATAAGTCCATTACAGATCATGGTTTGGTTCTGGGTCTCGGACACAATCGACACAATGTCACCGGGAACGGCACCTGCGCCTTTGTGTCTTTCTGCTGCTGTATGTGAGGTGCAGAGGACAGATGTGAGAGGAACTGACTCTCACAACTGGATTCAGGCGGTACAACTAGGGCAGGCCAGGCCAGTGGGCCCACGCTGTCTACTCAGTGAGTGCTTCCAGGATTGTGCCAAGGTTAAAGGTGTTCACCCTGAGCGCCTAGTTCAGTTTGCAAGGAGATATTCTGAATCATGCGCTCCTAACCGAACGTCACCACTGGTTCTTACACCTACTGGTGACTTTCTAGCCCCTCTGGTTCTTCTATGTTCATCAGTGACATTCTCATATAGGAATAACTTCCCATTTGCCACAGTGTATTTCTGTATTCCTTATTTGTATCTATTCAAACTTATCTATACTGTTTTGTTATCTTATTCCATCCCTTATTATATTCATTACTAATGTCGTTTATTTGGATGAGCCAACTGTTCCAGATTGGCTAGCAGGACAGCCTTCAAAAGGATTCCTCTGTCACTCTGCCATGTTCCCACTGTGTTTTATTTCTAAGCACTTCCGTTCTAACGACACAAATGCGTTGGGCTCCACTTCTATGTTTCCTACCCCAGCCCCATTTTCTGAATGAATTCTGGTTCTTTTTGTGGGAAATGTTATTTAAAGACCCAATAACTTTAACTCAATAGTTTCCAAATATATTTGAGAAAAGAATATTTTGGTTCATCAAGAATAGTGCAAAACTTAAGCACTGGTGAGACCTTCCCACCCAGGAACCTCCCTGCTGCAGGGAGCCGCTTCGAATTTCTGGAAACACTGTCCCTCCGTGATGCAGCAGTGCGAGCACAGGTCTCCTGACCACAGGGCCCAGTGACACGAAGTGCGGCCCGTAGGCCACTGACAGTGCAGCACGGCAGGCCACGATCCCGGCCTGAGGACTTCGGAGTCCTGAGTGAGAACCTCGGGCTGGGAAGGATCGGTCCCCACCCTGTGGCTCGCCTGGATCAGGAAATCCTCCGAGCGTTTCTCTAGCCCAATCAAGTTGAGAGAAACCTAGAGTGTCACAGGGCATGACCCGACATTGGGGAAACATTTCTCAGAAAAGGGAGTCACACCCCAGCCCGATCCGCGGACCCGGAAGCACGTGCCGAGCGTGAATGTGGGAATGCCACAGGAATGCCACAGCTCCCGAGTCACGGGGAGGGGCACCGCGCACAGCAGTGAGGCCAGTGGCACTTTGCCGTCCTAGGACAGTAGTGGGAGAGGTGCAGTCACTGTCTGGTTACCCTCTCTTCTCTCTCGCACAGTGCAATTTTTCCCTTATACTTAAAAAGACTCTATTTGCCATTTGATTTCACACACACACCCTGGTTTCCAATTTGTATCACTGTTCATGTTAGGCTCAACGAATAGAAAGCAACTAACCTGATAATCAGAGCTATCTATATTGTTATTGTTATTTTTCAAACACTTAGTGAGGGCCTACTGGATGCCAGATACTGTACTACCATGCATCAACACCCGGTGAAGTAAGGCAGCATACTGTGATTCTCATTTTATAGGCCAGGAAACCAAGGGTTTCCAAAATTTACACAGTTGTTAAGGAAGGAAAGTGAGGGTTGGGACAGGAAAGCTCCTCTCTCTCAGAGTTCAAGGCCTTAATCACTGTGTTTCCTTCCAACTGGCAACAAGATTTACTTAGCGCTCATTTTGGCTGAGGCGCCATGACTGATGAAGACACAGCATGCTGGGAAGCCCAGAGTATCACTAATGAGATGAGGTTAACTTTTTCTCTGAGTGCTAAATCTAAGTACGTGTATTACAAAGAAGCACGAAACATCTAAGGGATCATGGTCAAGCAGATACACATAAAATTAATACCAAATGAATACAGGCAATAGATGAGAGGGGCACTTTCTTGAAGGTGAACTTCAAATTCTCTCATGTTAGGGTTGTGTACCTCAGTCAGTGCTCAGGTTGTTGTGATAACAGGCAAAGAAGAGATGATCCTGGTGTCACACTGGAAAATCCAAAAGCCTCTGCAGATTTAAAAAGCTCTACATTTTTATTTCCTCTTGGACACGTCTAGCTCTCCCACATATACCCCATATAGGGCCTAAGATACCAATCAAGATGAATGAAGTAAGGAGCCAGCACAAGTCAGAGGAAAGGCAAGCACTGAGTGATCCCAGCAGCATTTGCAGGGTGCTGGTGTGAAGTTTTAATATGAGGAAGAAGACACAGGCAGATGCTGCAGGAAAGAATGCTTGGAGATGGAGGAGACGCACGCAGGGTGATGAAAAAGCAACAGAAGAATTAAAAATCACATAAGAGGTGCAGACAACAGCACCGAAGGGGTGAAATGCATTTATCGAATCATGCAAGCATACTTGCGTTAACCTGCACCAGGCCACCTGGAAGGTGCTGGCTTCCAACAATGCACACACAGTTGCCTGGGAATAAAAATGTGTAGTGCAGGCAAAGCAAATATCCAAACATGGCTAATGACATGCAAGTCCCACTTTTTGGAGGAGGTCAGAATTGAGACTTTACAAAGTAAATTCTTAATCCAATGTGATTTTTTCAATTATGCTGTACCTGAATTGTTATTAAGCTAGACTGCATGCAGGCATCACACTACATTCGATCTATCAGACAGGAAAATCTATGCAGGCATGCAGGAGCCTGTCCAATTCAAGAGTGTATGTCCCACAGCAAACACCATTTATTCCTGGGACAAATGAAGTAACCAGGGGCGCTGAGGGGCCTGAAGGGAGGACAGTCATGTGATGAGGCCATAAAAGCCCTCATGAAGTCCCGCTGTCCCCTGGAATAAATAAAACCAGTGGCAAGGAGGAATCAGGACAATATAAGAACAAAGGAATTTAAATCGCTAGACTAAATGCTTGGGAAGATACGAAAAAAGTGCAAAACCACTGTGAAATAGCTAAGTGGCCAGAGTATGGTTCTGCTAAACACAAATTACATGTATTACTTTCTCTTTAATCTACATGAAATTCAAACCATTTCCTAACTGACTGGCCTGAAATTTTAATGCTCAAACAAAAGAAAATCGATGCACTTTAATTATGGAGAAAAATGACAGACTAGATAGTACATAAAAACATAATACTTTCTGAGTTCGAAACTATGAATGCAAAGTTTTCATGACTTTGAAAAGTGATTGCTATTATCTTCGTGGTAATATTTTCTGAAATTGTTTGGTAGGTGTGATTAAGGCCTGACACTGGCACTTTATGGGACAGCAATTCCCCTCACTGCGGGTGGGTCTCACCTAGTCTGTGAAAGGCATGAGCTCTCCCTGGGAGGAAGGAATTCTACATCCAGATTGCAACATCGAAATCCAGCCTTTGGACTAAAAACTAAAACATCACACTCAAACTACAGTGAGGTATCTATGTGCACGCGTCCGTGTGTCCCAGGGTGACACTGTTCTACCCCAGGGAACCCTGAGCTGCTCTGAGCTCTGACCTCCACCTTCTCCATTCACCTCTTCCCACAAGGCTTTTGCTCCAGACAGAGTTGGCCCTGTTATGACCAGTTCACTCTCTGAGCCTCCCAGAACCCTGTCCATGACGATGTCAGAACTGCGCAGGCCAAGATGAAGACCTAAGCATGAGCTGAGGAGTCAGACCCGGGCTGTGGGTGGAGACACTTCAGGCGTCTAAGGCTCAGCGCCCCTCCTGTAAAGTCCGGGCCACGTTCACCTTGTGGGGCTCTTCTCATAAACCCGCGTGAAGCACGTGCTTTGGAGAAATCACAGCATCTAAACAGCTCTCATTTTCCTGTTATTATAGAAATAACAATTATTACTTTCCATATGAGAAAGGATACGTAAATTAAGGTGAAATCAAACCTCTCAGTAGGCCAGCTAGTACTACAAAGAAACTCACAAGTGAGCTTCGCGCAGCCTTCACTGGAAGAGTATTTTTAGAAAACCGAGCTTCAAAGAACAGCAGGTATTTCGCATCTTGCAGGCAAGGCAGCATTTAAATAAACATTCTGAAAGGCAGGCTCTTTATAAATTATCGTTAATCACAGAGCACGGTGATTCTCAGTCATTTCCCTTTTCACTTGCCCTGGAACACGAAACCCATCTTTAACTCCTGTACAGCAGAAACCCGGGTTGCTACAGCAGAAGAACCCGAAGTGTACCCCAGGGCTACGAGATATACAGATGGGTTGGGGGAATTTGGGGATCTCTTGTAAAAATATCTAGGTGTTACCTGCTCATTCTATAGTAAGTCTATTTATTAGCTTATTTTCAAATTTTCTAGCTCAATGATGCATGCAATTAATCAAATAAGTATTTAAGTTTTGTACCTATCCCTTAATATGAAAGAGTTCAGGCCCCTAACTACAGCAGTAAATTTTCAGGGATTTACTAATATATAATTCACAAGTTATTTCTTACAGTTTGGCATAAGCTTGTAAAGAAATGAGATAGTTTCAACATCGGTGGTGTATGGGCCAGGGATTTAGCTCAGCGGTTTCGCCGCCTGCTGCGCAAGCGCAAGGACCCAAGTTCGATCCCCGGTACCAAAAACAAAAAACAAAAAAAACCATCTGGTGGTGTAGGGGTCACATCACCAACCGCGTGTTTAGGAAGGCAGGCAATAAACTCCAGCCCTCCTGATCTGTGTGGTCCACGGAAGGTTACTTACTCTCTCTGAGCCTTAACACTCCTGGGTAGACTGAACATAATCCATTCCCCTGGGTTACAGTGGGGATTAAATACAATAAGTAAGTAAAATACCCTCCACCCATGTCCAGCACACTATAAACCACCAGTTTGCTCATATGCCTTCAAATTTTAGTTAAAGGGAGTAGAAGGGAAGAGAAAAAAATTACAAATAAGTGGGAGGGCTATTTACAAGATGCTCACAATGGAAGCGACCCAAATGATAACCAATAATCAAACGGATAAACTGCGACACTGTAACACAGTGGAATGTCCACCAGAATGCACCTCAGCCACGGGTGACATTACAGGCAAACACACAGGCAAAGCAGAATGAAAGAAGCCACATCCAAAACTGGGAGGGGGAGAGGGAAGGAAGAAGGGCTGAGGGAGGGGGCAAAAGCCAAGGAAGGGGGAACAGCAGGAGACAAGAAGGGGAAAAGGTGAAAAGAAGGGCCGGGATGGAGCTCAGTGGTGCCACCACCTGCCTTGCAAGCGCAAGGTCCCGAGTTCGAGCCCTGGTACCAAAAAAAAAAGGAAGAAAGGAGGGGAGAAAAGGAGGAAGAAAGAAAGGAAAGAAGGAAGAAGGAAGAAGGAAACAGGGAAGGAGGGAGGAAGAATGAAGGAAAGATGGAAGATGAATAACAGGAAAAACTCCCACCCTTGAAAGGCAGGCAGGATACAGGCTCCCCTGGATGCAGGAACTCTAGTAGCCACTGGGTGTGTAAAAGTTCCTTTCTTATCCAGGCACTGTTACAAGGCCACCAAAACTCACTCAGCTGGACACTTCTGTGTGAACTTCCCTCCTCGTGTGACACTTCAGTAGTCAACAAATACAATCAGCGAGGCAGCAGCACTGTGGACACCGGGATGACCAATGCTGAGCCGTCTAGGGAGCAGAGCTGAGCCACGCTTGCCTACGTCCTCTGTACCCTCCAGATGGACGCAGGCTGCGAGAGGGAGGGCCAAGCCAGAATAACGTATCTTCTGGACAGAGCAGGTTCCAGGGACTGGTCAGGACATGCAGAACCCCTCGAGCTGAGGACCCAGCAGCCCTCTGTGGACCCTGCCCTGCTCTGCCCACCCTACCCAGGGCAGAGGCTGCAGAGGCGCCAAGAGGCAGCCTGACCCCACACACTCCAGAGGGCTGCTCCAACACCCCCAGTGCTGTACATCAATCAGGTTCTTTGGTCCTCGCCTCCACTTCTGGGGAGGGGCTGACATGTTTCCTATTTTACACAGAATGAAATTCAGGGTGAGCTAGTAAGAAGTAACCAAGCTGGGATTTGACTGCAACCCCACACACTTGAATTGCCTACCATGTGACATCATGATCAGAATGCCCTTAGCAATGAGAACTACCCATCATGCAGCGCTGCTGGGATCCAAGCCAGAAGTTGCCAGAGCAGTGGCCCCTAGCTGGGGCGATTAAGCTTCCCAGTGGAAGCTCAGCTGCTCCTGTCTAGAGACGCTTTTGGTTGTCACTAGCTGAGGGGGCGCTAACGGGTACCTGCTGGCAGAAGCCACCGGCCGCTAACCACCCCACCCTGCACAGGATGAGCCTGACAGCAAATAACTGTCCCTCCCCAAACGTCAGTGGTGCGGAGAGGAAGAAATCTTGTCCTCCACTCGCTGTCACACGCGACACTGTCAATTCACAGGCTAAAACACTGCGTCTTTCTTTGCCTCCCCACTGCTACCTAGCTTGGATGCGGAGGAGCAGGTCTGCTGAACGGACTCAAAGGCCGGGTGTGATTTGTTGTGACCCTAATGGCAACTTTGACACGGTTCTCACCTATTCTTGGGGTCAGCATCACGACTGCTTTCTATTGAAGCACCATTTTCCCTGCTCCACAGTACTTTAACAGGAAAGGGTGGTTCTGGATCACAGTGGGGCTTACTCCTTGGACCAGGGGAGCAGGCATCCCTGGCCACACCTGGAACTCATTCGTATTTCAAAACCACAGAAACCACCACCACAGTGTTTGTGCTCTTTGTAATATAAAACTTTTTAGAAATTGCTTTGTACTTGGGAGTAACAGCCACATGATTCACCATGAAATGAAGTCTGGAAAATCATTTTGGATAAACGGACCTATAAATTCAATAGAATTTCCATGACAACACAGACTGCAACACTCAACCACAAATAAAAGGTTATAAATCATTCAAAACCAACTAGGAATCAGCAATATGTCTCCCATTTTGAAATACAAGAAACCTGAAATAGAGTTTATTTGTTACTTAGTCACCCGAAGTTCCCATTATAGTTCTTTTCTCACTTCTGAAATTATATTTTCTATCCCATAATAGATTCTGGGGAAATGCTGATGACATAAATCTGCAATTAAGCTAAATAAAATTAGCAGTGTCAACGTGGCTGCTTCCCCTCCCCTTCTCCCAACCCAAGGCCTCCGAGAAAGCTTGTTCACAAAGACATAAGAGGCTGTGTTGTTCCAAAAGCAGCATTCCGCCCTACAATGCTGAATGTCGCCAAGTTAGGGTCGTCATAAGAAAAAAGTTTATCCAAGATATTTTTTGAAAACACAAATGTAAGACAGACTAGAAGCTTCCCAAATGCTCTTAAATTCCATAAACCCAAACCACACCCTTGAATGTCCTTGGGACAACCTCCATAGAGAGACATTTTTAAGATCAGATGGGTCAACGGATCTAGAGCATCTATACTTTGAATGTACTTTGGGAGGCTGAGTCAGGAGGATTGCTAATTCAAGGCCAGCCTGGGCTACACAGCAAGTTCCAGGAATGTGTCCTAGAGAAGGGATTTTATTTCCATATTAAGACACTTTCACAAACTTTTTAGTGGTAGTGATTCTTACTTAACCCTTCTTTCTTTGTGGAACTCTTGAAAATTCTGTGGAAAACTCTAGACCATGAGATCCGGGCTGAAACTGTCTCTCTAAAGAGCTGTGTGCAGCTAAGACACAGAGTAGAGAGAGGCGCAGATAAGAATATATCCTTCCAGGTCAGGGCCTCAGTGACTCTACCAGGCCCCACCTCCTAACAGGACCCCGAGGGACTGAACTCACTGGCGGGTGAGTCACTGAGGGGAGCTGTGTGCCAGGATCTAATCGCCGCCATGAGACTTCGGGGAAACATTAAAAAAAATCCAAACCAAAGGAGACACCGACAACACCGAAAATTCTCAAAAGTTCTTTACAACATATTATTAATGAAGTAAGGAGAGATGACAAATAAATATGGCACGATTACATTCAGTTTGAAAGAGGTACACACCACAGTGCTGGGCGTGCTGGGCGTCGATACACACAGGTACAGAGAACGATAGCAAGGCCGGCCTGGCTCTGGGAAATAACAAGAAAAGGTGGCAGTCTACCGGAAGAAGAGTCAAATCGTGCTGGGGCCACCGAAGGTCTTCATTCCCTTGCAAACACTTGCCGTCCCATCACACACACGGAAACAATCACTGAATAATAGCTCATCTAGAAAAAAGTCCCCTTCGAAAGGAAGAAAAGAAAAGAAAAACCAAAATAAAAAAGAACAAAACTAAAATTGCCACCACAGGTCCAAAGAGACAAGATGAAGCGAATGGATTGATTTTTGGATCCAACTGAGAGCACCGGGCTCATCAGAACAGTGCTCCAAAGGAATGAATCTGTCGGCCTCAGTGACACATCACACAGGGCGATCTTCCTTCACATCGCTCTGTCGCTGACACAACTCACCCTTCATTTATTTCTGGCTGCAATGAAACACACTGCTACATAAGCTCGCCGGTGCCACAAAGGAGGCAGAAATAGGAGAGAGCTACTGCTTCCCATCCATGTAGATTATTAATTCAGTTAACAGAGCTGCCCTGTGGAAAAGCATATTTATTCAGACTAATAGTCTCCCATCTACCTGGCCCTAAAATGATAGTGCTGTAAGTATTAGTTCCCCCAGCCTCATCTTCGGTCAGAAAGATACCAGAGACTTACAGAGCAAACCAGGCTGCCCAAAGCTGGGCAGAGCACCAGTGCTGCTGAGAGGGGTAGAACCCGAAAGGGGTGATTTAAAAAGGGGCTCCGGGTCAGAGAGTTTAGGAGGGGAGAGGGCTGGCTGCCAAGATCGCATCTCTGATCAGAGCTCACAGTATTCTTGGCTGAGTGATTCGCCTTCCCATAAAGTCCTCGGAAAGTGACTGCATTTAGGACAATACAGAAGATACTATTAGAATACGCAAGACCAGGGCCAAAGCACCCCCTCATCTGTGGCTAAGCCTGTGAACAAATCACTTAATTTTTCTAAGTCTCTGCTCTGACATATGGAAAACTGAGATGAAGCTATTAGCTAAGTTTGGATGATATTTTTTAAAAAGGTTGGAAGAGTGACTACCATCTTTAAAAAGGTTGGGGTTGGGACTTAACACCAAAGAGAAAAGAAGAATTTCAAAAAATAAGTGGAATGCCATAAACATGATTTTCCTCATTTTTTTTTTTAAAACCTCTGTCAAAAACCATATTTCTGTTGAACTGGTTACTTAATAGTGAATTATTTATTTGTGACTGCAAAGTCTGTTGACTAGATTTTCGTATCTTCTCATTCTCATTCATTTTCTTCCTGCCCCTCCCCAACATTTTGTTATGAAAAAAATTTTCAAAATAGGAGGTCCGTTTGAATGACTTTACTGTATATACCTATGAACTCACTCGGACTCTACCATTAACACTGTAATATACTTGTTTTTCAAGCAACTGCTCAACCCTCCATCCATTCATTTGAACAGGTACCCAGTTTAAAGGAAGGGAGCTCTCATGGCGCTGCACAATCCCTGCCATGGCCAAACCGCTCCCTGCAGCACACGGAGGAAGCCAAGCGAACATCTTCAGGCCATGGGTCTAAACCAGAGGATGCCCTGCTGGCCTGTACGGGGTAATAACTATTAACGAGGGCATCTCCAGACTCTGGTAGATAAATCTCAGCAGGCAACTGCTAATAATTCAGAATAAAAACAGAGTTTAAGAGAGGGGATAAAAAAACAACAAAATATCAAATCCATGGCTTTATGAAGCCAAGAAACTACAGGAGACAGCATGAGCCAATAATCACATTACTGACTGGCTTCATTCATAACCCATCCGGATTAGCTAACAAAGAAAACATCCACAAAGACTGTACGTTAAATATCACTGTGCGCAAATACTGTTACTTGTGTTGGACTTACAATACATAGTGTAACAGTGAACATGCCAGAAGTCTGCCCAGGAAGCCTGCTTCATCACCTTTAAGCAGGAAGTTCAGCCACCATGGGGAGCCATGCTCACAAAACCTCCTGGTTAAGGAAGAAGGTACTGTAAATCCAAAGATGCTTAAAACTGGCTGCTTTAGTTGGGATTCAAGTAGTGCCATGGATGTTACAAGGGAGATTCAAGGAATTCAAGAAGCATTATTTATAACAGCACAGGACTAGACAATTTCATTGTCCATCTACATGAAATTAACTACATAAATTATGTAGCACCCAAACTGTTGAACATTATGCAGCTATTAAAAAAGAATGATAGGACCGGGGATTTAGCTCAGTGGTTTCGCCGCCTGCTGCGCAAGCACAAGGACCGGAATTCGATCCCCGGTCCAAAAAAAAAAAAGAATGATAGCGATTCTATATCTGCTATGCAAGGAGGACTGATATAGTAATGAGTTTAAAGGGCAAGTTACGGAACATATATACGCAGTCATCCCAGTTTTTAAGTAAGAAGAAAAATACAGAAACAGAGGGGAAAAACTGGAAGAATCTATAAGAAACTTACTTCAAAGAACTGAAAATGCAGGGACTGAGATGAAACAGGACTTCGATTGCTACGCCATAAATTCAGAACTGTTTAAAGATTTGTCAATAAGAATTTCTTTTATAAATATTTAAAGTAACAAGCACAAGATCGGATCCTCAAAGAATGATTAAAATGGGAACCAAATAGCACAGACTTTACTAAATATTGGCATAAAGAATAGTGCACGGTCCTTGGCACTCAGTGACGTTTCAGAGTGACCAGCCTCCAGTGGAGGATACCGATACTCCGCACTCCAAGGAGCCATTCACTGACTGGATGACTTCCAGGCCCATTCTAAAAGTGCTAATCTATGATGCTTTACAACGAATCTGCACTGACACCTCAGGCCTCAGTCTACATTCTGTCTAAAGCTGATGGTTGTTAAGATCAGAGGTTTGTTTCCTGCTCCCTGTGTTGGTTTAGGGACAACCAGAGTGCATTCAGAGTTGGGGAGGGCAAGCTTGAGAGCTGCTTTCGAGGTGGCTATGAGGATCTGGGTGGAATGGGGTTCAGAGGAACAATCTGAGAGGCTCCACGTCTCAAACTCGTGATCTATAACCGTGTGAGCTCCCCATATGAAACGGCACACAGCACACATACCCAAGGATTAGAGAATTGTACCTTCTCAGCAACTCTTCCTACGCAGGCGTGCTGCGGGTATCCTCATTTTAAAGACCTGGGAAGGAGGTTGAGAAAGAACAGGAGGAACTGCACTGCGAACAGCTGAGGTCCGTCCAGGTCCCACCCCAAAGCCTCATACTTGGGGGCAGCTGCTGCCCACACACCACCCGATGCCCCTCAGGGGCAGAGCTCTGTGGACACATGCAGCAGACACCACGGTGTGACTCAGAAGACACAGCCTCCCCTTGCGATCACACCCGTGCTGTTCACCAGAGCTCTGTTTTCTTTCTTGCTGGTCTTCTCCACTCAAAAGCTGCTTTGATCACAATCAAGCACTGTCCTGTCTGGGGCGAGTTGACCCTAACCCGGCACTCAACCTGGTCTCCATGATCCACTAAGGCTGACCAGCTGTGCCTCAGCTGTCGGGCAGCCCAGGGCAGACCCACAGACAAGAGGGCAAGGTCAGGGGCAGGCAGAATATTACTTGGACATGAATAAAACAAGGGCAGGCAAAGTGGGGTTCAGGATAAAAGGATCCATTTAAAGTAAACATGGAGGGCCGGGGATTTAGCTCAGTGGTTCCGGCACCTGCCTTGTGGAAGTCGTGCCCAAAAATGGATAAATAAAATAAACATGGAGATGTCATCACACTGGCAGGCTCCCCACCCACCAAGAGCAACCTGTGCTCCCTCTGAAATTACTACGCATTTCACCATGTACACACTTATTGACGCACCACAGAGACCCCAAACTGTGTACATTTCTGATGCTTTTATGAGCCAGTTAAATTTTTAAAATTTGAATTCTCAAATTATTAAGTGAAGTTAGCAAGGGGTTGTATCAGTCACTCCACAACAAATATATGAACCGTAAGAACTATGGCTGGGGAAACCCAACAACCCATCCTGCTTTCTGAGTCCTGTAGGGATGAAATATGCGGATGTTCGCATGCGTGGGGAAACTCTGCACGTGTACTACAGTATTTTCAGAGGGGCTCTGGCAGGTGGTGCTTTTTTGTTCAAAACATTATGTTCCATCTCAGTAGAGTCCCAAGTAGTGGCCTAAAGGCTGGCGTATTGGGCTTCACGATTTCTTTAAATGCCTACACCTCAAGTGTTTTTAACATGCTGGCTCAGTAATTCCTACCTGTGGACTCCTCACCACAATCTTCTATTTGCACTTCATGGAGAGACTTAGCTTTTTGTTCCCAGTCTGGAGCACAGAGTGGCATAAAACTCAGAGCTCTCTGTGCCTTCTGAGTCCTAACAGGCACTTTAGGATGTATCTGGAGTCCTTGGGCTTTACTGTCTTGGAATGTTAACCACACAATGGATGGATTTTTTTTCCTTCTCTTTTCTTTGCTTTTAAAGCCTTCTACTGGGCTTCCAAAGCACCAGCACTGAGGCTCTCGGTGCTGCAGAGCTGCCCAAGTATTGCTTGGGCAAAGCAATTTTCATTACTTGGTATTCTTGGCAGTAGAGCTCCGAGTTCACGTGTGGTATTTTAGCTGTGAGCACCGCACACACTGCATGAATGGTTTGGGCCGAGGAACACATACTAATGGAAGCGGGAGATGCTGCGACACCGCTGTTCAAGGCGGGGATACCGGACACGTCCTAGGAAAGGCCGCTCTTTTGTTTTCCCAGGAAAGCCACATGCAAAGTAGCATTTCTTCTGAAAAGAAGCGGGATGCTCCTCCATCTTCCTGAGTAAGTAAAAACAAGCATAAACTGGAAGGTGAAGGATGAGAGAGATCCGGACACCACTCTGAAGGCTGGCCGAGAACGGCTGTGGCCTCCTGCCATGGCGACCAGGCAAAAACCTCACAAACTGTCCTGCAGGTGTCACCGGCATCACACTCCCTTTCTCTAGACCCAAGGTTCTTTAAACACCAAACTTCAGTTGAAAATATAGCCCCCAAAAGCAACTAAAAATATTAATTCTTGGACTCATTGTTTTTTTCCTGCAAACATAGATGATCCCTTAATGTTCAAATGAAAAAAAACCCTTTCATTTCACTTATTCCAAAACCACTATCATGCCTTGGAAAATATCGAATTGACCACAGAGCATGCACAGTGTGTTTTCCTTTTTAGCCCTTTACCCTGTCTGTTGGCCTCCTTCTTTGCCCACAGGCATCACAGAACCTCATGTCCGTCTTCCTTCCCTTCTGCCAGCTGTCACCAAGACAGACATCAAGCCCAAGCAGAGCTCAGCAAGGGCCAGGCACTCCCAGTGAGCCAACCTCTTCTTTCCTTTCCAAACTCTTGGTTCTCATACAGCAGTGATTTTGTCCCTCAGGGGACACCTGGAATATTTCCGGACATTTTTGGTTATCACAACTGGAGCAGAGGCGCTACATCTTAGACACGGTAGGCAAAGGATGCTGCTAATCATCCCACAACGCACACGACACAACGACAAAACTTCAGAAGCAAGAGCTGCTGCTGAGGGACCTCTACCTCTAGCCTAAACAGAAGACCACTCAAACACACAGAACAAGGCAAGTGGCAGGCATCTTATTGGATATCTGAAACCTCTTGTTCCATGAGAACCAACCAACACTTCTTACCAGAGCATATGGCCAAGACAGTCTTGTATGGACATGATATACGATGGCCACTTGTTGCTGAATTAAGAAACACAAAATATACTTAGCTATGAATATCCCTAACGTACAATGGCACAGTTTCTAGAGCCTGGGGCTATGGGGCCACATGGTGTTGAGCTTGACTTCTGTCTTCTGTCTACTAGCTAGTGTTCATCGGCAATGTCAGGGTTTTATCCCCCCCCCCACAAGAAAAATGTTGCAGTCCTGGTCCTCGCTACTTAGGACTGGCAATTTACTTGGAAATAGTCTCTGTGCGACCATCAAATCCGGATGATGCCATGAAGACAGGCCCTTATCCAGTAGGACTGTGACCTTATAAAAAGGAGGGGTAGGGTCATCGAGACAGCACAGGAAGACAGCCATGCAGAGACAAAAGTAAGCGATGCTCTCACAAGCCAAGGAATGGCAGAGATTCGGCGACCCACAAGAAGCTAAGAAAAAAACATGAAAGGCTTCTCTTTCACAGCTGCACTAGGAAACAGCCTGCTGTCACCCTGAGCTCTGACTTCCGGCCTGCAGAACTATGAAAGTGTAAATCTGTTGTTCTAAGCCACCTAGTTTGTGGTGCAGTGTTAAGAAAGCTGTAGGAAAATAATGCAGAGAACAGTGCATGTCTTCTACCTCTGAGAAATAAATTAAATATAACAGTACTTAATGCTTAATATTGATGAGCAAAGCAATTGTGATACAGTGAAGCAGAGGAGTTAGACCATGGTAGGAGCTCAACAAATAGCAGCTGTTCTCTCACTAGCAGGCCTGGCTGCAATGATTTGAGCCATTTCAGCTCTCTTTCTCTGGTGCTTCCACCTTTTTTTTCCTAAAATGTTTTGCAATTCTAATCCGAAATGTAAAACAGTAAGTACAGTGTCATCTTTAAAATGAGTATAATGCTATAATAACAGTCCCATCATAATTACTGCTTTAAATTTTTCAATGCAGTGAAGAGTGTGGACTCAATTTGGCTAATACTTGAAACATAATTGAGACTTAATTACAATATTAACCACAATAGCAATTTATGATGTGAGTGTATCAATTCAGAACAATCAGAAACAGAAAAGTTTAAGATAATCCTACCTGAAAAATCCCTACCCATCATCCTTCAAGATTCAGGTCAAGTGCTGCCACAAGGGAGATGAAGTTTTTCCAGTCTGATATACAGTCACTCCCCTGATCTGTCCCCTCAAGGAATCCCAGAAGAGTGGTTACTTTTTGCTCCCAAGAGAGCTGAAATTCAGTCTTTACAACTCATCTGTAAGCCTATTTGGCAACACACATGATCCTCTTGTAAGCACTGTATGGTCTGAACCATATCCTTGATACCCTGTCATAGCAGCACTGATACATGAAAGAATAATGCAGTTACATTAACACTGAGGAATGTGATTCAGAAAAAGGAACAAACATCACAGGAATCCCCATTTTATGCCTTCCATTTTAACACGTAAGAATTGAAATATCCCAACATAATCACACCCCGTCTCATTAGGCAGCTCAGCCGCCCCAAGCTCTGTTAACTTTGTTTCCTCTCCTGTACCCTTCCCTGGCAACCAGGCAAAGTTAGAAGACACGGGAAGCACCGATGACTCACCTGCAACCAATCACCTGGTGTGTGTTCCTCAACACTATTAGGCAGATAGGGGGGCTGGGGATTTAGCTCTGTGGTTTGGGCACCTGCCTTGCAAGCATAAGGTCCCAAGTTCGATCCCCCGTGCCAAAAAAAAAAAAAAAACCACTATTAGGCAAGCAGTAATATCTTATGCGAATTTATTCTGACCAGGTCACACACACACACACACACACACACACACACACACACGAAAGACAAACTGGAGAGAGAAGACCAAATGGAAAAACAAAGCTGTTACATTAAACACATCTAATAATGGACAATGAATATGACTGAAGGTTTACGAGGAGGTTCTGGAGGAAGACTATCTTTTCCTCCGCACAGAGCTAAACAGTTTCAGGACTGCCTATAACTACTCCAAGAATAACGTTCTAACACAGTAAGTCATACAAAAGCATCAGCAATCATCACTGGTCATAAGCAGATGAAAGAAGAAAGAAGAAGACCCAAGGTCGCTTTGGGGTGACTCGGGGTTAGAGGGAGGTTACTGACGGGGAGGGACACGAGGGACCTGCCAGGATCACGGACCGGTTCCACCTCTTGGTCTGGATGGTGGCTACACGCGTGTGCACACATGTACACTTCACAAGCTGCACACTTTGTATCTGAACACCTTACAGTCCTGCAGCGTGTACTGTGGAGAAAATGGAGCGCGGCACAACGGGCCAGCTTGGCCCAGCACGGGAACCCAGTGATCTCGCCACCAGTTTGAGGCCTGCGACCCTTTTAGGAGCCTTGGAGGGTGGAGCGCAGGAGGAGTGGGTATTTCAGTTTACATTTGGATGAGCAGAAATCTCAGAACGGAGACCCGATTCCCTGATGGTGCGGACGGCACGGCGGACGGTGCTGACTGCGCACTCCTGCGCCCCCGGCATCACAGGTGTGAGGCAGATGTCACGCTTATCTTTCCCACAGCGAACAAATTCATGCCTTCAGAATATTAAGCACCAGCCAGAGAAGTTTCAAATGTATTAAAAGCAAGGCAGTGAAGTTCAAAATACAGATAATCGCTTACAAAGTACTGATTTCCTTTGGAGAGCAATTACATTTATAAATATGAATACAGTCTATATTAAACCATGAAGAATGACACTCAAATAGCTGTCAAGATTTTGATGTACCCTTAAGAAAAAGGAATCTTTTTCCAAGCCAGAGGAACACACCCTAACATATTCCTTGAAACTGGGAAAACAAATGTATCCAAGAGACTTGGTGATAAAAAAAAAAGTTTAAAAACTGATGTGTGGTGCAGTCTGAGGCCTGCTACCCTGGTGTCCCCTATCTTCTAACAACAAAGCAACATGCAAAAGATTCTGACAAACAGAAAGACAGCGACCTCTTAATACGTGCATAGATGGGATGGGGCTATTTTCCTTAAGGCTATGCTAAAACTCAACGGCAGTTTCTCTCTTCTTCTTCTCTATTGTCTTCTTTATTTATATTTTTTCCAGTGTTGGGAATGCAACCCCCGGCTTTACAAGCCAGACGAGCACTCCACCCTGAACTACACCCTCAGCCCCCCTGTTCACTTTTTAAAGCTGAGTAGTTAAGGAAATGCAAAGCTCTCCACAGGTACCGGAAAACGAGCCCAGGAGGCCCAAGGATCGCCCTCCCACCTCTTTCCTTCTCTAACAGAGCACTGTTCTCTTCACTTTTAGATGATGTACCTACCCAGCCTGGACAACTGTTGCGGGTATGCATGCATTTTCACTACTTTGGTTTACTCGTCAATTAGTTATATGTATTACGAACACAGTATGATCACTCTTAAAATATACACGAAAGTTTAAAAAAGCCCAGGGAAAAAGTGAAAGGAACATTTTAAAATGAGCTGATCTTTACATTATTTGGTAATATTAAACAAAATATAGTTTAGGTGAGGTTCATGATTAATGATAGGCCACACAGAAGCATGTATCTAATTATATTGATGACTTGTAATTTTCACGCCCAGCTTCATGTCAGATCTTATTAGACCCTCCTTATTTTTTTTACCCAGAAGATAGCTGGTAGAGAACATGTTGAGTAAGCCATTTATTTATTGTGAAAGTTTAAGAGGTTTAGTTACAAACATAACATGAATATACAGATTTACTTATACAGTAACAGGCATACATAAAATGCAATAGACTCCAATATGAAGGCAACTAGATGCTCATATATGTTGTTATTCTCATTCTGTTCACTGAATTTCCAACAAATAAATATGTAACTTCCTAGTTGACAGTCTACACGAAAATGCCAGCAGCAATGTATATGCTGATGATTAATAACACTTTCTTTTAATTGATGAAACTTTGAGCTGGCATTCTAACACCCTTTCCTGGATCTCGAAGGCTCAGAGCTGAGCACTCGCACCTGGAGAGTAATGTTACCCTACACCAGAACTCACCCGAGTACTTGCAGAAACTATAGCTTCCCAAGCCCCAGAGAAGCAATGTGAAGATGTAGAGTGGAGCCCGAGTCACTATAGTGTAACAGGGTAAGTCCACATCAGCACTCTGTGCCCCTCACACAAGGAGTTTCCAATCTGGAAATCCATAGCAAATGACAAAAATGATCTAGAAACAGCTTTTGTGAAGACATGGATTCATGTTTAGAGGACTCCTCTAGTCCTCTAACTGGCCACACGAAATCATCACAGAGAGGTTCCTTCTGGTATCCGAATGCTGGGCTCTCAAGCCAGAAATTCTGATCCAGCAGGTCCAGGACAGCCGCACCTAATGATTTTCATGGCACCCGGCTTTGAACACTGGTGCCAAGTGCTTCTCCTACCCACAGTGAAATTAATGTGACAGCGACACTCCTGCTACTTTCCCTATCTTGTTCGTGTATGACACTCATAAACATTTGTTGGATGAATGGTCCAAAAGGAAAAAAAAAGGTGGCTGATGCTGACAAGGTAGTCGGGGAACCTGGAGGTGCTCACCGGAGAGCACACAGGCACCTGTTCCCTAGGCAACCTCCTCTGGCAACCAAGCTCGGTTTCCTTTAGACAACTCTTTCTTCTCCACCCTTAGAAATGCTGCTTCCCTTGGGGTCTAAGGATGGAAATGAAATCCACAGAACTGTCCTGGAATTTAACCTAAGAGGCTGTAAAATGGAACTGCGGTAGGCAACACCTGAAAGACAGCTGCTTGAGGGAAAGCTGCAGGCAGGCTATCGAGACTGATTCCTGATCATCTGTATGATACCTGGAAACCAAGCCTACCCTTGGATTTTTCAGTTATGCGAGCTACTAAATTCTCACCGTTTTTCTTTAGCTAGCTCGTGATGGATACTGCAGTTCCCAACTGAAACAGTAACACAATTGTACAAATGACTTAGTATTGCTCTTTCTCAATGTCCTTATTTTAATAGCATTACCACTGAGTTGTTTCTCAAGCTCCTTTCAAGTCCCTATTTCTACTATTCTCACACAAATCAAGACTTTCTATTGAGATTTCCTTTCATATAACAGATTTATTCTGTTTTATGGCTGTACCTCTTTTAACAATTTCCCTTTTTAGATACTGTTCTTTTTCTCAGACTATTGACATTCACCAAAACACTCAACAAACTTGATTTTCCAATTCAGTGGCAACTTAAAAAACTCTTAGTGTCATTTTAATCACACATTCAATTATTTCTAGTACTTCCCCAATTTAACACTACTTTTTGATGTTTTTCAAGGTCTAGGAGAAACAACAAATATGAGAAATTCTATACACAGCTATGTGAAAATTACTTCCTAACACCACTTTATTTCAACCCAGCAGTTTTAGCTTTCCTCAGAATTTATCTGGACAGCTCAGTAATATCTTCCTTCCTTGCTCTGAATTCCCTTTGACCTCCCATGCAGGCTGACTATTGAAGAACTCATAAAATGCTCTACATGTAAGTTTCCTCAGAAGTTTTCTCATCAACGTGGTACTGGCATTCCAAACCTATGCAGATTCAAAACGAAATTACCTTCCAGCATGCTTTGTGACTTATCTACCTGTTCCAGACCAGCCACAGTGACTGTAATGGGCACATGGCAATGAAAATCTTGCAAAGGTACTGGAAAAAGATGAATGTGGCAAGTGCCATTCAAAGTCAGCTTCCATCGCACATGTGCCACCATTTAATTCTTTGAAGTGGGAAAAGACATTTTTACCAGATGAGGAATTTCAAATTTACTTCCAAATAAAATTTTCTCTACCTGGTGTAACAAATGGCTAAGCACCTCATTAATTTATTAGGAAATGAAGAATTCTCTTGAAAACTCATTTTCAAAGTGCAAAGAAGCATGCACGATCTGATGTCAACCCTTTAAATTGCAAACACCCTGCTCATGTGATACAGTTCTCAAACGGACAGAAAACAGCCCCAGCTGTCAACCGAAGGACATACTAGAGTTAAATCAGGGGGTTCCCTGAACTCCTTCCATTGTGCCTTACTTAAAAATACTTGTTAAACTCTTCATCTTCCACTCTTTTCCAAGGTTATCACTCAATTCAAGGTTCAAATTTGTGCCAAAGTCATTTCTTCTTTTTCTCCTCTCTCATTCAGTTCACAAAATATCATTTATACATTGTGTCCATTTTGAAAAGACCAGCGGAAAACAGACAGCAGGCCACTGTTCATGCTTATCTCAAACTCCCTCTCAGCGCCTTTAATTAAATGAAAGTTATGTCCCTTGCTGGACCAATTTTTGAATTGTACATATTCTCAAGCTTTGCTCTTTGCAGAAGGAGGAAAGAACACATTCACCTTTGCAGATCCAATACAATGCAGCAACGCAGCTGTGACATAATGCAGGTCACTCGCATGACCCTAGGTGGGAACGAAGGATGCCAAATGTTTGTGAAGACAGTAGTGGTCTGCTAATAGCATACTTCTCTTCAATTTCAGTCTACAAGTTTTCCCGGGGTCTTCTAGCAGTGAAAAAGACTGGATGGTAAATTTAAAAAGTGGTAAGAAGGCCAAAGTTTAAGGAAGAGATTGTCCTTCCTGTTGGCAACATTAGCATTTTCCTCCATCCTGACTTTAGAAGAGACAAAGCTATTACAAACAGCTATGGTAGTTCTCTACGGCACACATGGAAGGATTTACTTTCTAGCTTCTCTGCACTGCAAGGTCACAACATACATAGCTTGGGAAAAATAAGGATACCTTCTAGATTGTTTTGTTTTTTGTACCCCTAAAGAATTGAAGGTAAGTGGCAGAAAGTGTCTAAACTGCCAAGCAAGTACAGTGTATCACAAGAGCCAAAACTGACCAGACTTGTTTGGCATCTGTTAGATACTTGTTCACACTGGTGGGTTTTTTCTAATCTAGGAAAGAACAACATTCATTATCTCCTTGTTTCTTTTTCAGAAGGAGACCTTTTCTCATTAGTATATAATTTATCCTCTTTTCTCTGTAAAACAGCATTATTATGTTAACATGTTATATTAAATATGAAACACTTGGAGGTAGCTTGCAGAGGTAATTGTCTTTCTTTCAGCAGGCTTCTAAGAAAAGCAAGTTTAGCTTCCCAACATGAAATATAGTAATTAATGGAGTGTCAGGTTACTAATGCACATTTTAAAAAATGAGTGAAATTAGCTATGTATCCCACTGTTTTAACTGCAGACTGGAGCTAAATAACTATACTGGCTCTTTCTGCATTTATGAAAATCTAAACCTGAAATCTATTTCTAAACGGCTGAGGGGGGATAGTAAGGAAGGAAGAGAGAAAAGCTTGTTGCATCTATGAACTGAAAGGCTTCTGCTGGAATGATCTGTAGCGAGGACAAGGGGTCCTGCCACCTTGAGCCACGTCCTGTCTCGAGGGAACCCAGCACTGCCACCTAAACATCCAAGGAGAGGAAAAAATCCACATCACAGGAGGTGACAGCTAAATGGGATACAAGAGGCCGATACAAAATTTGAACTTCGTGTAAATCTGGAATTTTATGCAAGACATTTAGGGATACAATTTAAATAGTAGGAAGCTGGGCAGAACATCAAGGAAATCTAAATAACCTCTGCTAGAATGCAGCCCAGGGAATGATACCAAAGTAAATGGGGTTATGTTGGACAGTGTGTTATAAAGCCTGAGCGAATATGCCTTAAATTTGAAATGAAGCTTGCACTCCTGGTAAAGATGGGTTCTACACTGGGTTCCACTTGTGGCTATGGCACTTACAGACATGGGCATATTACCCTCTCCAAGCCCCACCCTCTGTAATCTCGGCATGGTAACGTTAACTACTTAGCACATCTGTGAGAGTTAAATGACACACCATGTTCATAATTAGTTCAGTGCACAAGCCTGCAGCCTGTAAGTGCCGGACAAAGGGTAGTGGCTGCTATTAACATATTTTTCTCCATACATACTGCTGGTCTCAAATGTCCTTCCATTTAGGTAACAGTCAAAACAATTCAGTTATATAACAAATATCTTATCTACAGCTAAGTTTAGAGATATCATCCCAAAAGGCTCTTTCAGTACTCTTGCTTTAAATGAAATTATACAAAGATTTTTGGTTGGAAAATGTAACTTGTTCAGATTGTAGGTGATATATAAATTCTGAAGGTTGGATTTTTAAAAAAATCATCACCTAATAGTAAAACACAGAAACATCCCCGGGCTCAAGACAGGGAAGAAAGACTTTAACTTAAATTGAAGATGGCAAATAGGTTCAATCTAGCATGCAAATACTGACTAATTGGTGGTGGCTGCATGCCTTCCTTCTTCGGGAGGGATTAGGAAACCCTATCAGATTCAGTTAAAAGGATTCTGTCATCAATTAGCAGGGTCTGGTATGGGCTCAGGAGCTAACTATAGGACCCATTGTTCTTCCTCCATCATATACTGCTGTCATGCTCTCTAAGAAATAAAGGTCAGGTGGGCGTGGTAGCACATGCCTGCTCAGGAGGCTGAGCCAGAAGGATTGCAAATTCAAGATGAGCTCAGAAAACTCAATGAGATCCTGCCTCCCAATAATTTTTTTTTGTGGTATCAGAGATCGAACTCAGGTCCTTGCGCTTGCGAGTCAGGC
>NW_004624822.1:8786240-8829976 GCF_000247695.1 Heterocephalus glaber | reverse complement strand
CAGCTAGAGCACTGTGAGATCCTGGCCCAATGGTCACTCAGTCTTGTCTGCCCTATTGCTTCATCTCGTCTCTGTTCCATGAACCGTCTCACTTCAAAAATGGCACCTAGGGCTGGGGATTGAGCTTAGTGGTTCCACCGCCTGCCTCGCAAGCTCAAGGTCCCGAGTTCGATCCCCTGTACCAAAAAAACCAAAACAAACAATGGCACCTAGGACAAACACAAGCTTGCGGGAAGGAAAGGAGAGCCTGCTTGCCGTGTTCGGCAGACCAGGCAGACCACCGTCAGGTCTGGGGAGGGAGGAGACCACGCTGTGATCAGGGACCACAGCCAGGAGGTGTGAAGAGAGCGCTGAGCACCGAGCTGGGTGACGGTTACCATTGCACACTACTGAGCTATCTTCACTGCTCACTAAGGGCACTGGCCATGCTGTGGGACACAGCAGCTTTGAGGGCAACACCATCTCCTGTTATAGATCCTGTATGCTTGGGATGCACAGATGTTTAAACCTAAAACTAGACAAACATGAAGTCTGATTCTACCTATTCATGTCTGTTGAAGATTTAGGATGAAGAAAAAAATATCCAATGAGGAACAAACTGCATTGGCGTCCTTTCCTGCTTCTTGGCTTAGGGCGGTGTAGCTAACTCAACACCCGCTTTGGAGCCTCCAAGTGGATAAATTTAAATTTCCTTCAGATAAATGTTTTCCCAAATGAGAAAATGCTATTTTTAATGAAACCAAATAGCCTTAATTGGTTGTGATGGGAAGTAAACTCAGAGATAAACACGGCATAAATAATTCAAAGCTTTCCATCTGGGGACACTTCTTCCTGAATTGGATAACGAATACTCAACCTAAGATAGAGTTTGCGTCCTATAAAAGCAACAACTGGAATCTTAGCTAATGCAGCTGAGGGTCAGGCAGCGCTGTGGGACAAGTACTGCAAGTTCCACAACTTAGCTGCCCTTACCCACCCCCAGCCTTACAATGAAAACCAATTAAAATCCACTCCAAGCTGGTCAGGGGGCACATGCCAACTCAGTGAGGGGTGGGGGTGGGGCTGTTCCTGGGCATGTAGTCTAGGGCCAGGTTCCTGGGTTCAATCCCCAGTACCACCAAAACCAAAAATGTCCTGCTCATCGGGGTCACTCATTTTATCCTCTCCTCTACCACAGTGCTGTTTAAATTAAAATAATTACTATGCACAAGCTTGATTAAAAGGATGGGTAATAAATGGTCCCAAGTTTCCAGGACATACATAATAAAATCCATTAAGTACTAAGGGTTATATAATAAACATACAAGAAAAAGTAAATAGGAACAAAGAAGGGTAATTAATTCCAATGGGCAAAAAGGGAAAGCTTAATGGAAGAGCTGGCATTTGGGCTGAGCAATGACATATTTGAGATTAGAAGGATATTAATAATAATGACAATGTGGCTACATAACATATGCTATTGATTGCTTTTATTTTTTATTAAGAGCCATGGCTAAGATTCCAGAAGTATTTACAGTGTGCCAGGCCCTGAACTAACTGTTCTGAGTGCAAAGGCACATTCAGTCCTCCAATAATACTCTCATAAAGTATGCATCTCTATTAACTTAATTCTAAGGATGGAAACACTGAACACAGAAAGGGTAAGTGACCTGCTCAATACTGCACTGTGAGGAGAGGTAAAGCCACACATAACCAGACTGATGTATTCCTGCCTCTGCAAACGGCACACACGGAAACTCAGCAGGAAAGAGGACAGTTCGGGCGTGGATTACAAGTGGCTTAAGGCTGGGGAGAGGCTGCTGGCGCCTTCATCATTAGGGGTAAAAACTATCTTCCAAATGCACTGCCTGAGAAAACCAAAATCTGTCACCTTTAACAGTCCATGTTTCTTCTAAATGTTTACTCTCTGCCCTGAGACACATGATTTTGATAAGCTGCTGTTTTCTTTCATTTTTTGGTTCTGGGGACCAAACCCAGGGCATTGCATATGCCAGGGAAATGCTTCTCCACTGAGCTACACCCCCTTGGAGGGAGAGCTCAAAACTTTCTTGCAGTAACAACTTTGTTTCTTCGTGTATGCCTTTTCTTCCTAGGGAACAAGCCTGGACGGCGCCTTGGACAAGGGTTGGGTTTCTACCTATTTTAGATCCCAGAAAGTCTGTCCTGGCTCCCAGACTGGCAGGACTTTGGGAGAGAAGTGATCCAGAGCAGAATTCTGTTCTTCTAATCTAAACCAAGATGCCCTAACTACGAAGCATGTGACATTTCCTTGGATTGCCAAATACCGAACAGAAGGGGAAGAAAGGGCCTTTTAAATCAGAGGACAATATTTTACCTGCACTTTTAAAATAAAACAACTTTCCTTCTCCATGGTCCTCCTTTATTCACTTATGTGAAGGGCTCTATAGTGATTGCATAAGGGAAGATATTTAATTGCGTTATCCCAAAGCAGATATAAAAACTCCTTAATAAAATAAACACAGCCACATTAAAAATCATTCTGAAATAGGCAGAAAAGTCATTTGGTGATAATTGAATGCTGATTTAAAAAGTCTTGATGTGCATTGCTGGAGAGAAAATAGAATATGAAAATAAAAGACACTGTATTTTAGAGAACAAAATAACACAGGTATATTTGTACAGATGATGCCACAAAATAAATATAGAAACCTAATGGAAAAACATATCGGGGTTCCTTGTATTTGTTCCTTGAGATAATGTGTATATGACTAAATTTAATAGAATATGAAAATGAGTTTTGCCTCTCCTTAGGTCTTATGTCTCCTAAAAATGAGTATTTCAAACAGATGAACGGTTCCAACCTAGCCCAGTAACTTGACACAGGTCACTCAACAAGTAGCATTTTTACCTCTCAGCTGCAAATTTATTTTTACTCCACGTGGTTAACTAGTATGTAAGGAATGGGTTTGGCTCTGTTAAAATGTGGGTCAGAGGTCGTAACTCTAATCCTGTTCCGTGCTTTGGGACATGGACATGCTGCTCAGGCACAGCATGACACAGATTCACTCAAGCAGACAATTTCTCCTCACGGAGCAACTATGCTGTCCCAGGCCCTGCGCTAAGTGCTCAAGGGCTTTTGACACAAGGAGAGGAAGGAAGAAACAATGGCCCCACACGCAGCAGTGAAGACTCTAGAAGGACAACTGCCACCTAGGAGGAGCTGGTGTAGGACGGTGGACCACATCTGCAGGCTTCGAGGATGAATGGAGAAGGGAAATTAACAAGAATCAATGAATGAATGAATGAATGAATGAATGAATGAATAAAGTGGCCAGGAAGGGTCATGGGACAGAAGGAAGAAAGTTTAGGGCAAAGGAACAAGTTTAAAGATCGATACTATAGAAAGAGCTACGGCACCTTGCTAAGTTCAGAAGATCAAAAAGGCTAAGCACAGAAAGGGTTTCAGCGGGACAGAGCCACAGATCTTCACAGCGTGGACCATGGGCCACACGGGCAACTGCTCTTCAGGCCAGTGGCCACTCACATCCCCCGTTCGAATCCCAGGTCTCCTCCACACCAGGCATGGATTTAAGAGAGGCTGGGCCATGGCTGGAAACACGGCTGAGGTACAAAGGAGCTACCACCACCAGCGCCGTTATCATCCCTGTCATCAGCATCTCCCCTGCATGATCGCGACTGTCACCAGCACCAGCACCAGCACCAGCATCAGCACCAGCACCAGCACCAGCACCAGCACCATCGTTTTGGGGCAGTGCCGTCCAGCGAAGGTTCTGCAGGCAGAAATGAGGAGTTTCTTTCAGTCACACTTTAACCCTAGATAATCTCCCTCCCAGAGTGTCAGACTAGGGCTGAGGGACGGAGGACATAAGGTGATTTACAGGAATGGGGGGACATCTGAGTACTCAGAGTTAGGGCTCACAGGCGTATCTCAATGAAGAGGTTTTATAGAACTCCCTTGCATGACAAAGACAGGAAAATCTAAGGACATCTTCAAGCCTCTGTCAATTTCAGTCTGAAAGTTCCATTCTATGTTTCTAGAATTCATGCTGAGTACTGTTTCAACCTTCTAACAACAGTCTGCCCGACCACCAAAAATATGGCAATATTCTTCAAGTGCTCCAATGGAAGGAACAAGGTTCTGTCTTCTCGATTCAACAAATCTGGCGTCCAAAGAAGCTTCCAACTCAATCCTTCTCCAAAGCATTGCGACAGAGGATTAACTCTGCCATTCAATTACACGGAAGAATAATACAGTAACTAAATATTTAATGAATATTTAATATATCGTGGGTGCTCAGAGTACAGAAAACTTTAATATACATCAGCTCATTTAATTTTCACCACCACAATACTCAGATATTATTACCCATGTTTTACATAGGAAGAAACTACAAAGCTGAGAGATTAACAGTGTTGAACAAAACCGCTGGAAGAGTAGGCGGAGCCAAGACTCTGAGCTGTATCCCTTGTGTCTAAGTGGACATCTGTCTCCTGTAGCATGACCACTCAGACGAGGTCAACCACCCAGCCCACGGAGGGAAAATTATTAAAATTATGGAAAGGCTACCCCCAGGCATTAAGAGCTATACACTGCAGAAGCATTCTCCAACAACCGAAATGAAGGTGCTTCCTAATGTTACTGACCAGGCTCCAGCATCACTGTTCTATGCTCTGCTGCAAACCCTGCTTGTGGGGACCATATGCAACTTCAGTTAAGCTATGTGGAAACCAACTGGCTCCTTTGTAAGGTCTCAGAGAGCTGCAATAGGACACAGAACTCTCCATCTTAATAATTAATAATTACCCACAACACATTCCCCATTCATGCTCAATGCTGGATAAATACATTCCTTCAAGTGTCCTTTCTTATCTGGCATCCTACAAGACAATAAAACTGATATTTGGGGAGCAAACTGTCTCCAATTTGTGAAACCTAGAAACTACTTTGGTGTGTGAAATATAAATATGCTTAGAAAATGAAAACACTTTCTTGTTATGTTCATTAGGAAGAAGAGTCTTTCAAAATTATGAGGCAATCCTCATGTTATGTTTTATACACAGATGCACCAAGCAGCTGTAAAAGCAACTTTTTAAATATTAAAGAGTTAGAGCTGATTGTTGGCTGGAAAAGTAACTACCTATAAAAAATACTTAACACTGAAAACCATCAGAAACTAACAATTTCTTATTAAATCTATTTAATGTCAAGAGTGTCTCAGTGAGCTGAATAACTTTTTAAAATATTTAACACGGAGAGTCACTTGCAAGCTCAGAAGGTATTTTTTATTACACGTGCTTAGTGATTAGCGCCGCCCTAATGCTGGGGGGAAAGGCAAGCGATCCGACTGCTGTAAGGCAGAGGAACCAAGTGTTCACAGAGGTGCGACATAGGCCTCATCCCTGGGAAGCACAGCTAGGGATCAACAGCTGTCGAGATCCCCACACAGCTGGCTGCCCCAAACACACTCTGAAATCAGATTTAAAACATGGCCACATTTGCTTAACTGATCAGCTAGGAAATTAACTCCTCAGGAAGGCAAATGATGATTCTGGACAAAGACCCTCTTCAGATCTACCAAAAAATGGGATCTGAAGTTCAGTTTCATGCACAAAACCACGACGGTCCTTACGAAGAGGAAAGTGTATGGCAACCACACACAACAGTACTGGAAACCATTCTACGCCTTTGTGTTGCTATTATGCATCTTGTTTCCACAATTTATTACAGAAAGGAGATTTTTTTTTTCTCTACTGCACGAAAACACAATTCTTACCAGTGATAGTAAGACATTTTCCAGAAGTTTCTTGGAGATGTTACAAAACTTTTTGACATAAATTGCACATAAACACATAGCCTTTAAAAACATAGACCTCTCTCTCTCTTCCTGTACATGTACTTCTGCCTCACTGTTCCTATGACAAAAGTACCGATTAAAAGATAACATGTAACTAGTAATAAATGTTTATTGGATAAACTGTAATACATTCAGCCAAATACTTTGCAAAGACCATACCACCAAATGCCACAAACTTACAGTATATTTTTCTAACTCTGAAGGTGGGTCTATATTATCACCTATGTAATATATGTGTAGAGAGACTTCTTGAGAACTAAAGAAGGAACAACTTTTTTCCTGTTAAAAATTACACACGTGGGGATAGATCATTTCACTCCATTGCCAAAACCAACCCACAAGACAGTCTCATCAGCATTCAGCAGGTCAGGAAATGGGCTAAAAAAAGGTTAGATGACTTGTCCAAGTACTGCAATAGAGTCATGCCATGGGGGAACTGTGATCTCTTTGATTCTATGCTTTCTTTATCCTTCCAAATTATCAAAGTGCAACTAAAGGATGAATGTTTGTACCCCCAATCCCATTCAGATGTTTAAGCCCTTACTCTCGAGGTTTTTGGAAATGGGGCCTTTGAGGAAAACTGAGAGGAAGTCAAGACAGCAGAGCTTTCATGAGGGGATTAGTGCCCTTATAAGCGGACCCAACATAGTGCTTGTTCTCGTTCTTGCTGTATGTACAACAGAGAAGAGACCTCGAGATGAAGCCCCTCACCTGTCTGCATGCTGATCTTGGACTTTCTAGCCACTAAAATCACAAGAACTATTTGTGCTGTTAACTTGTTATCCACTGTATGATGTTTTGCTGTGTCAGTCAGGGCAGAGGACAAATACAATACACATAAGCAAACAGTTTTTATGTGTGTGGGTTAGACATTCCACTCAAGATGAGGAGTGACTTAGGCACATGTGTACAGATGTGCATAACCTCAACATCTGAACTACAAGGGGCACTTTTGCCCTGCAGGGAAAGGTGACAAAATGTGTTGACACTTTTATGTCACCACTGAGAAGGGCCTGATACTGCCCCAGTGGTGGAGGACAGGGCTGCTGTTTCACATCCTACAGTGGACATGGACAGGGACCAGGGGACACAGTGAGGACTGGGGATGTCGCCTGAGCCCATCAGGAATTACAGTATTTAGAGACAAGTTTCAATCCTACTGTCTGGCCTTAGGTCAGCAGCAGTGACTTGTGCATGCAGGACCTCATGTCTTCTTACACGACAGCTGAGACGGACTGCTCAAGATCCTGTCCTAACCCTATCACTCAACTAGCCGGGTGTCCTGATCATTCACTTGAGGCCACTGGTCCCATATCAATAAACTGAGGACCATTAAGCACTTCCCCGATCAGGCTACTGTGAGAATAGATAATGCTCAAAGATTATCATCATTAAGTAATGCCTATTCCGGAGTCCCCTGCATCAGGGAATGGTGGGTGGCAGGACTCCCTGGAGTCACTGTTCTCTGAGTGCAGAGCTATGCACAGGCCTGTGTCATCCACCCGTAACAGAGAGCACCTGGGAGGCCGGGCTGACTCGCTCTTGGCCACTGAATCAGAGGACGGTACAAATTACCCAGCATTTGTCTTCTGGCTGGTTCCCGAGTACACTGCTGCTGCTTTTTTTGCTGTTTATTTACACTATTTCCTTTCAACTAAAATCTCAGTGAAATCGCTCTAGGGACATTTTTATCTTTTTCCTTCCTAATAAGTTGCATGTATAAGTGAACCTTTAAAACTGATTCCGGTTACTGAATGCCAATAAACAGGAGGCAGAAAAAAAGTGCCCAAAGCCTAAACTCTATTTAACTCTTGAACAGACTTCTTGACACACTGTAAGCATCACGCAGAGACAATACACTCTGACTCTCCTGATTCAACCCAATTCTCAGTAGAGGATTGGCCACTGCCCCAAACCAATCCCAGGGCTCAGGCAGAAGGAGAGAGACATCAACAGTTAGAAAAAAGAAAAAGCATTTTTAGTTTGTAATAACCAGGATTTACTGTTTTCCAATATGAACTGTTTTTGTTTTATTTTGTTGTGAGTGTTGTTTGTTTTTAACCTGATCGAGAATTCTTTAAGGGGTTTCTGAGGTTTTCTAAATCAGACTCACGCCCTTAGAGGACTGGCTAACTCATAACTCTCTACAGACCTCTGGCACAAGTGATTTGTCTTCATGTATGCAACTGTTTTTGGTCAGAGAACTTTCCCACCTGTTAGGAGAAACAATTCTTTATTCTGCTTTCTGGTCCCTCCACCCCTCAGAATGTAAGCTCCATGGTGGGAAAAGTATTTCCTCGTTCACTGACAGGTCCCCAGGGCGACAACAGTGTCTGCCAGAGGAAGCATGGGACACGCTCAATCCATCACCAAATCAAAATGCCATCGATCCTTCACCCAGAAGATTTATAGTTAGAAGCCAACGGTGCCCCACCGACTGCCAGACATAGGTTTACATCCACCAAAGATTCAGTATTACCAGGAGCCTAGAAGAAGAGCTAACCTCTGTACGGACTGCATGTAAAATACAGAATTTCCCACTGGATGCTCCTGCCGCCTTCCTAGCTAGAAGTTACCGCTGCTCCATTGGAGAAGGGCAAATGCCACTGTCATAATCAGAAATTTTCTGTGGTTCAATGTGCTGGCCTTTATGCTAAAAGCCAAAGCATTAATAAAGTAACTGAAGGAGTAGGATTATAAGTCTACCAGTGTCAGGGGCACGGTTTCACACATGTCACTTTGCAGTAATAAAGGCTCCAGAATGAGTGCCGAGGACTGGGCAGAACGGGACTAGCTGTATTTTTTAAATAGGGGACAGTCCAGACAGGACCTAAAGCAAGCAAGTGAGAAAAATGAAGGCAAATTCAATTAATCATTCTGTCTCCTGACACTATAATGCATCATTGTTACAATTACTCTGAAACGTCTTACAAGAACCTTCACACACGCCCACACCCGTCATACCCATTTTTCAGGGCATGGCAATAACTGTCCCCTTCTGGTTGGCCTCTGTGTTTAAAGGACCAAGCTCTGCTTTCCAGGTGAGGCTGAGGTTGGTAAGAGGCCAGTGGTGCCTGACGACCATGAATTCCTGTCACTCTCTTCTGGCGCTGACTTTCACTTGGCAAAGAGAAGACTGTCTCCAACTGGAGAGTCTGGAAACAGCACTGTCGTCAATCCCAAACACAGGCTTCCCGTTCAGATTTTAAATTCACATGCACCTGAGGGTTTCGCTGTCCTCCGACCAAGCAGTGCCAACTTTCTCAGAGCCAGAGGGGCGTGTGTGCCTGCTGGAGAATGCTTTGTATTCTTGGCCATCACTTGAATCAATATGGTGCAGCGCTGCTCCCCAAGAAGGAGGCATGGATGAAGACAGCCACATGGACTAAGTTAATTTAAAAGTAATAGAGTGAGATTGTTCCCGCTGCATTTATCGAGCCGGCGCCTCCAGCGGCTGGCTGCCATGCTGGCCAGTCTACTGTGGAGAATCATATGGAAAACCCATCAAAACCACAGCTTTGATTTTATTTTTAATCATTCACTATTTTCTTCTGTTGGCACGGACATTTTAAAACTGCCTTTTGGGTGGGGGTGGTACTGACTCAGAACCTTCGTAATTCTTTTCTCTCAATTACTAGACTACCCTGGTCAACCTTCAGAACCGAGAAATAAACACTAGCTGCTAAGAATTTTAATAGACACCTAAGTGTAACTGACAAACTCTGAACAGTTAGGACAGGGAAGGCCTGGAAGACATTCTACCAACAGACTCAACAACATGGCTTGGAGCAACTGCCTGTCAAAGAGATCCCACAGTCAGACCTTTCAGAAGGTTTGAGCCACTTCAGCACCATTCACTCTAATGACTAGATGTACAATTCTAGGGTGGTGACTTGGTTTCCTCATATGATGTGCTAAAGATAATACTGACAGTGTGGGTTTCCTGTGAGAGTTAAAATCTTCCATGTGTTCCGCACATACAGGAACATGAATGTATTATTTTTCCATGACAATCCTCAGTTAACAAGGATCTCTGGAAAACAAAAAGAGTAGATGATGTGGTGCTGTAGTAAATCTGTCCCTCCTCATGGGACAGATTGGGTCCTGAGGGGGAAAGGCCAGGCTTTTGGAAAAGAGGTCAATGAGCTGCAGCAGCAAGAACTTGAGAATGAATACTTCCAGATGCAGCTGTGGAGGAGGCAGGAGCTGGGTCATGCATGTAGAAACCTTTTTTATAGGGCAACCACGCCAGCATGTCACAGGCAAACTGAACATCCAATGTGAGATTAAAACAAGATGAACTCGAGTCTCTATCTTAGAACGAGGTCGGTCACTCAACCATTTCAGTATTATCTTGAAGGAGCAAATATATAGATAAGCTGGTGCAAATGCTGCCATCTGATTCCCCTTAGTATTAATAGTTCTGCCTGACAAAACCATCTGCAGGGCCCTAACACTCCACTCTCTAAGTCTCTTACATATAAAGAGGCATCATGATTTTTCACTGCTCCGAAATTAAAATTTCTAACCATAAAAAATATATTTAGATCCAAGGCTACGTGTCACTTCTGAAATCACGTCATTTAAATCACGTTGGGCATTGAATGAGATATAGGTGAAATTTAACTTTCACTGCATTTTAGTCTCGATCATGGCGAATTTATAACAGAGGAGTAAATCTTGCTGTCAAGGAAAATGTCTTCACTAAATCAGATTTGTTGCTTTCCTCCTACCTTCAATACTTTTGTAAAATTGGAATGTTCTTTGATAAAATCCAGTTACTTCATTCCTTCCTGGACACAAAGGTTCTACTGAAGCTGCCAGTTCAGGCACAGAAACTACAGAATGCCCTGAAACAGTATACTCAGTCTGCACCACTATTCAGCAGATGGTGTGTTGAATATTTCTATTCAAGTCCAGACTGATACAGCAATCACTTGAGCAAAGTTACCAACAAGCTTTCTGGTAGCTGAGTTTCACCTCTGTCCTATCTCTGTGTGACTTTGAGGGAATATCAGCACTAACTGACTATTGCCTCATTTGTCACAGCAAATGTGTCCCATGGCTTCTGTGAGCAAATGATTTCTTTCTACTCCTCTGGCTATTCCATCACAGGATCTCTGAGCCCTGGCGCCCTCCGGAGTCCCCACCGCATCTCAGTTCGGTGCAATTTAGAGAACTTAACGGGACAAGCACACACTCAGCTCACCCATCCCCAGTCACTCTCATTAGCCCCAAGGCATAAGGTCTATGTCTTACTAATGCCTCTCATATCTTTATTTCCGGTTCTGGCTTGTCTCTTGAGTGGCAGACCCACCTAACCTGCTGGTTTCTTAGACCTCTCAAAGTTGGATATACTGTGCATGGTAAAACAGGGTTCCTGGTCTTCCTCCTCTGCCTGCCTTGCATAGGGCTCCCTGCCTTCATGCAGCACCACCTGGACCCTGACATCCTACCTCTATTTTCCCTCCATATTAAACACCAAGAATTCTCAGCCTCATTTGCTAAGCATCCCTTAAATCAGTCTACTTCCTTTTCTGGCCTTTGCCTCCAGTCAGATCTACATGAGTAAGCATCCTCACTTAGCTGTATTACTTTCCGAGCATCCAAGGTGACTTTCACTGAAGGCCACTTCAATCTATTTTACTGTCCACACTGCTATCCACTCATCTTCCTAACAGACAACTCTGATCATGCTCCTTCCTTCTTCAGAATGTTTTCAAGGACTCTTATTTCCCTTAAGATAAAATCCAAACTCATCACCTCTCCAGCCTTTCCTCGAAACAGTCCATTCTGACTTCCACTTCGTCCGTTAGCTATCTGGGACTGCCTCATCACACGTGCTGTTCTCTCCCTAAACTTTGGCCCTGACACAGTGTTATCTGGAACATAATGCCCCTAGTCTCCTATCCAAATCATGTACATTCTTTAGGTTTCAAGGAATATGTAACTTCCCCCAGGAAGTAGGCCCTGAACTTCTCGGCAGGTAACTCAGTCATCTCATTAGCTTCCTACATAGCCAGACTGTTGTGCTATGAGTGTAACCAGGGTACTAGCTGTATCTCAATCACCCTGCTCACAGCGTGGTACAGAGTTAGTCCTCAATGTCTGCCTGTGGACTGCGACTCAGCAGCTGGGTCAGTCTAATTCCTGTCCATTCCAGAAGTCAATCAGCCCTCATCCCAAATGAACCCGATGACAATGCCCTTTTTTTTTTGCACCATTAATCCCATCATAGAGACTCACGTCATCTCAGATTTGTCTGCAACTTAACATTCTTCATTTCATACTGTTTGCTAGTCATTAACTGCTCACAAGTGCCCTTGCCTCCCAAGCCAGATCTGATGATTTATGAGTCCCCCCACTGCAACGAGACCCACGTCTCCTTATCCTCAGTTGCGGGTCAACTGATTGATCAATGGTGGCATTTCCAGGAAGAGCTTGGGTCCCTTTACCCGTAATTATGAAGCATCCTCAAGCTGACTGATATCCATTCGACCACAATTCCACAATAAATCCCTAGGCTGAAAGTTGTAATTTATAGAAATGTGGTATCATCTATTAAAAATACTAATTAGTCTTATGTATATTTGATCCTCCTAGCTACCTCCAAAAATTCCTTAAAGCAGCATTTCAGTTGGGCTGTTTTTAGAAGCAACTAATTTATAAGAAATCTGATAGGTTGACCTTAGGATACTAGGTAAGTATCAATAACCTCAAGTTTTTCCTCCTAAGAAACTATACCTAGGCTGGTGATGTGGGGAGGTGGTTCCACATGCCTAGCATAAAAAAGGGCCTGGATTCACCCCCTAGTGCTGCAAAAGGAAGGAAGGGGAGGAGAGAAGGAAAGAGGGAAGAAGAGAGGGAGGAGAGGAGGACTGCACTGATTTTGGGGTAATGTGCCACCATAACCTAAGTTCAAAGAAACGTAGAAACTTGGGCTGGGGATTTAGCTCAGTGGTTTCGTCGCCTGCTGTGCAAGCACAAGGACCTGAGTTTGATCCCCGGTACAAAAAAAAAAAAAAAAAAAGCAGAAACTAACTTAAGATGAAAAACAACAGGAAAACATTTTCATCATTTTAGAATTGTGTGTATGTGTAGAACACATTTGCATAATGTTAAACCTATGTTTGGATATACATGATTTCACTAAAAACCTCATGCAATTTAGAACTTAAGTAACTCAGGATATACTAGTGATAGTGGCAAATTGTAAACACTATATTTATTCATCAAACACATATCCCTTAAGAGAATGTAAGGATAATCATGAAAGCAATTTATGAAGTCATTCAACCAGAGCCAGAAAATGCAAGCTAGAAATCAGGTTGGACAAAGCCGGTGACAGGTGGAAGGTGGCCAGGCAATATGAGATGCACCATGTTAATTCAGGAGCAGTGTTCTTATACAGTATTCAGAATTCATATTTTACTATGACTTTCACCGTAAAGTTTAAATGAAGGCGATGTCTTATAGAGGAAGACCTGGTCTCACTGGGAAAAGAAGAGCAGATATCAGGGTGCATATTTTCCCTTTGCCTTGCCTATTTTCAGCATAATTAGAACAGGAAATGGCTGGCTGGGATAGCAGGAGATTTGAAGGTTATCCATGGTGCAGTCAATTTGCCTTGGGTTTTAATTTATGTGTTTTTAAAATGTGGACAGCATCCAGATGGTAAGTTTTCCAATGGAGAGGGATAAATTAATAAATAAATAACCCAAGCATCCCTTCAGAGGACATGATGCTATTTTGACTTGTTCATAAATAATATGTAGGATTCTAGCAGTTTTTAAGTGCATGCTAGGAATGTGAATTGTAGGAGGACATCCCCTACCACCTTTTGATAATTAGACCATCTTTAAATAAGGGACACCTTCCTCTCCTGCTCTGGGAGACACAGTTGAAGCTTGTGAAAGAGACAGGGGCATTTGTGAGAATAAAGTAAGCAGCATCTCTGACCACCACTCTTGAAGCTGGTGCCAACTAGATTCATCTGGTCTCTCAGAAGGTAGAATTTAAAGGTTCTACTAATGATTTTTTTCTTTGGTGGTGGTGCTGGGGATCGAACCCAGGGCCTTGCACATGTAAGGCAAAAGCTATACCACCGAGCCACATCCCAACCCTGAATGTTAAGTTTTTAGGGGATGTCTGACAGAGTCACCCTTCTTTTTGGGGGGAAACCCTGATGGAGGATCACAGATGTAATCCCATGTCCACCATATGTCTTGAACAAATACCCCACGGCCAAAGGCAACCAACCAGGCAGGGACCACTTGACCCAGGATGGACCGGGGTCTTTGGGATTAGGCCCATGAAAACCTACCTGCAAAATCACGTAGTATCAGGAACATGGCAGTGACTGAAAGAAAGTGTTTGCAGCAGAAGATACAAAGGAAGAAACCATGAAAACACAAACTGAAAATATAAGGAAAGACGTCGTCTAGTTTTCTAGGCCATCTCCGGAGACATCTGCACTCCTGGATCTTTATAATAAACTCTTTTATGTCTAGGTTGACTCAAATAGGCTTCTGCCACATACAAGCCCAGACTGCCAACAAAATTGTAATATAGGACAGTGGACTACTTTCAAACTGTGGCCCGCCTTCCTTATTGGTGGCCAATGTGCTATGTAAACAACATGGAGAAGGACTATGAATGGCTAAGATCTGTGCACTCTTGGAAATGTCATGATAACACCTCATACTACTGTTCCTTCTTTGAACTAAACAATTTTCTTCTGATTGAATTAACGACAGGATTTTATGAAACCACACATTTTGTAATGTGTTTGGTCATGTATCTCAGTTTTGTGTGTAATCAGAATGCTCTTCTCTGAGAATATGACAGATTAAACTATTAAAAATGTATAGGCAGTAATTAGTATATCATTGCCAGAAACACAAGAATATTTTCAAGAGTAATGTAGATGTCACCATAGAAAGATCTTTTTGAAAGAGCTCTTTATGATTAAAAAATGCGTATCTTTCAACAGGATATTAAAAGGCATCTAAAAAAGTGGCTTCCCTTTCTATGGAAGACTCCTTTTCACCCTTTAGAACAAAGAACATGCTGATTCTGACTTCCAGTAAGCCACCATCTTATCCTTTCATTAATTAATGGATGCTTTGATAATAAAGAATCCTAAAGAACATTTTTCAAGTCTTAAAGGAAGGCTGGACTGATTCACACATAGCACATCTAAAAAGATCTGGGGAATAAATAATCATGAGTTGCAAACACTTGCCTGGAGCATTTGGGCACCAACCAGATTTCCAACAAGTGATGTGATTTTTTATTATAACAAGGAAAATTACTTACTGAAACACAAAAAAGCACATCTCTTCCTAACCCCTGGCCTTGTCTTACAGAGGAACATGCACATTTTCTGGGTGATCGTTTAGCAAATGCCCCCCCTTTATAAATCACTTTGGCTCTGGGGCACATTTTTTGATGGATTTGGAAATCTGTGCTCATGAAAGAAGTTTATTTCTTTGGCTAGGCTTCTGACTAGGGTAAAATCTGATTAAGCTAGCCTACAGGTAAAATTTTTGTCAGCTGCCTGGTTTAAAATACGAGTCGGCACTTGAAAATATTTAGAGAAATTAGATTTAGCATGGCATGGGGGCTGTTTCAAGTAAGTCACAAATTATTTTGTAAACAGACTCTTGTGTTCAGCCAGGACATGTAAGGCTCTGGCTGCTGCATAGGGTACCTGAGGAAAAACTCCCAGTACCACCTCCCCTGAATTTTGGAGAGGCAGGTTGGGGTGGCAGAGGAGGCTGTGACTTTGAAGAAGAAATGAAGTCCCCTCTACGACTAGAATCAGAACAAAGTGTAGGCAGTGGCATCCAGTTCAGGGGGACAGCTCTGGGGACAGTCAGGGTGCGGGGGAGTGCAGACTTCCTCACAATATTTCCTAGAGCGCAACGGCCCGGTAGCCAGGCTCTCTCCGCCCTACTAAATGGTGATTTTAAAAGTCATTTGCAGAACAATCACTTGCGATTCATGTGATGAGCTTATCCGCAGTTTGCCCTAGGAAACAGTCCCAACGGCAGGGGCTACAATAAGGGGGAGATAATTTGAACTACAAAGGGCCCTTCCTCACAGTGGATATCTGAGTTTAAATGACTACCGCCTTGGAGTCTGGCTTTGACTTAGTCGCAGTAACAATAATGGTGAGACCAACGGTAATAAAAGTTGCTGCCATCCATTCACCTTTGGGAACCTTGCCAAGTACTATCAATGTCCTATTTGTTTTATTTTACACAACAATCTTCTATGTAGGATTTTTTAAATCCCTATTTTTAAGATAAGAAAACAGATGCTTTGCAGAAGATATTCACAAGTTCGGTGAAAGGACAAGGACGCAGGAACGCACGCTCCCCAAAGACCATTCCCCTCAGCTCTAACCAGCTGCCTTATTCTCTGTAAATCTGAGATAAACAGAGAGGAAGTGCCTATGACGACCATCATATTTGACTGAGATACCGGAGGGCCGAGATGCATAGGACATTAAGGGCTTGTCTAGGAAATAAAATATGAGGACAAGTAGTTAACATAAAAAAATTAGAATATCAAAAACATTGCATTTTCACTCTTCACACATAATGTTTCTGAAACTTCTATATCTATGAAAGACCAAGATAATCAAAGGCCAACATTTAATACAGTCATCATCAAACACTTGTATGTGATAAAAGCTGCTTCAGTCTAAGAAATCAATACCATTATGGCTATTTATGCAGTGACGCTAGTAAATCTATGAGAAATAAACGGGTCTCACTTACACCATTGATTACCCAGGCTGAAGACAGATGGCATTGCATACCTTCATGCATGGGTTGCAAAATCATTTTTCTCTTTAATAACATACCCTTTATTGAAAAAGAAATCATTTAAGCATCATGACAATAAGGGATTGCAATTTCTATTAACCTTTTGAAAAACTTGTGATTAGAAATCTATCTGTAAAATATGAGAAAGATTATAAAAATGGTTTTGCTCCTAAAAGCCAATAATGGAGGAACTCATTGCTAGAGATTTTCATTCTTAATGCAGATAAAAATTAGTTCCGTCACCATTGAGGAGTGCAGTATATACAGACCATCCCATCAAATTTTTTTTTTTCTGGTACCGGGGGGATCAAACTTGGGTCCTTGAGCTTGCGCAGCAGGCAGCAAAACCACTGAGCTAAATCCCCGGCCACCAGCAATTTTTTTTTGCCAGTTAGATTATTTTTTAATATGCCTTTTTGCTTAAACACTTATAATTTTTATATTAGTTCCCAAGAGAACTGTTCTGAAACTGAGTGATTTTTAAGGACAAGTAGATACTTAAGGGGAAAAAAACAGCAAGATTATTTAATCATGGTCCCATTTTATAGCTGTCAATGACAAAAAAAAAAAAAATCCTGGAACCCCTTTGAGGTCCTTATAAGTCAGCTAAAAAATAGATTTTAAAAACTGGCCATTGTAAAAAAGACAGCAAAAGAACCAGAACAATTACTTTTTACCATATTGGATTGAGAATTCATAAAAATTAAGTGTAGTTGGAGGAACACAAACACCAAACTTTCAGAGTGCTTCTCAGTCCATTTTCTCAGGGTTGCAAAATTAAACTCCTGAAAAACATAAAAGGGGGCCGGGGATTTAGCTCAGTGGTTTCGCCGCCTGCTATGCAAGCGCAAGGACCTGAGTTCGAACCCAGGTACCAAATAAATACATAAATAAGAACAGCGAAACATAAAAGCAAAGCGTCCCAGAATAACACTAACACTGCATCACAATACATCTGTCAGGTCTGGGGAAACAGCTCAGTAGAAGAGCATGTGCGGAGCATTCTTGAGGTCCAGGATTTGATCCCTAATATCAGAAAAACGGGGAAAAACATGTGTGATGCTATATATGAGATGTGTGCTACAAAAATATAGTGTTTAAATTTTTAAAATTTACTACACTAAAAAAAAAAAAAAACAAAAAACCATTGCCATTAATTCCCCCTGAAAATCCTCCCTCTTGCTGGAAACACACTTATCCCATTGTTCTTGCCACTTTCTGAAGCAGCTCTGGAAGTGCTCTTTCCTGAGTGTCTGGGTTGCCTTCCTGTCCTGAAATAATACAAAGCATTTCCCTGTCACGGTCATTTTGACTTGGGGAGGCACCAAAAGGCACAAGGTGCCGGAGCTAGTGAATAAGATGGCACACACCAAGGTATTTTACAAGGCTCCTTTTCCACTGGAGAGCACTCAGCAACTGTGTTCACTACTTTCTTTTTCTTCTAAGTTCTTTTCTTGGTACACTTTAGGTATACAATTCATTCACATTTCTCACTGGGTGCTTGTACCTGTACGTGATGCATCTTGGTTCTTCTTTTTTCCCCATTCTCTGCCCTCCCTTCACCCCCTCCACCCTTCCCTATTTACACAGACATCATTTCCATTTTTTTTCTTTTCTCATAGTTTTTCCTTTCCCTCCTTTCCTTTCCCCTTCCCCTCCCTTTACTCCTTCATCTCTGGACCTTTTTTCCTATTTCAAATTATCAATTATTCATTTTAATCATTTTAACCCTTGTTTACACTATCAGTTTCTCACACTAGTGAAACTACTTTTTATCACACCTTGTAAAGACTAATGAAAGAGGGTGACCAGAACTGCTTCAGAAAGGGGCAAGAATGACAAGTGTGCTCCAAGCAAGGTGGGGTTATTTTGAGGGAGATAGTGTCACTGTCTCTTTCACTGTAGTAAATTTTTAAAATTTAAGTCTTCACCATATTTTTCAATAACCCTTATATATACATTCAGCTATACACAGTAAATTCATCTTTCCCACACAGAGGTGGATAGTGACAGCTAAGATACCACACATTAATATTTTTTCTACTTCATCCCACTCCCTGTTGCAGTGTCTAACTCTGACATCACTGCCCACATACAAAAACCTTCTGGTCCAACTCCCAGCCTATGACATAAAGATCTTCCTTCTAACTGGAGTCACAGGCATGACTTTCAGACTTTAGGAAGATAATGCTTATACTAACAAACAACAAGAAATAGCTACAGTCACATCAATGTGACGGAGAAGCAACCTGATTTTCAAGACAACTGAAAATGTGCTAAATAATTTCCCATTTTGCAGTGAATTGGAAAAATCTCCTGTCAAAGTCAAAATCCATAAAACAAAGCCCTATTTGTGATCCTAAATCAGTACATTATGAATTTAAGCTTAAAGTATTTATCAGATCTATGGAATTTAAATTAACGGTCAATTTTACACCATGAGATAATGTGTTAAGGCTATAGAAAAAAGACTAACATCTAAAAATTGTTGCTTTCTGCAAAAGTCTAATAGATATAAAGGATATTAAACGATGAGTAGCCAAAAAAGATTAACAGAGAAGTGAATAAATTGGATTATCCATGCACAGCTACTGAAACTTAAGACCATCTCTAAACTGACACTACTTTTCATTCAATCTCTACTTAAGTACAGATAGTAAAGGGTACCTAAGTGCAGTGGAAGGAAATATCGAAATCAGTGATAGTAAATGCTCTTGAGGTTTCCTGGAATTTAAAAAAATATATTCAGGGCTAGGGGTCAGCTTGGTGGTAGAGCACTTGCCTGTTAAATGTGAGGCTCTGGGTTTGATCCCTGGTGCCACCAAGCCAACAAAGAAACTCTCCAAAATTTCATGTCTTCTAGACTCTTTACTAATAAAAGTCCCACAAAGATAAAGTAGTGGCTTTCACTTTTGATACTACCAAAAAGTGGGGAGAATTCTGTAACCTAGGAATTCTATAACCTCAGTTTGGGGCAAACCAAAGTACTGAACTAAGGACAAAGGACTTGGAAGGTGACATGGGTGACAGGGAAAGTCGGAACCCATGTGTTAGTCAGCTGGGTCTGCCCGCTCCACAGCGTATACACACAGTAAAACATCACATGCATAGCATAACATACACAATTTTTGCCCATTTAAAATGTTTTAAGACCGGGGATTTAGCTCAGTGGTTTTGCCACCTGCTGCGCAAGTAAGTGCAAGGACCCGAGTACGATCCCCGGTACCAAAAAAAAAATGTTTTAAGAATTTAAAAAATGTAAATCTTCCTTAAATTTAAAAAGCATTCATAACCACTAAACAGAAACTCTTAAAAATTAGGGCTTGTCTCTTATAAGCCAATGATGGCAAACCTTTTAAAGCTTTCAATGCTAACAGCCTGCTGTGGCACCTGTACCTTACATAGGTTTGCCACCTCTGTACACATTTCATTGAGAATTCATGTATTTATATTTTCCTACGATTAACACCACTGTTACTAGAGTAAATAAGTTATTGGATTACTATATAGTATTGAACCATCTTACTGGGTGTTTTTTTTTTTTTTTTTGGTACCAGGGATCGAACTTAGACCTTGCACTTGTGAGCCAGCCAGCAGAGCCACTGAGCTAAATCTCTGGCCCCTTACTGGGTGTTTGAAATAAACTTTACATTTACCCAGGGTTTATTAACTATTTTCCAAAACAACGTAGCAAGTACCTTGAGGGGTGGGATGGGGCTGGGGGTCTTTGCAATGTGCTCAGGGCTAGCCTGCCTTTTACTCTGAGACAGGGTCTTGCTAAATCAGTAACTGCTGAGGGTGGGCTTGAACTTGTGGACCTCCTGCCTTAGCTTCCTGAGGGCTAGGATTAGAGATCTGCACCACCAGGCCTTTCTACACACAGTGCCTTCTTTAACATCTACTGTAGGGGCCAGGGATTTGGCTCAGTGGTTCTGCCGCCTGCTGCACAAGCACAAGGACCCGAGTTCGATCTCCGGTACCAAAAAAAAAAAAAATCTACTGCAAACAAGGGAGGTGGATTTTATATACTGGTATTTAAGTTGGCATTGCCAAAGTTGGTCCTGGGCTCTCAGAATGATCTATCTCCCAGGCTTTCTGTATCAGTAAGACTAGTAGTTCTGAGATACACCTGAACTTCAGCACCAGGCCAGGGAAAGATTCTTTGTCTACAAGCAAACAAAGATCATAGGAAAGCATATTTGGAGGAAGGCATAGCAGATGGAGCACTTATCAATCACATTAGAACAAAAATAGCTGGAAAAATGCCAGCAGGAAGGTGTAAAGAGAACTAAAAGAAACAGAGCCTTCGGCTGAAATTTTCGGAGGCACATACGTTTGTATTAATAGTTCTGAAGGACAATTGTGGAAATGTGCATACCACTCCAGTGTAGATCAACTCCACCTTTCTTAAGAAGTTCGATTTCCTTAAATTTTCACTGAAAACAGGAGGGTGAGAGCCACATAATCTGCTTTATTAACATACTCATAATATTAGAGGTTGCCTGGAGGTTGGGTTTTAAGTATCATTTACTGACGAGATAATATGCATTGCCATTGCTTCTTGTGTATTATTAAATATTGAGAACAGGTAATTTAATCATAACATATAGCAGTAAAATTAAGCTGGAGCTTTTTGAGGTTAAATTTAATTCATTAGTGAAGTGTTTTCTTAAGTAATGAGAACATTTTTTGTGAAGTTTACTCTATTATTTTAATAAACAGGCAATGAGGTTGACCAATTTGTTAAAAAAAAGAACAGCCAAGAAAAATAAAAGGCTTGAGATACATGATATGCTACCTAGAAATTAATTATATATTTTAGTTAGTAAAATAATGGCTTTTACTTCCATAGAAATACTATAATGATTTACAGAAAAGCCACTTACAGAACACGTACAAAATACCCATTGAAATGTGAGTGCTACCAGGTCTGCTATCTTAAGCTATTGGCTAGGTGAATTTCAGACCCCACAGGCATATCATTCCAGCTCTTAGCAAATCGATTTACTAATCCACCCAAGACTCCATCAATCTTGGAGCCAATCTTCCCACCTATCACCAAAAACCAGGGTTCCGTCCCCATTCACAAGAACAGTGCGCATGTCAAATAAATTGAAAGTCCTATTCAAATCCCAGTTCCCTGCCAGTTCTCATCTCTCCCTCCATTGTTCACACCATAATCTGCTTACATTGAACAAAGCCTGTTGGGTCAGACCTGCTGAACTTCCACCTCCTCCTTCTTCTACAGACAGACAAGCACTGCATCTGCCATTCAGTTACGTCAAAACAAGATGCCCACCAATTCCGGTACTGGAGTGCCCAGTGCCCATGCTGGAACTAGAGGTGACTGAAAGACATCAGTATCGTACAACCTACTGCCACCTAAGCCAGAGGACTGTCAAAATTAACTGCAAGAGCACTGCATTTGTTCTTGTATTAGATAAAAAGTTTAAATAGGTTGCCTACAAGACACACTGTTCTGTATTCACGAGGAGAAGGCCCCTGCCCCTAGGGTGCTGGTAGAAAATTCACTTGTAGCCACTTTCACTGGGGTCTCCCGGAACTCACAGAATTCACAACATCAGTGATGAGGTTCTAAATGAAATTTCATGTAAATTTTACATAATCTGTACGTTAGAAAGTAAAAGAAATAGCAGTCCTCTGGAAAAAAAAATGTGTTCTTTCTCAAGATACTTTCTTTTTAGGAAACCCAAAAACAACATTCAGGTTCCAATGAGGCACTAGATCCCCTCCAAACAAACAAAAACCAAAAAGATAAGGAAAGCATCCCTATGCACAAAAATTCACCAACAAACATAAGATGTTCATTAGCCCTGAATTAGGAGCCCTCCTATTGTATTCTGCTGAGAAGTCAGATTATAGACAGTTTAAAAATCTACATGTGCATCTATTTCATGTAATATCAAACTAAGTAACTTTTAGCAGAGCGTGCTGTGCATTCTCAATTCAGAGGTAGACACAGCTGTAACTGTGATGCTGGATTAAGTTCACAGCTGTAAGAACTTTAGATTAAACATCCTGGATGTGAACTCCTAACAGATCACCACTTCTAGCTTATGCGTAAGTCAGGAAAGCCAGGACTGTGCATTTTAATATACAGGCTGTAGTATCCATATTAACACACACGCTTGGCTTTCTAAACAGATCTCCAGCTTCTTTTGAGAAAGAAGTTCTGGCTCAGTCTGGCTTATATTCACAACTGTCAGCAAGTCAAACAGCACTAGAGGCCACTCCGATCTTTCCTCTTCTTCACACCATATGCTTGGCTCCCGGAAGACCTGCGTTTATCCCTAAGAGGTAGACAAGCCTAGAGGAGCATAGCGATGATGTCTAACAGGGACAAAGGAAAGAGCCAACATGTCCTCCACCAACGTAAGGCTAGAGTCAACATGCTGCAGCCACACCATGGGAAGAAGCGTAATGTTTACTGATTACTATTACGTGTCATTATACTGAGCACCTGATAAACACTGTAATTCTAATTCCCACAAAAGCTCTAATGAGGTAGGTAAGAATGTTAGTTGTCAATATGGCTGTTAGGAGACAGAGAGGAGATCCGAACCCCAAGAACCGGAGCCTCAGCTTTGCCCAGAGCCAAGCCACGAGGAAGCCCATGCTGCATGCCTGGGCACTGTGCTCTGAGCTGCTCATCACTCGAGATCCCATCATCTACCAAGTGTAAAACCGTCCAGCACATGGGCATTTCCAAAGACCGCTGTGTAGCTGCAAGAAAACTGTACTTTAACTCACACATTATTGGAGTTATTTTATAATGAATATACATTATTTGCATATTACTTAATCAAAAGACCATAGATGATTTATATTTTGAGGAAAATTTATTTTTGTGATTTTATATGCTGCTTTTCTACTTGTTCGGGCTTAGAAAATGAGGTTTTGGAAATGATATCAAATTAGAGTCACTGCTTTATTTTTTTCCTGATCTTAAAGTAAAATGCATTCATTACAAAAATTCTGTGGAACTAAGCAGGGTATAAGTAGAAAATCAGATTTAATTTTAGGAGTACTCAGTATTTTTTTTTTTTGTGGATGTTGTTCATATTTTTTGTCATCGTGCCGGCTGCTTCATCTTCTTCTTGTTGTTATTATTCTTGTTTTTTCTTCTCAGCACCTCTCAAATGCTGGAAAAGTATCTCAAGGATAGCAAATCACACTGTGACCTACGGAAAATAACACCTAACTTCAGGCTTCCAGGCTTCTTAACTGACTTCTATCATGACTATTTTAGGCTCAATAGCGACTTTTTATTTCCATTTAACTCAGAAGCTGAGAAACTTGTACTTAACTGCTATTTTCCTGGCAGAATGTTTTTAATCAATGATAATTAAACGACACAGTGAGTACAAAGTGCCTAAGAAGCGTACACAGTGTCTCAGCTACTTTCCTCCTTAATGAAACAAAATCCCCAACACTTGCAACTTAAAGGAGGAGACGTTTATTTTGGTTTCCGTCTCAGTCCACAGGTAGCTGGCTCCAAGGCAGGACGCTGGGGAAGAGGGAAAGGCAGAGGGGGTTTCTTGCGGCATGGTGCCCGCGAAGCAGGGAGACAGGAGCTGCGGAGGAACCGCCTCTTCCGCCAGACCCCACCTACTACTGGCAAATCAGCTATGAGTTCCACAGTCGGATCACCTGCTTACAACTACATGAGACTTTGGGTGACATCTGATAGAATCATAACAACACAGGTGAGTACTTTTTCACTTGATCTTAGCCAAAAGGCCGAGAAGCGATAGGGTGAGTACTTTTTGAAGAGGCAACTATCGTTATACGAGGAGTTGGTTTTTATTTTTTTAACTGACAAAAGCTATATATATTTTTCATATGCATGGTATACCACACAGTATTCTTATTATATACATTTTAGAATGACTAAATTAATCTAATCACCTCACTAACTAATCACTAATCTATCACCTCACTAACTATTTTTTATGGTGGAAACATTTTATTTTACTTTGTGATACTGGAGAAAAAACAGGGTTGATATACCACGGAGCTACACCATGGAGCTACATCCCCAGCCCTTTTAATTTTGAGATAGGATCTAGCTACGTTGCCAAAGTAGGATTCAAACTTGTGATCTTCCTGCGTCCGCCTCCTTCAGAGTAGGGATAATAGGCATGCACCACCACTCCTGGCTGGTAGAAACATTTCACAACCTACTGTCAAAGCTGGGGGTGATGCTCAATGGTAGCGCTCTTGACTGGCATGCAGGAGGCCCGGGATAATCCTCAGCATAAAAGAAGCAACCACAGGGCTGGGGACTTATCTCAGTGGTTCCGCCGCCTGCCTCAAAAGCCCAAGGACCTGGGTTTGATCTCCCGTACCAGAAAGAAACAACAACAAACCTACTCTCAGGAATTTTCAAGTGTACAATACCTTGTTACGAACTATAACCACCATGTTGTACAACAGACCCCAGTGTACTCCTCCGGGCACGAGTTCCAGTGTGGGACTCTCACTCTCTGATGCCTGCTCCAGGTGGCTCCAGGGAACTCAGCCCCTGGCCCAGCTGCTGTGCCTCAGCCATCACCAGTTTGTTCGGTTCAGTCTGCGCCAGTAGATCCTGGTTCCCTCTGGTACTCCAAAGGCCAGTTCAGTTTCTTCTTCTAAGAGAATCCCTTCAAATATCCCATTATCCCACTCAACCTGCACAGCACTGTCCACTGCCATCATTTCCTCTGGAGATGAGGCAAACTCACCTAGCACCAGCAATAAAACCAGTGCAGGCACCTGTAGGTCCAGAGCACTTCTTCCTTAACCCACATCCTCATTCAGAGCATAGCTGCAAGTAACTCCGACCCTACAAGAAACTCACAAGCCTACCCACAATTGTGCTGTGCTTTTTGACTTCCTATGCACCTTATCCAAAGGCCTTTCCTGGTCTTTATAAGGCCACTACTGCAGCATTATCTCATGTTTTATTAAATAAAACCATTATAGTTTACTCTATGCTTTATTAGACTTTGAATAAAAAGCAATACCTTAGCTCAAATGGTGAAATTTCAGGCACTTCTGAGGTTGACTTGAAATCTCTGAAGACTACAAAAAGACTGAATTATTGGAAAGAGAGAGATGCCACCCCAGACTGCGCAAATCATCAATTATTTGACTCCAGTTCTCGTTTACATTGCAGGATTCTACTAAACTTTGGGAATGGGGAGACTGAGCACAATGGAAAGGCATCGCATTCACATTAAAAACAAAAGGCATTTTATCTGAATGGAGGAAAACAGGCTTGTCAATTGGGTGTTTTTTTATTTACCAGTAATACGGAATGAGAAAAAATAGCTCAAATTTCGCTGCAGAAAATAGAAAAAAAGTCCAGTTCTTTTTGATGCAGATTCTGGTTGACTCACTCACCCAGGGTGAGGCAGAACATCATGGTGGGAGCAGTGGAGGAGCCAAGTGGCTCAGTTCAAGGCAGGCAGAGGAGAGACAGAGGAAGGGTTTCTCAGGACCCCACCAGTTAAAGACCTTGTGTGCTCCGGTCATTCAGATGTGCCCAAGTGCTTAGCACACAGCTCCCAGTACACACAGAGGACAGCATGGATGTAGATGGAAGAGGTTGGGCCCAAGAGCAGAATCTGGCCTCCTCGCAGGCCTTTGTGTGTGGGTACTGGACCACCTTCCAGTGGATGATCGGCAGAGAAACACACATTCCATTCCCATGGCACCTGTCTCAGCTCATGACTGAAACTGATACACTGCACCTAAAATCCCCAAAGGCCCGCCTTTTGGCTTTGCAACAGTAACTGCTCATGTACACATTAACAGCTCTCAAAATCCTGGACCTCACTGACTAATTGGAACAATCTGTCTTGATATATAGCTGTGATGGTTGTTAATGTAAGAGCTAGACTCTGGAAGAACAGATCTTGAAAAGATCATTTTCTAGGCTGCATGACTAACACTCAGCTTCACAGTATGAGGAAAGACAATGAATGTGCTGATTTGAGAGTAACTACTTTATCTGGGTCTTTTATATCCATCATACAATATAGTCCATCTTCATAATGAATGAATTAAAAGTTTACTTTCTTAGGAATTCGTTTCTTACTCTTTGTGCCAGTGTGCCCAGAAGAGGAAGATACAATACAAGAATGTCATTTTTTCCATAGGCACACTGATCAGTTTTCTTGTCACTTGTTCAAAATCCACAACATCAACAATTTAAAGGAGAAGTTACTTGGCTTCCAGTTTCAGAGGGTTCAGTCCATAGTTGGAGGAAATGGCCTGGTAAGAGAGCATGTGGAAGAAAGCTGCTTAACTCATGGCAGCCAGGAATGAGAGAGGACAAGAATCCACTCTTCTTCCAGTGCCTGCCTCGAAAGCGCAAGGTCCTGAGTTCGATTCCCAGTACCAAAAAAAAAAAAAGAATCCACTTTTCTGAGACGTGTTCACAGTCTCCTGTCTCTTCTAAGCTGGCACCTCCTCCTAGTAGCACATTTAGCTACAAACTCATCAATGTATTAATCTACAGAAGACTATAGAGATCCAACCCCCTTCCAAATGCCCCATCTCTGCACACACGAGACTTCTGGGGGGGCATTTTAGATCTAAACAATAACAATAGGTATTACTGTTTATCCTATTACAGGACTGTATTAATCAGCAGCCTTGATTCAGTAGTGACAGAGATCTCTGTGAAGGCTAAGTCTAATTATCAACTTCATTGGATGGAGAGCTGCCTAGCGATGAGTGAAGCACACATCAGGTATGCCTGGGTGGGGCATGGAGGTGTGACTGGGGTTTATATCCACTCCCTGGCCTCTCCCCATCTGGCACCATTCCCTTGCTCTGCTTCCTGGCCACCCTGAACAGAGCGGATTTCCTCTGCCACGCCCTTCATTATGATGCTCCTGCTCGGAAGCCACAAACAATAGACTGAATCCCCTGAGCCCCTCCTGAAATTATAAGGGTGCTGGGTATTGTGTTTCTTGGACAAGAAAACTGACACCTACATCCTCTCTCCTCCAAAAACCTAGGTGCAGGCTGTGGGGGTGGTCAGTGTTGGGGTGGGTTTTAATAAACAAGTAAAATCAATAATGTTCAAAAGCTATGGGCGCTATGAAGAAAAGATACTTGGATAATAAGAAAGAGAGACTGACATGGGCTAGGAGAGAGCATAAAATGTTATAATTTGTAGGGTGAGGACAAGTTAGCCATTAATGGATAATCAAGGAGAGAAGTTTGTGGACCCTGAAAAAAATCCAGTGAAAACAAGGAGAGATCTATTTCCAGAAAGAGTGGAACAGGAATCTGATCAAGCAGAGCCTTGTGGGGCAAGGTAAGATATTGGCAGTCTATTCAAGACATGATTTAAAACCCCTGGAGGACTGGAAGAAAATACAATGCAATGTGTTGGTTTTCTATTGCTAACAAAATACCTGAAAAAAATCAAAGGATTAAAGATTTACTTTGGTTTATGGTTTCAGAGATTTCGGTTCATGGACACTTGCTTCTGTTACTTTTGGATCCAGAGTGAGTCAGAACCTCGTGGTGGAGGGCATGTGGTGCAGCAGAGTGGCTCACACCTCATGATGGAGAGAGAAAGAAAGAAAAGAGAGAAACAAGAGAGGGAAAGGCAAGGGCCAAGATACAATCCCCAGGGTCTCACCCCTAAGAGCCAGTCCCATTAGACTCCATCTTCCTAAGATTCCATCATCTCCAAATAAAGCCATGAAATTATGAATCTACCAATGGGTTCACCATGATACAATCACCAGGGGCTGGGGTTCTAGCTCAGTGGTTTCACCACCTGCTTCGCAAACAGAAGGACCCGAGTTCGATCCCCGGTACCAAAAACAAAAAGAAATGATACAATCACCTCCCAAGTGTCCTTCAGCTGACAACCAAGCTCACAGCACATGACCTTTGGTGACATTCCTGATTCAAACCATAATATGCAAGAGTCATTTCTTGGGACCAAGATAGACCTTTAAAAAATCGATACCAATAATTAAAAAATCAGAGGTGGTGATGGCTTCAATCTGGGTAGAAAGAGGAGAAAAGTAAAGAAATGGATTGAAAATCTGCTACTTTAACTGATGAGAAGACTACAATGGTAAAAACAATGGCTAATACAGACAATCTCAATTTAGGATGGGATTACATCCTGATGGCAAAAAGGCCCTAGATGCTCCGATCACCATGCACGTTAGTGTAGCAGCAGAGCCTACTACAAAACAGCACTCATCCCCCCACGTGATCTTCGGGACCAGAGGAAAGCGAGGCTTGCTGCAGCTGCCAACAGGACAGGGAGGAACAACTGCAGAGCACTTGGCCCCCAAACTGACCTTCAAAGGGTTTCTACTGAATGTCTGTGACTCTTCGTGCCACTGAAAAACTGAAAATTGTTGAGTGAAACAACTGTAAGTTGAGGACTGTCTGCATTAATTAATTCTTAGATATGTCAGTCCCAATCAAAGTCCCCTTAATTTTCAGTCTATTGATTCAAATTCCCCCTGGTGGAAGAAGGGATGTTTTCTTTATACCAGGTTTAATTGTCATTTCTCCACGTTCTATTTTTCTTCTCAATGTTCTATTTTACATAATAGAGTACATACATCATGTAACAAAACTGGTATGTAACACAAATGTGAATAGTACATGATCAAAAAGTTCAAAAATCTTTTTTAAAAAAGAACCCTAAATCGAATGCTACAAAATACACTAGCTGTCCATGATTCTCTATCCTTAAATCGTCCTCCTGTTTTCTTTTGTAATGGTAAGCATCACATCCAGGGTCTTGCATGTGCTAGGCAATCGCTCCACCACTGAGCTATGTCCCAAGATCTTTTTCATTTTTTTAAAAACCAGGAAATACAAACTTAATCACCAGCAGTGACATCACCATCCTGGCCCCCTTGGGGTAAGCACATCCACCCCTCAAAACGCTCAGAACTGGGGCCTCATGAGCACATATTCCTGCCTGACACAAGCCATCCTGTCTCTTCTGAACTTGGCTAAGACCATTCTCATATCTCCTGGCCTCTTCGGTTCTACCAGAGATCCTCCTGCAACATCAGCCAGGCAGTACCGCCCCTCTGCTGAGAACACTCCAATTGGCCTCCCATCTCCTCAGAAGTACAAACCCTGAGTTCTGCTGGTCCACAAGGCCCCTGACCAGAACCACCACTGTTTTGCTGGTGGCGTCCTGCTCTTCCTCTGCTCCAGTGACACTGGCCTCCTGGTTGTGCCACCCACTGTCCGAGCAGACCCCTGCCGCCTCGGGGCTCAGCGCGGGCTCAGGCCCAAGCTGTGTGGGCCAGGACCAGCTGTGTCCGCCGAATGGACACACACCGCTGACAGTTAGAAACTGGGAGGGGCAGAAGGCCACGATTTAGCATTCTGCTCCTCTGCAGGGCACGGGAAAGGCTCCCCGAGAAAGTACCAAGGGCAGCGTTTCCCAAGAGACTGCCCTTCTCATCCTTCTCTCAGGATACACAGACAAAAAGGGTCCCAAAAGGCAGGGCCATGTCCTTCCTTAGGGCCCTTAAGCGCCTGGGCTTTGAAGCACCCTGAAATGCCTTGCCACAAACTCAAAGCTGCAAGGTTTCCCAGGAATGCTGATTTCCCTCTCATCAACTGTAGCATACACTATTTATTATCATTTCTTGAAATTGTTTTATTATTTCATTATATTTTTGATTCATGGCTTATTTAGAAGTATATATATATATTAGACATATTTCTTAAATCTAAGAACATGGGAAATTTCTAGCTACCTTTTTCAGATTGATGTCTAGCAAAATTAATTATGCTGCAATTGAATAATATACATTATGTATCAATCCTTTAAAAATTAACACTTGCCTAATTACTCAATATCTGATCAACTTTTCCAAATGTTCCATTTTCTAAAAAAGAGTGTCTATAATCCAGGCAAATAAATAAATAATTTTTTAAAAAGTGTCCCACAATCCATTGAGTGTGGGAGATCCCCAGTTAATATCCCTGGAATATTTCTCAAGACACCTACTATGTCGGCCCATTATCAAGCTGCAAGAGAAGGACACAGTATGCAGCACTTCCTGCATGTGTCTGACCATGGATCATTTTTTATGCAGAGCACTTAGGGGAGTGATGGCGAACCTTTGAGAGCTTTCAGTGATAACCAACAGTTCGCTGTGGGATGTGTGCCATAGGTTCACCACCTCTGACCCAGAAAGACTAACTAGGATCCAGAAAATACACAGGTGGCATCATTTCTAAGGGAGCTGCTGGCCGTGTGTGATCATGATGCTTCAGCTCACATTTACTTGCTAGCAAATGAGACACAGACTGGGAGACAGAGGCAGAGGCAACCTGAGAAACCGCTGGAAGCCAAGGCTGTTTCTTTGGCTCCCAGTCCTCCTTGGCTGTGGAATGCTGCACGCTGAGGCATACACTAGAAAGGTTCCCTGCAGTATTGATCTTTAGAAACCATTGCAATACAGGTTTTAATATAAAGCCTGAGAATGGGAAGTGATACCTTCATGGTAAGAGCTGAGATGTAGAAGTCATTTTACTACTAATCCCCTTCCAATTCTTCAATGTATTAACCCGAGTTGTTAAGTTCTGTCTTTTAAGACATCCTCAAACACTCAAGAGATGAAATTTGTATTCTCACATGACATAGGGTCTTGGAGACTTTGCCCAGCTAGCTCTGTATAATACTCTCAGTATACCCAGGGCACAGTCTGGCTGACACGTTCCTAGGCACGGGACCCAGACCGGGAAGCCTCAGGAATTTCCTTCCCACTCCATTCACAGGGGGAGGGTGCCACAGATTTCTAGCCAGGGATGTAAAGGGGAGAGAGGAAATAGACTTTCTTTCAAAACTGACTTATTTCTATTCCTTTTAAATCTTTCTTACTGTCCCTTCTGGGTCATGATAGCATTAAAAAACTTGCTAAAGGCTTTAGATTTAAGGTGGTTTGAAACATTTCTGCTCAAAATTTGACAGGACCCTCCCCCTCCAGAAAAGGGGGTGTTGTACAGTTGCTGAGCTGCCTGCCCATAAATCCTCTGGACAGAACTTGCAACACACCAGATCTGACCGCCTGCTCTACCTGCAGTGAACAAAGGTCTCCCCAGCCAGCTTTTTTGACTTCTTGAGCTTGAAAATGGATTCTGAGAACAGTTTTCAAAGCCCTAGGAATAAATGCTGTGAAAATGAAAAAAAATGGGGAGGAGACCATAAAGCTTCAAAGGGAAAAAATTTTCTAAGACATCTAGATGAAGCCTTTGTAACAAGTCAGATCGCAATATAAAAGTGAACTGCTGTAAATATATGAATATACTTTAACTTTCTATTGTGTATACTTAAGGTACACAGCATGTTATGAGATGTAGAGAGACTAAAATGGTCACTACAGTGAAACATATTATCATCTCAAAGAGATGAACATTTTTGCCCCTTGTGGCAAGAGCAGTGATAACCTATTCACTTAGCAACAATCTTGTGTATAAGATAACATTATTAACTACAGTCTTCATGTTGTATATCTTTAGACTTGTTCATCCTACACATCTACTATTACCACCTATAGAAAAGAAAAACTATGCAAATATTCAGTATAAAAGTTCCTCATAAGGAAATTTTGCTCCTCTAGTTAGTTTCTTTTCTATATTCCATCACCATGGCCTGAAGCCCACTAATTTGAACGTTTCTAGATGGTGGCCCCAGGCTGCATGTGACTGCTAAACACGTGGAATGGGGACATGGCCAGTCCAAATACAGATGTGCTGCTAGGATGAAATACAAACAGCAGCTGGGCGTGGTGATGCATGCCTGTACTCCCAGCACTGGGGAGACGGAGGCAGGAGAAGCAAGACAAGTTCAAGCTGAGCCTGGCCAACTGAGCAAGACTCCATCTGAAAATTTTAAAAAATAATAAAATAAAATTTACAAAAGGTTGGAACTACTGTAACTCAGTGCAAAGGTTCCAGGTTCAATCTGTAGCCCCTCAAAAACAAACAGAACAGTACACAAGACAAACACCAAAAAAAAGAACCAAATTTCAAAGTCTTTATAAAAATTGAATGTAATATATTTCAGTACTATGTCTTACTATTGATTTTATACTGAAGTGGTATTTTGATTAGTTAGGGTAAATGTAACAGATTAAAATGAATACAATTTGAATTGCTTTTATGATTACTGTATAATAAAGTATTCTTGTATAATATAAGTTGTATAGAATATATATTACAACTACCTGTTTCTTTTCAGCTCTCTTAACGTAACCTCTAAAACTTACAATGCCAGCACATGGATCACTGACACGGGCTCCCTGACACTGCCATTCTAAGTGATCAGACCAGAGTGGTCAATCCAGATTTTGAAATGCAGTATTTTCAAAAGTATCTCTACACAGAGAGCTGATGGCATTTCCTGCCCCTTCACACCTTTCCTCTGTGACCCATCAGCTCTGACCCTTCTCTCCTCCGTATACTAAAGAACAGTTATTGTTCTAAAACATATTTCTACTGCATCACTGGTTCTAAAAACAACCTGAATGATGAAAAGGAAAACAATGAAGGTAGTTAACCAACACAAACTCGGGTGGTTCAGGTTTGGGTGCTCTCTGAGGCCGACTGCAGGGTCCCAGCCAGGTGCTCACTCATCTACAGGCAGCCCTGGAAGGCACAGCCTCTGGGGAGGCTTAGAGACACCAGGAAAGGTGCGGACACTGACAGAGTCCACTATACGGGGTCTACAGCATGACCACTGCGCCTGTCCCCACCCCTCCAAGCCTTGTCTTCAGCCACCTGAAGGTTCCCAGCTTTCTATTTTGAGAACATTCTCTGACTCGGTAAGGGCTCCTTTTCAGCGCATATCTCCATACGATCCAGTCACCTCTGAGCACCACACAGCAGTGTCACACCATCAGACGGCCCTGAGCCAAGTTCACAGCTGAGGACAGCTGTGACAGGGAATGCGAGACATCGCACCTGGGGTAATGCCTCCTTCCCTTCAGAATCCTGCTCTCTAGCACTGCACAAGCAGACATTAACTTCTCCACTGAGCTTACTCTAAGTACCTGGACCACCTCAGATGTTCCTCTTAATTAACACAGGACATACACATAAAAGATCAGCCAGATGGAAATTAAATATTTTACTAGTAAGGATGAAACACTCTGCTCTAAAATGAAGTCTTTATTTCAGGAAAGTTACTAATGCCCTTTCAACCAGTTCCCTTGCCAGTTTGCAGAAGCCACTGCAGAGCCAAACACGACTGGCTGTATTCGGACACTCTGGAGCTGTTTCCTGACACTTCCAACACGCATGAAGAGACAGATCAAGGACAAGGACAAGGACAGCGGGCTCTTCTCAAGCTCCACTGACAAAAGACTCTTTGAAGAAAGTCTGCTTGAGGTGACTTGCCACAACTTCAAGAATTTACATGAAGTGCATGACATGGGAAAAGAAAGTGTGATGCTGCCAAAGTTATTTTTACTAGACAATGTCTCGGCCCTCTGTAAGAGCAGTTCTCTCTAACAACAAAGCAAAAGGTAATGAAATTTGTATAGACTAAAAGTTATTATTATTGGTACTGAGGATCAAGCCCAGGAGCATTCTACCATTGAGCTACATTCTCAGCCCATTTTATTTTGAGGCAAGATCTTGCTAAGTTTGCCCAGGTTGGATTCAAAATTCTGATCATCCTGCCTCAGACTCCCAAGTAGCTTAGATTACATGTGTCTCACTGTGCCTGGCTAAACAACCTTCTAATAATCCAGATGTCTTTATAATTTTCAAAATAAGAGAAATCTCAAATCATTCTTGTTATTCTCCAAAAACACTTGAAAAGGGCTCCGTTTGTTACAAGGACTATGCACTAAAGAAAGGGAGGAGAAACCCATAAATCTCCTTTTCCAAAAGAATGATATTACTGTTACACTGAAAAAACAGTGGGAGAGGATTAACAGAAGTCTGGGAAATGTGTTGAATAAAACTAAACTGATTTCTTCAGTGGAGAATCTTCAAAACCTGTAATATACCAGTAAACAAAATAAACTACTGAGATGGTATCTGATGTTTAAACTTATTTCTAGGAGGATATGGTGAAGAAGCACTGAGCCTGCCGAACATTCCCTCCACAGTCCAGAAGCCATGCCAGGAAGGCCAGGATCTCCTTGGCTTCACCTCCAGGTGTGGAGGGCGACTGAGCTGGGCAGCATCCCCACGCTGGCAGCAGCGGGAAAGGCGGACACGGTGTGAGGCCCCATGTGGCACAGTGTGTGAGCTGCTCACTGAGATGGAAAGCAGACACAGGTGCTGGGCATCACAACCCAGGGTCACGGCAGACACTGGCCCACAGTATGGCAGGAGCAGACTGGGGAAGCAGCAGGATGTATTTCACAAGATGAAAAGCCAATCCCTGGTCCAACCCAAGGTAGGAAGGCAGGGTCTGAGAGGCAAGACAGGAAGCAGGGGCAGGTAGTACACCTGGCCGTGTGCAGAGAGACAACTGAGGGCCCAAAGAGAATGTGCGAATGGGAGTTGGCCATAGCATACAGGCAGCCCGGCCCTGGCAGCTTCTCGTCAGGATTGTGCTTCCCTCTGTTAAGAATGTTTTACAGTATCATGGGAGCAAATGGAGAAGAGAGACAGAATTCCTGGACACATCCTGCCGTCCACACCTACAAAACTTCAACATGCACGGCTCATGGATATAACTACCCAGGGCTCCTAGGGTCAGGAAACATGGATGCTACACAAGAGTCTGGGAAACCTTTCAAAGACCAAAAGATATTTCGTTGTTATTCATAAATTTTGGTGCAAAAGCTTCCTTGTCGGAAGTGTGACTATTCACCGTCTCCACACAGACACTAATGGTTTAAAGGGTGGGGTTGCAGACCCTACTGGGTATCTTTTATAATACATGCAGCACAGGAGCTACAACAGCCTTCTCCAACAGACTGAATTCTAACACATCTGGCTTCCAGAGCTTCAGATGAGGGCTGTAGACTCAGACCATATGGTGATGTGTACACGGTATATATTAAGAAAAATGTCTTTCCTTCTATTCACTTGGTAAAATGCTCTAAACAGAGCTGAAATGAACCAGCTGTGAGTTTCACTGGAAAGAGCACAGACAATCAATTTGGATCATTTAAGCTTATTGAAGAATTCAACTCATAAAGCACCGATAGGTCTGAATCAACAACTCCTGCAATCTCTCATTGTAATAAATAAGATTTTAATGACCTCAGACAACCACCATGCAACGAACCTCTACTTTAATGGTGCTCTCAGAGGCTTCATCTGGAGGTTTCTCTTTGAATTAACTCCAGCTTCGCTTATTAGTAGAAACCCGCCATGATTCAATTCCGGATAGTGCGGCACAAAACTTTATTTAAGTTACGAACCACAGAACAGGAATTGAGCATGGACTAAGGAGATGACAAGGATGGGGTGCAAGTCATCAGAGGTAACTGGTGGGACAGATTACAGACAGCCCAGGCCACAGAGGAGCTGGAGCAGCCTACTCTAGCACACTGTTCTATTCACTGTAACAGTCTAAGCTTTGTGATTTTTTTTTTTTTTTGGTACTGGGGATCAAACTCGGATCCTTGCGCTTGCGAAGCAGGCAGCGAAACCACGGAGCTAAATCCCTAGCCTAAGCTTTGTGATTTTAAAGGATACTTCGTCACATCTGCAAAATCCCTTTTGGCAAATAAAAGAACATATATTCATGTTCTAGGAGTTGGTGAATGGACATTTTGAGGGTCACTGCTTACCAAAACCTACACTGATCTCTCTTTATCTTTTCCCCTTACAAATATCACCAGCCTCAGGGGCTTTGAATATCCTTGCTCTACCAGTAGGCTCCAACTGATACCTTCCATCTTCATACATATCACTGTTTGAGACCTTCCAACTCCTGGCAAGGTGTAACCTCTGCTTCAGAGACCGTATCACAACTGAAACTACAGTCACTGTTGCTACTCTGTTCACCGTCTGTGTCGCCACTAGAAGGTAAACGTGGAAGGCAGGGTCTGTGACTGTGTCCCCAGTCTGTACACCAGAAGACACCCCACAGAAGCCTGCTGCTAAGCAGGGAAGGAAGCTGAACAGAGGGAGGAGAGGCGGACAGGGACCCAAGTGGGTCCAGTCTCGGGCACAGCACTGCGATGACTCCGCCTTTCTTTTCTAACCTGAACTGGGCTGTAAGGAATGCTGGCTACTGAAGAGTCTGTGCCTTGGTTTTGTTTTCTTAAGGACTTCGTTGGTCACCCATGACACCAAGTACAGCGGACCCTTGACTTATGAACTCAATTCATTCCCGAGGGCTGGTTGTAACTCAAGCTGGCCAACTGCCTTCAAAGTCTCTCTTCTGTATAATTTTGGGCCACATTTTCTTCCAGGCAGATCTCAGGGTCCTTACAGAGACATTGGTCCAGGATTTCTCAGTTAACCCCACACAGGAAAGGATGCTGTCATGTTCCTTCCAGGACTTTTAAGGGCTAACTCTGTATCTGAGACCCTCTGGAAGCACAAGCGGCCGGCATTCGGGTCTTAACTCAAGACTTTGGTCTTAAGTTAAAACTAAAATTCTGGTTATAACCCTCATTGTTTGTATGTCAGGCCCGTTGTACCTCGAGTGTCCATTATGAGGCTGAATCCAGGACTTCAGCCAGGAAAATGCAGAAAGGTCTAATTTCTGGATGCCTACAAAGTTGTAGATGACCTCAAAGAATTCCGGAGAAGCAGCAAAACTTACAAAGTTGGGTTTCTTGCTATGCATCCTCAGGGAAGAGATCTGGCATCTTTTGGGGCACATGCTTAAAAGTCGGCCCGCAGACCAGAGGCACTGGGAGAGCTGCTGAAATTCCCAAAGCTGAGACTGTCACAGCAGAGATCACAGGATGCAGGACCAGAAAGGCTGCTGCACAGAACCCAAGGTGCACTTCCTCTGCAGAAACCTGAAGAAGCTGGAGCAACTTCCCACGCAGCAAGTCCCCAGCATCAAACTGTGCTTCAGGTGATGCTGCAAGATAAAAGGAAGGCTCCATTCCAGGAAGCACACTGCTTTCTCTGGAACAACTGCAACATTAGTGACACCTGGGGACCGAATAATTCCTTGCAGCAGGGATGGGAGCGGCATCCCTGGCCTCTATGCACCAGAAACTGGTATCATTCCACTGCCAATAAGGCAGCCAAAACTGTCTCCAGGGCCGGGGATTTAGCTCAGTGGCTCCGCTGCCTGCCTCAAAAGTGCAAGGTCCTGAGTTCAATCCCTGGTACCAAAACATAAACAAACAAACAAATAAATAAATAAAAAGTCTCCAGAAACTGCTGCATCTACACTGGCTTGGGTGGCAGGGGTAGGACACTATCACCAGCTGAGACCCACTGCTATCTTTTAACAATCCGAACGCAATCTTCAACAATGACTCCTCTCTGGCCTTCATACACAGTACTACAAGGCAACTGATCGATGCCCTCAATGGTGATAAATTACTCCATAATAGACTAGAATTTCCTTACTTCTAGTTCCTTGGAATACAAAGTAACTATATGAAAAGAAATAAACCAACCCTGAGTTGTCAAACAACTAATAACTTCAGAAAGAGCTAGTGTTAATCAAGAGCTCAAATAAAGCAACCTAATGTAAAATATTGCACACATTTTGGACAAAAGTGAGCGAGTTTCCTATGCATATTTTAAAGTGAAATTTGATCCAGTTACCTTTATAATCTCTGAAGTTAAAGTTTTTCCAAATATACCACAAAGAAATTTCACATGTTTATCACATTTTAAGAAAGCCGGTTATGAGCCAGATGGACTTCCATGAGGAACTCAATTAATATAGGCAGTTACCATCTGACATACTTAAAAGGGAAAAGTGCAAGCAACTTTGTTCCAGTAAGCAAGTCTGAGCACCATAGCTGCCTTTGCAAGTCAGCTTCTGAATTCAATGAATCTCTTTAAGGAATGGAAATGGAAATATTCCTTTGAAGTTATCAGGTCTGAAAAGAATATATATTTACACTATGCATCTTTCCACCATCAAGCATGAGGAGGAAACAGGTTGTCTTCGCATTAGAAGATGTGATCACAAATGAAGCCAAATTCCTAGCTCAGAGATGATCTTTTCCAAAGTAGCTGCCAGATGAAATTTTCAAGCTTTCAAGCACAGGTTTTTTGTCCAGAACAACATTAAATGAACAAATGGCAACCCAATTCTAAGACAAAGAGACTTCTGAGCAAGGCCAGCCAGACACAAACTACCCCTTCAGCTTCCACTGCCAACGGGAACCCCTCAGCAGGACTTGAGGGCAAACCCTGCACTGAGACACATGATTCAATTTTGCTTCTAGGAATCCAGTTTTCCAAGCACAGATAAAGCTAGGATTTCTAAGAAATGATTCATTCCATTCACACCGAGGACAGCCCATTAAGCAGAAACTCCACCCAGGAGACTTACAATTAGTGTGACTGAGACAAGAAGTCCCACAGAGAGAGGACTCCTAGTGCACAGGCAGTTTGGGTACTGAGAACTGTCAGTGAGACAACAAAAAACAGGAAGCATTTTCTTAGGAACAGTAGATAGGAAAGCCATCTATGGGCCATTAGAAGCACATGCTATTCAGACATGTAGTTTACCTTTGATCTGTGGTTCCAGGCACATAACTCCCTCTCCAGAAGTTCAAATGTCTCCTTCCCAAGGTGAGTCACAGAAACTAATACTGCCCTGCCCTTTTGCCTTGAGCAGCCCATGAAGAAATTCTTTGACCTGGTTGCCTGATGGGAGATCAGAGGACTGAAGAGTCTTAAACCCAAGAGCTTGTGTCCCCACGCAGCTGAGATGCACTCCCATCCTGGGATTTTATCTATACAGTGGACCCTTGAGTTATGACCAGCCTGACAACTTGGGTAATGACCTGAATTTTAGTTTTAACTTAGGACTAAAGTCTTGGAGTTGTGACTTGAATGCCGGCTGTTTGTGCTTCCAGAGGGTCTGAGATACAGAGTTAGCCCTTAAAGAGTGCTGGAAGGAACATGACAGCATCCTTTCCTGTGTGGGGTTCACTGAGAAATCCGGGGCCGGGGTCTGTCTAAGGAGCCTGAGATCTGCCTGTGTACAGGGAGAGACTTTGAAGGCTGTGTAGAGGAGCCTGAGCCATCAACTGACCGACTTGAGTTACAACTGGCCCTCGGGAATGAACTGAGTTCATAAGTCGAGGTCCACTGTATTCTCTGCTGCACAGACAGACCAAGAACTTGAAGGTACAGGCCTCACTAGGCTTCCCCACCCGGTCCACGAGCTTTACATAACGGCTTCTGTCCAAACATTTCTCCAGGGTTGTCTGGGCTTCGTGAGGGTCTACATAAGATACTGGAAACACAGGGTGCGAAGAACAGGACAGCTGACAAGGTGGAGGCTCACAGGAGGGTGACCAAAAACTGATCACATGCCAGGATGGGAGCCCATGCCAGCTGCATGGGGACAGAAGCTCCCGGCTTCATATTCTTCCAGGCCTCACCCTACGTATCTCTTCTTCGGGCTGGAGACTTGTATCCTTGAATTGTTCACAATAAAGTAGCAAAGAGTTACGTTCTGAGTTCTGGAAGCCATTCTAGCAAAATTAGTGTATAATGAGGGGCTCACAGGAGCAGAAGTTCCAAAGGCCTGGACTTATGATTGGGTCTGAAGGAGGGACAATCTTCTGAGGCTTGAGTCCTAATCCTGAAATGTGAACACTCTCCCCAGGTGGACGGTGGCAAAAGTGAACAGACTTAGAGACCTAGCAGCTGACAGCCAGTGCAGAATGATGTCTGCTACTGGGGCAAAATTCCACATTTGGGTATCACAGAAGCGATCTGTGTTCTGAGCATACAGCTCCAGAAACAGCGTGTTTTCCATTGTCTCACCAAAAGCGTCTAGAAACAAAGAGACACTAATGATCTCCTCATTTGTAAAGGTTCTACCTGTGAGCTTCAAGGATACCCAGAGGTCAGTCAGTGGGCTGGCAAGAGAATGAGCCCTGTAAGCTACACCCAAATCTACACAGAGTATTTTCCTTTTGTAGGGGATTTCAAGCCACAAGATGAATTATGAAACACTAAGAGTTGAAAATATTCCTTTGCTCCTCCAATTCCAGCAGCTACCAGTCCAGTCACTCCACGTTTAAGGACAGCCAGACAATGGCACCACACCCATTTCATTCTACCAGACTTGCAAAGCTTGCCACGGGGAGACAGCCGACAACCAACCAATGAACAGATGTGTTTCCCACACTGAAAGAACACTGACAGGCGGGCACGGAAGGGCACTGCCACTCCTAGGTGACTTAGTGATGTGCTCCCCTCCTACCCCTCCTCAGTAGAAGATCCAGAGCACCAACACTTCCTTCTGGCCAGCAGCATGTATCTGCAAGAAAACTGACATAAAGCGACTGAGGACTGAACCAGAATGTCCCCGATGATCCCAGTGAGGTTAACAGAGCAATTCAGACCGCTGATGGTTACAGTCTCTTTCTCAGTAGCTGACAAGAGAAAACAGAACAAAATAAAACACAACGCCTACACACAACTGTGGAACTCCGAGAAGGGTCTGAGACTCTTCTTCATATGTCACTACTTTATCCATTTTCTAGTGAGTGACAGTAGTCACCCAAGTTTTATACAAAAAGCCACCTCTTAAGGTTTCAGACATGGATGTGAAAAACCGTGTCAGAGGAGGCAAACCATGACTTCACTGGCCCGGGCTGAGTCTACTCAAGCAAGCCAAGATGCCTGTGCTGTTTCTGTTTCTCTACCTAAATGAAGATGGGATACCAGAGGGGCATCCAGCTGCCATGCTACCCACAAAGGATTCCAGATAAGAAATGAGGCATTTCAGGGCCGGGGATTTAGCTCAGTGGTTTCGCCTTCTGCTGCGCAAGTGGCAAGGACCCGAGTTCGATCCCCGGTACCAAAAAAAAAAAAAAGAAATGAGGCATTGCCCAAGTTTGATCTGCAGGCAGTCTGAGGGGTAAGGACACAGCATGCGAGTCATGCAAACACCCCACATACTGCTGTACTCTGAGATTCCCCATTTCTCTCACCTCCACCGGAAACCTTCTGCCATTGACACTGTGTTCCGAGCCCGCAGAGCCATTGCTGTGGCCCCAGTGAAATTCCACCTTCTCAGCTTTGAATCTGCCAGGCAGGCCAGCACCACTGACGAAATAGTCATCTTTGAGAAGGATGGCAACTGCAAAATGGAAGAGAACAAGAAAAACAAAATGAGTTCCATACCTAGACTAGGGATTTCTTCTGTTACTTTTAATAAAGCTTGATTACCAGATGTGAACTATTTCCTCATATAGCTATGAAAACACAAGTCACAACTACCAGTCGGAACAAATTAAAATATTCTAGCTGCAGAATGCTCTCAGATCATGGTTCTAAATCATGACAATTCCCAGGGAAGGATCTCAATATTTCTTGTCCATTTAACAGCTTGGGAAAAAAATAGAGACAACGACAGAGCAAATGGCTGTGAGTCAGTGTCTTCTACATTTGCTAGAAGATCAAAATTATCTGGAGAGCGAGATGCTGCTTTTTAACACCAATTCCTGGGGCTGCCCTCAGATTCAAGGTCAGGGATGATGTGGGAAATATATATAATAAGCCAACAATTAATGGCACATTTCTTCAATCAAAAACCTAAGCAAGAAGTCAGAGGGAAAATGCAGGTTCCTCCAGGATAAAGGTGACACTAGTGGGAAGACGGCGGGGACTGGGGATCGAACATTTTATATTAGATAGCGATGCCCAAGGAAATGTTGTGCAACATCTCTCATTAAGTCACTCTAATACTGGCCGATAATTGCATTTCCTCTACTGCCTCTTTTAATTTGAAGCATTAGAAAATCTCCCTTAGCCCATGAGAAAGAGCACACATGAGAGTATCCACAGCATTGAGAACCTCCACAGCATTGAGAACCTCCACCAAATTCAAACCCTAAATTTCAAATACACATTTCTCTCCTTGAGTCATGGGGAAGAGAATTCAAGAATAACTTGGATTTGTACTAAAAGAAAACTTGATTAAAAAAAAAAGAAAACTTTATTTTTGCAAAAGGTATGGAAAATCAAATGCATACAAAATAGTTTCTATTTTACCAGGGATATATTCTCCTCTTTTTTCTCAAGTGGATTCATTCATACATTTAACAAATTCTTATTGGCTGCTAAATACATGTTAGGTGCCAGCCAATATACTGAATGGCTTACGACCAAAAGCTTGCTCAAGCCATGAGAAAGCCCTCAAACCCTCATTGTTACCTCTGCCTAGAGAGCCCAGCCAGGGCCTCAGAGAGAAATCTGGCATGCAAATTAGGTCACCATAAAAGATAGGGACTAAACTAATGACCCATTTCTAAAACAGGGCAATTAGTTTCAGTATTTCTGTGTATAAAGGAAGCATTAAACGCAAGTGAAGAAACCCTGCTCATATAAATCCCTTTTTATTGCATTCAAAAGGCAGTTTTTCCCCAACTTCTGAAAAATATACAGTGAATGTTCAATTAGTGGTGCAGCAAATTAAAGGATGAAATGAAGCAAGTGTTTCTGGTGCCAATTAGACATGTCAGGGCATTGTTCCAACTTTATTCTGTTTGGGGCATGTTTTAGAACAAGGGTCAGCATGCTTCCTGCTAAGGGCAATTTCATGCATATTTTAGGCTTTGCAGAGGATTTTCATGACCTGACCTCACCTCTGCAGCACAGAAGCAGCTGGAGAGAGTACACCAGAGGCTCTGTTCGAATAAAACTTTATTTAACCACACTAAAATTCAAGTCAGATATAATGTTGGTGGGTTACAGACTATTTACTATCTCCTTTTGATTTTTTAAAAGAAACTGAAAATGTAAAAAAAAGGCAGAGGGCCTATCATTTCACTATACCTTAAAATATAATAGGGCCGGGGATTTACCTCAGTGTTTCCGCCGCCTGCCTCCCAAGCGCAAGGTCCCAAGTTCGATCCCCGGTGCCCCCCCCCAAAAAAATCTCAGAAAACAAAATATTATCTAA
>NW_004624822.1:8599395-8776454 GCF_000247695.1 Heterocephalus glaber | reverse complement strand
AAAATTGATATACACATAAATACATTGAAAGATAGCTTTTAAAAATTACATACTATCCATACTTTTCCCTCCAATGTCAAAATGCCTAGGCATTAGCTCAGCAGAGCCTTAACACTGTTGATTATTCTCAGCCTGCTATAAATTCTATATTTAAAGTTTTGCATCCAAGGGAGGAAGGCAGTGATGTTCAGAATGTCTGTTACAATACACCAGGGTCTCGGCATCATCCGATGAATATTTGATTTTACCTAAATCATTTGTATCTCTGTCACAGGTCATTTTACTTGTTTTATATGAATAATTAAAGGCATAATTAGAAAACTGTACAATCTGAAACATTCATCTTGTTTTTCATTTTGTAGCATTTCTTACGCATGCTACATGCACATAATACTCCTTCTAAAAGTGGCTCAGAGTTTAGTTTACATATGAAAGTGGGAAGCAAGAACATTCCCAGTTATCAATTTCTTAATGACCCCTGGTGACAGCACTGCTTCCAAACAGAATGGAGCAAAGGTAAAGAGCATAGAATACATTATGTTTTATGAGCATGAACTCAAATGAGAGTGCTCTGACTGAGCACGGTGGCACAACCTACAACCCCTGGGAAAGTACTGGCACTCTGGGAGGCTGAGACAGGAGGACTGTAAGTTTGAGCCTAGCCTGGACAACTTAGTGGGGTCCTGTTTCAAAACAAAAGTAATAAAAACTGGACAGGGGATGCAAGTCAGTGTGAGGACCCCGGGTTCAATCCCAGCACTACAAATAAAAGAAAAAAGAAAGGTGTGGCCTTAGGCATGTTACTCCACTTCTCTGGGCCTCAATTTCCAGCAAGTTGAAAGGTAGAGCATTAACAGTACCCGCAGGGCAACGCTGCTTTCACACCCAGAGAGAATCACGGTCCACAATCACAGAGCACAGGGCTGGGGACCCAATCAGCAGAAATCACTGGGCACCACTGTGAGCAGCAGAGGACCAGAGCTCCTGCACAGCAAGGGAGGGCAGTGCAGGGCCACCTGCCACAGCTCGATTTGAAAGCAACCCACCTTCCAAGGAAGGAACAAGAACCAGAGGCAGAGAGGACAGCAAGGGACAGTGCAGCCAGGATTTCTCCTGGGAAGAGACCTCAGGAGGTGACTGGGTGCTCCCCCTTCTTTAAAACACACCGAAAACACACACTGCCTATTGTTGATTAGCTCTCCCCATTTGATTTTATCAAGGAAATGAAAAGCTCTGGATTTTCCTGATATGCATTCATTTCTCCCCCCTCTTCCCCAAAAGTAACTATAAAGGAGAATAACACAGGAAACTGATTTATTTTCATAGATTGTAGGCATATTTTTAACAAGTCTACCAATGTCGTACACCAATGGTTTTTTCTTTTATGGTGCTGACAGAAAAGATTATCTTTTAAAATTATTTCATTTAATAAAAATAAAATAAGCAAGCTGAAAGGAAGCCAGTAAATAATATGGTAAGAATAATAAATATGTGGGGCATGGTGGTACATGACTGTATTCCCAGCTACTTCTGAGGCTGAGGCAGGAGGGTTGCCAAGTTTGAGGCTTGCCTGGTTGACTTAGCGAGACCTTGTCTCAGAATAAAATAAAATTTAAAAAGGGTTGAGAAGGTAGCTCCCTGGAGAGTGGTTTTCTAGGCTCTGGGTTCAATCCCCAATTGTACAAAAAAAAAGTATAATCAATAAACATAAAATTTAAAACAACAGTAGTTATAGCAGGATATAAATAAGGCAAACATTAGGGAGGCGGCAAGCCAACAGATAGACTGAAAGCAATGATATTATAGACTGAATATATTTTCTCAAGGTTTACACACTGAAGCTTTAATCCCCAACATGGTGGCATGAGGAAATGGGTCGCTGATGAGGGACAAGTCCTCACAGATGGATTCGTGTCCCTATGAAACTCATGCCCGAGGAGACCCTGAGCCCATCCACATGTGCACAAGTGAGAAGGTGGAATCTGCTGGTGCCTCAACTGTGAACTTCAGGTCTAGGTCTCTAGAACTGTGAGAAGCGTCTGTGATACAAGCCACTCAGTAGCCCGCGTTGACACAAACAGGTAGAGGGGAAGGGGGTGCCAATGGACTGCGTAGAATAACCCCCTCTAACGGGACAAACTGCTCCCCAACACTTAGGAGGGTGGTGAAATCAAGGCAGAATCCAAGAAAGTGAGGGGAACGAGGGGAACCATGTGCAGGGTTTCTCATCTGAGACGCCCCATTCCGCAGCAGCAGCTCCTACCAGGCCTCAGGGTCTACGCCATCTGGAAGTGAGAAGTGAAGTCCGGGCACAGGTGGAGCTGACCAGCTGGACTCCAGAGCCAGACCTGGACTAGAATCCATCCGAGGCACCCCAGGGTCATTTGGGAGTAACTGGAACCGGGCAGCAGAGACTTCCCAGGGAATGGAGAGAAGACTAAGTCTGGACGTCCAGACAGCAATGCACACTGACATTACTGCACAAAGCAGCCGTTACCTAAGTTCTGCTCAGACAGGAGGGAGAAGGTCCTGGGCTTTCCTGGAGTCTCCCAGGGCTGCGCCCAGGGCAGGAGCAGGACGGAAGGCAGGCCACAACTTCAGTAAGGAATTTCTGTTTTCTCTGAGGCCTGAAGGGTGACTGAGTCCTGGACCATGGTGACATTCTTTGCAGGACACCCAGCAACACTATAAATTGAGTTCAACACGGACATACAGGCAGGGCTGAGTCAAGTGTTCTGTGTAAACAGCAGCACATGCTAGGAGTTAAAGAAGAATTAGCTGCTTACCATCTTACCTGCTGGTTTCTTTTCAACACTAACAAGGTCGGGTCAGAAAGGCCTAGCACCACTGGATCGTAGCAGCAGGAGCCCCAGACCACGCCCACCACACCTGCATTGGGGTGAGGGAGCCCTGGGGCCCTGGCAGAAGCCAAGCTCCTGTAGGAAAGTCAGGATGCATGGCCTCTAGCACCAGTCTCCCACTAAGTTCTCCAAACATGTTTTTCCAACATTTCCTCAAATATTTACTGAGCAATTGCTGGTGAAGAAAAGGGTGGGAAAAAGCAAAAGAGAAGCAGGTCGTACAAAGCTCCTGTGGCACCCAGAGAAAAGCATGGGACCAAAGGCTGGAGGGTGAGGCAGCAACGAGGAGTGAGGCGCAGTGGGTCTTTGTCCCCAGAGAATGCCACGTCCTTGGTTCAGTTGAGAGAGGAAATAAGAAAGTAACAGGGAGGCAAACAAATCAGATGCGGGAATGACAGGGATTCTTCTGTCTACTCCACGAAGGCCTTCAAGGAGCACTTGTTAGAAACAAAAGTTGGGAACTTCCCACAGAGATTCAGGAGACACTGGATGTGCTGAAGGGGAGCAAGCCGACAGCCAAGACGCAGCGAGGCCCAGGATTATCCTGGTCTCACGGAGCTCATGGCTAAATGGAGCCAGGCGCTTATATTAACCTTTCACAGTGGAAGATACGACAGATGGCAGTCTTCCAGAGCATTCTGTGTTGGAAAAAGGGGGTCTCCAAAGCAACCCTCAGTTCGGGGCAACTGGGTAATCCGACTTCTCCCTTAGCAGGAACTGGTTCCTACCACTGAATGCGGGTCCAGGGCTACAGCCATGGCAGAAATGAAATGGGGCTTAACACACGAGAGAGAGATTGTAGTGTCAAGCCAGAGAGCGAGCCCAGGACTCAGGTAAGACTGGACCGTGAAAGCACTTAACAATCAGGGCCTTTCAGACAGGACGGTTTACAAAGCAAAGAGCCAATGCGTACTTAACATTCCCCCAAAGAAGAAAAGATTTTTGAAAACCTTTAAATGTTTTCTTCTGGGTAACGTTGAGCTACTCAGAGCTGCCCCAAGGTGTCTGATGCTCAACACCCAGATGTTTCCAAACTTGTCTACTTGGCAGCCTCTTCATAAGCAAAGTGACCAATAGTTCAGTGACACACACCACACTCAAGAGTTAAACAGAAGGGGGCTAGGCTGTCTTCCATGTCCCTCATCTACCCGCACTGAGAACCATAGAGAGCTGGGGTGAGTGTGGTGGGACTGGAATGAAGATAAAGGTAAAGCCTGGGTACCAAGGAAGTCTACTCTCAAGGGAAGCAAACTTGAGGAATTACTTGTACATTTCATTTCCCTGGGCCCTCCCATCCAACTTTATCAGGTTTTATTGAAATGAGACTAGAGTCAGGTTACTGTCATTACCAAAGTCTCTAATTCTGTAGATAAAACAAATAAAAACATTTTTTAACTTAAATTTTCCAGGCTGGGGAGTAGCTCAGTGGTCGAAGGCTTGCCGAGCACGAGTGAGGCCTGGGTCGATCCCAGTAACACTAAACAAGCAAAGAAACAAAGGCAAACACTGCACTTCTCTTCGGTGGCCAGCTCCATGGAAGAAGTCAGGAAACAGGACAGGCAGGGACCAGTGGCAGGGCAGGAGTGGACACAGGCACAAACATACCAAGAGGCCTCGAGCGACACCAGAGGACAGAGTGGGGAAAGGAAAGGTGGGAGAGAAGGAAAAGGCATGACCAACAACAGAACAAAAAGGATAGAAAGACGGGAGGACACACGCACACAGATTTCCTTTCTCAACAGAAGACCGCTGAAGGCTTTGGCCTGCATGATGCACTTGGGCGACCAGGCCCATGCTCCGGAACCACTCTGGGGTTCAGGGCTGGGGGTGTCACGAAGCAGCGCAGGCCATGAACTTGGCAGGGAGCTCATCATCGAGGAGGTGGCATGGCAAAGCCCTGACGGATGACCGCAGGCTCCGATGAGTGTCTCCAGCAGGAAGAGGCAGCAATCCTTGAGGGCTGCAGAGAGGCGCAGTCAGCGTGGGCTGAGGATGGCAATGAACACCTGAGAGCAGAGCGTCTTTCCGCATCAGACCTTGCTGGACCTCGAGGAGGCTCACCCTGTGTGTGGGGGGAGCAGCAAAGCCACACCTACACTACTCGGCCCAGGTCATACGCACTTCCGGAAGGAGTCCTAGCAAGGATTGCAGCTAAGAGTCTATTTTTTAAAATACCGGACAGCAATTCATTTGTCCTTAAGATTTCATGCTACCCTACATAAAAGTTCCGAGGCCAGATAAAGTGAATGCAAGAGTCTCCTTAGGCGTGTGTATGTTAACTTTACGTACTAGGAAGCCCTTCTGACCTACGGAACTACATCAATGCCCTGGTACCGATCTTTTATTCATTTAACATCCATTTCTTTTTTTTTTAAACATCCATTTCTTGAAAGCAACTGTGCCAGGCACAGAGCACAGGCAAAGACAATAAACCAACAGAAAGTGGGAAATGGAAGCGAAATGCTAATGGCACAATGTGTTTGCTATGTGTCCTTGGTGCAGGATTTAAGAAAAAGTAGCCGACAAAACGGTAAGACAAACAGCCCTTCCAATAGTTAAAATTCAGAGGCGGCCACAGCTTGTTAATACACATCAGAAGCACCATCTAGGTCTAACTTCTGATCGTGTAGTGAGAAGCTAATGCTGCAAACAGCAAGATTATCTTGGAATGTTCTTGATTGAATGCATTATCTTTCACTTCGTAAAGATGAAAATAAAGAGAAAGAGCTTTGGATGAAATGAAACGAGAGCCAGCACAATAGACAGTTATAACTGCACAGGAAGAAACGAAGGCGCCTTCTGGTAAAGACATTTCAGACATCTCGCCAGCAGTGGGCGAGGTGAGGAGAGTTGCGCAATGCTATGGATCACGCCGGGGCAACACAGCAGTGCAGAGCGGGTGACAGATCTGGACATCACAGCCGATTTATTGGAAAGCTACGGTCTGTGTATGATAGGCCACTTTAAATATTAACTTTCAACATTCATATTGTAACATTCAGAAGACAGATTCTATTTTACAGATAAGTGACTTGTAAATTTCTATCAGAAAAAAAATAAATACTCCCTCCCAGATTTACTTTCTGGAAATTTAAGTTTAAAGAAAATACTTTTAGGAAAGAAAAATATATGTCACTTAAAAATTAATGAGGTAAGAAAAAGAAGGTTTTTATACATTTAGGTATACAAGATAGATGTAAAATTAATATTTGCTGTAAAGTTAAGCCATGTGGTTTATGTCATATGAATTTTATTTAAAAATTTAACTTTTACAACTTCTTATCATTGTAAATTCATGGAGTTGTAAGAAATAATGGAGAGATATCACATCTTTTTATCTAATTTTTTCCAATTATACCATATTTCAAAATTCACAATGAGATTTGTGCTTTAAAAAGAAATAAGGGCCAGGGATTTAGCTCAGTGGTTCTGCCACCTGCCTCACAAGTGTAAGGACCTGAGTTCGGTCCCCGGTACCAAAAAAAAATTAAACATAAAAAAAAGAGAACTAAAATCCAGGTTGCCTATCAATAAGATTCACTATGGAAATTAGCAACCCCACTCTAATTTAACCACATAGCAACCTGCGCTGATATGTGCAGGCAGAAAAAGCAAATATTTATTTTCTCTAAAATACTGGAAAAATCTATGAATTCATGCAGCATCTTCAGATCCACAGAATGAAAGATCTTAGCTTTAAAAAAAAAATCCACCCACAAGTTTTATTTCTGCACCCAAATTTCGAAACTGTAAGTTGACATGCTTTCAAGAAACGAAGAAAACAATTTCATGTTCTTGTTTCAAATTGCGTATCACCAACTGGCTGTCACTTTGTTAAAACCCCTCCTACAGAGTCGTCTCAGAGGATTTATGAGATAAGGGCCTATCCAGGATTATGTCGTGAATTTCACAGTAAGAAGCAGTTTCAGAAGTACCGGGGATCAATTTCTGCTTCTCCAAATGCTGTGCTTCTGAAATCTCTGAGGCAGATGTGTTCGAATCTGGCAAGCTGTGTTCTAAAGTCAGGGCCAAGCACTGAGAGAGAGCCAACAAGTCGTGGCTGACTCCGGAAGGCAGCAGTGATAGAGATTGATAATCAGCTCCTGGAATGCCAAGGTCATGAATCAGCTTACACGGAGTGAAGCCTACACAGGACTAAAACTGCTCATTGGTGATACCAGGCTGAAAGCTGTCGCTGGAGGGTGTTACCTTCGCAGAAGGCCGTCAAGCAGTGCGAGGCAGTTAGAAAACCACATCAGCGAGCCCAGTGCACTGCCTCTGAGATGTCCAGGGCAGGGCGCTAAGAGGGCACTCGACTCCACACTCTGATTACACCCAGGGCCTAGAGGAACGCCCCGTGGCAGTTTCCCACAAGATACCTGCACTGGCAGAAACTGAACTTAAACCATAAGCATGAAATCTATGCTGAGGAGTGAAAATGTGCATACAATAGCATAGCAATGCCAGTCTACAAGTTCTTCCTGAGCAGGAGAAGTCAAGGATTAGGACAGGGAGACTGCTGTAAGACGGGGAGGAGAACTACTTAGGAAAGCACAGTGAAAAAGAGTCCCAAGGAGGAATCACTGCAGATCAGTGAGAAGCAATTCTCTGAACAAGCCAGGCCAACTCAGAGCAATCAGCCATGAACCCTCTCAGACAAATGATGGTCTAGAGAAGAAAATGGAACCCCAAAGCTGCACATGCAGCCAGTGAGGGTCAAAGAAAAGGCAACTCTGTGACTCACAGCATGTAGGGGACCAAAGGCAGAAAGTGAAATCATTTTAGCCCAGGAAGGGGGCTCCTGCAGGCAAGCTCCCGAAGAGATGGCTAAGAGTGGCTTGTAGTGACATCTTTCACTACAAAGTCTTCATTTAGAGAGCAGGAGAAGAAGAAAGAGCAAACTAATTTTAATGGTTGTAAGATGTAAAAATCATCTCTAGGCATCCACATATCCCAGGCAGTAGTAAGTCCAGTGTTGACCTTCAATGGACAATGAAGCACAGCAAGGCATTTGCATCTCCTGACATGGACAATCTAGAAACTAAACTCTGCACCACAGTAATGAACAGGGGAGTAGCTCTTTGGTATTACCAATGGTAAAGAGATGGAGCCCTCTATTCAGAAATCCGCAAACAACAAAGGGAATAAAGAAAAAGAAATGGAAAGATCAAATTATGGATCTGAAACACAAAGAGATGCTCACCTTCACTCTGAATACTAAGAAATATTAACAAAGCAAACTCTCAAGGAAGAGAAGGGCTTAATTTCCATTGGCACACTGGGCACAGTGCTATCTGATAGATATGTGCTACTCAAAACGGTAGCTTCCAGCTGTATGTGGCTGGTGAGCTTCAGAAATGTGCCCACCACAACCAATGGACTGAACTGTGATCTTATGTAATTTTCAACTACATCACATACCATAGATGGCTAGTGGCCACCATGTTGGATTAGATTTCTGAAAGTCCATTCTATGTCCTTCGCATGTATTAACTCACTGAGTCACCACAAACTGACTAGGTTGATACTACATTACCATCTACTAGGCATGCTTTTAAAAAACTGAAACACAGAATTATTAAGTAATCTGCCCAAAGCCACCCAGCAGGTTGTTAAACCAAAGGCCACCTAAGGCTCCCAATGGCAACGTGCTTCACTTAAGGAGCAGGTCAGGGTAAAGATGAGCCCAGAGTCACCACAAATATTCCATGTTGACCATGTTGAAAAGTAAAGAACCCAGTCCACCTGTTTTCCCTGTGTTTTTCATCCAGGTTTTGTTAGAAGACTCGCTGTCAAAGCCATCCAGCTGCAGCTCCTGGTACTCCTCTCCGACGCGGGCCTGGTGGTCTAAGATGTCTATGGGCGACTGGTGACGGCCTCCGCAGCTGACACTGGATGTGACCCAGTGCTCAGGACCATAGGCACCTGTTAAAGAAAACAACATTTCAATCCACAAGGCTCCAAGGCCAGGGATGGAACAGGCAAGATTCAGAATGCCAAGGGGCGCGTGTTCTGAAGTCCATTCTCCAATATGTCCTCACTTCAGAAAACTGAGCGCAGAACTGAAAGCCATGGATTGGAGCCATCTGCCGGACATGGCAAGGTTTCAGAAAAGCAACGTTACTTAAGATAGGTTTGCCTCTTGATTTGCAATCAAACGTTTGCTAACTTAATCTTTAATCGGATTCAGGGAGCTGCACAGAAGGGCTGTCAGAGTTGTTCACATTTTTGAAAAACTTTCAGTTTCCTAAAATAATCAGAGCGTTCATTCACAAGAAAGTGACTTAATCAATTTAGTAGTTTTGCTATTGTGAACAATGTCCTAAATATAACTTGCTTCTTAGCTCACAGGAAATCTGTAAACAGGAAAAGAAAAAAAAAACTAAATTGAAAGCAATACAAAGCTAAGTGTGGTGACTCATACCTATAATCTCAGCATTCTGGGAGGCTGAAGCAGGAGCATTCAACATTCAAGCTGAGCCTCTGCAACTTAGTGACTTAGCAAAACTCTATCTCTAAATAAATAAGTAGACAGAAAATTTTAAAAGGGGGTAGGGACGTAGCTCAGTGTGAAGGCCCTGGGTTCAATTCCTAGTACCAAAGCAAAAAAAAATCCCTTTTTTTAGAATTAGTCATACATGAGTCTGAATTGAACTGCATGAATTTTTAGAGGATAAACATAGGCATTTCAGTCAAGAAAGGTTAGTGCGTGTATATATGAAAATATACATATCTTACAGGTTTTGTAGCTTTAAACATCTCCCAATATCAGACAGAAAAAGATGAACAGCTACAGTGAGTTTAGTAGACCCTGCCGTGCATGAAGGAAGACGCAGGGAAAAGGCGACGTTAAGTCCCCACCACTCCCTGGGAAGGCCCATCCACCAGGCTGTCACTTCCAGCAGCTGCCCTATGCCCTCAAGCAGGTGCTGCTCATAGTTGTTATAAACAGCGGCACCATGAGAAAAGGGAAATCATCACAGAGAACCATTTCAGGGTTGGTGACAGATGGTTCAGGTATGCAAGAGCGATCTATACTGCTCTTTAAAAGTGATTTATGGCAGAGTTCACTGGTGCACACCTATAATCCCACCACACTGGTAGGCTGAGGCAGGAGAATCCCAACTGTAGTGAAACCCTGTCTCAAAATAAAAAATAAAAAAATGAGTGGGGATGCAGCTCAGTGTGAAGATCCTGGGCTCAGTCCCCAGTACTGGGGGAAAATGATTCCTATTCCCGCTACCTGACAAATACTTAAGACCTGCTCTAATGTCTGGGACATTTTCCTTAATTATCAACTGAAACAAAAAGATAAAAACAGACTATCACAAAGATGTTGACAGATGGTGAAGGTCTGGCAAACTTGGGGAACTTTTAAGGCCTTTCCAAGTGCCAGAGTGCTTTCAAAAAAGTTAATATCACCCTTTCTTTACAGGAGGAATCCACCTGAACTAGGAAGTGGCAAGGTTTTTTATTCATTTTGTTTCACCTCTTACACAAATTTCCTGGGAATGTGATGAGTCACAACGGGACAGGATGTGAATCTGCACATACTGCAGTCAAACATTATTTCCACCTTATGTTTACATATTTGAGAAAAGAGGAAGGGACATAACAAATGGCTCCAATTATTCTGTCCACAGTTGAAATTTTCTTCCAGATGCCAAAAGAATATATTGTAAAACTGAATGAAATGCTTTTTGATATATTCGATGTCTGACCAAAATGTGAATTTTGGTTAGCTGTAATTGGGTTTCTATGTGCAAAATATGGAAACTAATGTTTTAATATCACATATGTTTGTGTGTGTATAAAATGTGTTCTGGGAATTTACTACACAATAAAGCCACACTCAATGGGAAGAAATGGTGTGGGACATGGTAAAATGAGTTCAACATGTATGACTCCAAAGAAATAATAAATACAAGCCAGCATTTGTGAAAATACAGACTGATAATTATCCTACTATCAATAATAATAATAAATACTCTGCAGGGACAGAAAAGTATTTGCCATTGATAATTAATGTTCGTAACTTTCTAGATGTGGGTGATATAATTTAGCATTCTATAAAAATATAATCAGGGTTTATACAAGTAGGATTCATTTCTTCCCTGGTAACAATTTGAAGATTTAAGCTGACTGTATGCTTGCTTTCACATTTCTACCCAATACACATTCAAGTGTAATTTTAATTGAAACTGATCTTCCATTTCAGATTTTAAATTAATTCTTCCTGGGAGTGCAGCATGCTCCAGACACCCTTGCCTTGCAAAACCCCCTATATGTCATTAGTGGAGGAAACAGAACGCTTTTTCCAAGCTTGCAGCTATTGATTACCTATTTTCACATCGAAGCACTGTTGCCACTCCACACTGTATAAATCTCTGTGGTGTTCAGACACTTTATAAAGGACTCAGAATTATATCATTAATCATTTGAAGTTGCACAGAGTTTCATGGTATTGAATGCTCTGTTTTTCAGAACTTTGAATAAATGCGTCTAAGTAAAAACCATGACACTAAATAAGGACTGTAGTCAATCTAAACCTAGCTTGGAGAAAGAAAACACAGTGAGCAACACGCTTTCCTCTTTAGGTCTGACATGACCCGTACGAAACAAGAAGAAAAGGCACTTGCTCTGCAGTCCCCTCTTACGGACTCTTCCTCAGAATGAGAAGCACACATGCCCATCAGCAGCCCCTTCCTAGGGTTTGGAAGCTGACTCTGACATCACAGCCTCATACACAAGACGACAGTCTCGAAAGGACAAAGGGGAGGCGGGGGAAACCACGGCATTCATTTAAGAGTCTTGCAGAAATGAGATGCGGATGGAGTCATCCTGCCAACCTATTAACACCAAGGGAATCTAAACAGTGCTTCTCATTCAACCTGAGATGAAAAATTGTTTTCCTTTTTAATTAATGTAACAAATACCCCTGAAACCTCAGACTAAAGTTCAGATCTCAGGGTAAATGTCCCTTTGTCCGGGATGTCCAGGTGTTTGTGCTGTCCCAGCTCTGGCTTCTTGGTTTCTTTTGATTCTCACCGTCATTAGTGTAATTTATTGTTTACTCCTAAATATCTGCCTTCCCCAGTGGTGGGTAACTCTGAGAAGAGGTTCCTTCTACGTCATGTTAGCACAGGAGTCTCCATGTAGTAAGTCCTTAAGACACATGTTTTGGGGCAAACAAAGTGGAGGTGAAATCCAAGAGAGGCAGAATTCTATCTTCCAGTGATACTACAGTGTGTTCTCTGTCACGACTTAGTTTTAATTGCGCAAAACTGTCTGCAAACTCCTTACTATTTCTTCTTCACTTCCTTAGTCTCGAGAGTCAGGATGCCAATTTCAGAAGTAAATACTCCTTTTCTCCATTAATGCATTAAATTAGTCTCAACTGTGACATGCTAAGTTATGCCCCAAACACATGATGTGCATGAAAGCATCTGTGTGCAAATTTAACAAGCTGGCCAAGGGTGACTGTGGTATTTTAAGTCAAGGTGTAACAGAACTTTACTTTCTGTGACTCGTGTGAAACATGATGATGTTTCAGACCTGTCTTATATCTTGGATGCTTTAACAGATTGATCAAAGAAGGTCAACCAAGGAGGAAATTAAGTCTTATTGATCAACCCATGATGGTATCCATTTAAATACTGGCTCAGCATCTGCTCAGGACCAGCCACAGGGCTGCCCCGCTTTCCTTGATCAAACTAAGCTGCCTGCGGCTCGTCTGTACAGTGAGGTGTCTGCAGCAAAGTGAAGTTGGGGGGATGAGAAGAGATGATCCTTGGTAAGTACTTGCAAATAAATCACACAATAAAAGCTTTATATGTGCTAGCTGCTATGATTATTGCCTTTGTTGTTGGGCTACAAAGCATGCAGCAGGCATGCAGACCATGTTGTGCGTGGACAGAGCAGAGGCCTCAGCTCTTCTAGGACAGGACTTGCAGAGGCAGCAACTGTGTGGCATCACTTCCTAAAGAACAGAGTTTACTGGGCAGGTTTTCCCCAGCTGGGCAGAGAGTAAGAATTTTTTTAAAAAGGTGACTCCTCTGAGAAATGGGGCTTACCTCCACCTTTGGCTGGATTTAGTGACCTGCTTGCAAACAATTACACAGAAAAAGATAATAATAACTTCAGGTGGAGAAAGACTCCATAATGGGGTGTCTTTATACAGTGGAAGAGTTTTCAGAATGGCAGTGAAGACACACAAACGCCACCTAGACCCAGCAAAGAAGGTCAGCAGCACCGTGATGTAACGAGGGTCCCAAGGACATCCTGATGGGAGGCAGTGAGAAGCGGACCTCGCCTGTGTGGTGCTCCTTCCAAAACTCCACGACCCTGCCCTAATCATGGGCAATCTCTCAGACAAATTCAAATTGAGGAACATTCCATACAATGCTTGAGCACCACCCTTCAAGTATGGAAAAGCTACAAATAAACAAGGAAATGTTAAAACCCTGCCACAGACCAGAGAAGCCAAAGGAGTCCTGACAGGCAACACAACGTATTGTTCTAAATGATTGGTAAACGCAGAAATGGGAATTAATGGGAAAATTCATTAGTTCTGAATGGTTCTGAGTTCAATTAATAGTCACTGGTTTCCTATTTGATCTGGGTCAACACGTCTTTCTTTTGTGATCAGTCTGCCAACAAAATAAAGAAATATTCATGGAAATTGCACAGAAGCTAAATAAAGTCTAAGTTAGGTTAGTGGGTGAAATTTAATATCCAGACTTAATTAGATTTGCTGGTAAACATCTGGGAGCAGGTCCATGGTGTGGGGGATGAGGAAAATGAGGCTGACTTACAGGCTGTAGAGGGAGGGCCAAGGGCAGGGCTGAAGAGAAGAAGAACGGGCTTGCGGGTGATATTTCATTACTTAAGGTTATACAAAACTGACAACAGAGGAAGACGGAGGAATTCACCTTTAAAAGTTGTAGTTAAGAAACAACATTATTAGCTTAATTTATGGCTCATTCGTGCCTTAAAATAACCCTCTTTTCCTCCCCAGTGTGCCATTAACAAGTCACCATATTTTTTCTCATTTTGCGACGTGACAATTCAGTAGACTAGCATCAGGAAGACATATTTCTACAGTAGGGAGAATAACTCACACACCTGCAGATTAATTCCAACTGGTCTGTTTAAGGCCGACAGAATTCCACATATGAAATAATGGCAAATAACTGTAAATTCCAGTTCATGTCTGAGAGCCAATTTGTTATTTGAGTATTCAGTTTTTCTTTTGAAGGCAGATTTAGCTCAACAAACTTTCTTGAGATGTATCAAATTTAAAGAATATTAGTTATTTTGTTCTAATAAAAATCCGAGAGAAGCATCTTTATTTTGCCCAGGTCCACCCTCACCCCTAACATGAAACAGTACTTAAAAATCTAGACAACAATAAATATAACAATCAGCCACAATACTTCGCGCGATTTAAGTAAACTGTCTCACTTCAATGGAGTTCTCTATTCATAAACAACCACAGAAAAAGAAAGGCTGTACTGCAGAGCATATAAATCCTACTTTGTCTAAAAGTGAGAAATTTTAAATACCTATGATTGCTATTAAAACAATACTTTCTTAAAATACATAAGAGGTATTTTGCTAAAAATAAGCATGTACCTTGAATTTATTTTACCACAACAGAGTCAAATAATGGTTTCTACTAATGAAAAGCCATTAAAAATCATGAATTCTGTCTAAATCTAATTAAAAACAAAACTCATATACATGTTATGTGCTATTTGTAGCCAAATCTGTTTATGAACACCCCCTCAAGGAACTTTTATTAGAAGTATTACCTGGATCTAGGATTACTCTGCATCTTGGGGCCTACTTTTAACCAACAGCAAGAATCCAAAATTATGTGTTTTCATTTTTTCATAGTATTAAAATTAATGTTTTCCCTGTGTCTAATGTACATCTTTAACTTATTCTATTTTTTAGTTTAAAAACTTTATGGGATTCAGCTTACAATTCCTTTGCAAATTCTAGTACTGGCAACTTAATCACCTTTGTGCCTTTTTTGTTCTACACAAGAAAAAAAAAAGTTAAAAAGCAGGGTGCTCTCCATTGTTTTTACTTTATTAATATATAATGAAGTTGTTTGGCTTTGTTAGGAATACTGTATTTTAGGCCAGTTAAGAAAATGTACAGTTATCTTCCAGATAATGAAATCTCCTTACATTTTTTCATTCTTAAATTTTAGGTGTAAAAACTTCATGCTCTCACTTTACACCAATGGCATGCTTTAAGCAAATTATACATAACTAACCAGAATATCAGAAATAATAGCACCAGAAAAAGGAGAATTACTTTATTCATTTTTTACTACCAACTATTATTTGTCTCATTTCTCAGAGTGCCAATTTTAGAGCTGGATGATAAAACTAATTTCAGGTAAAATTTCAAATAGGCCTATCAAATTTCAGTACTACCTACCCTGAAACAACTCCCCAGAGCTGAACCAGGAAAGGGAAGGACACAAAGACGAGGTGTGTTGTGACTTGCCTCTGGGCCCTTGGGGTACTGCTAGTGGGTCCGGTCCTCGTGCACACGTGGATCTGTAACCTGCAAGTCACACAGAGTTTGCATGCTGTGTCAAAGCTAAGCTTTTCCATCTGTGAGCAGGAATTCACAGCTAGCTTCTTTGCCTACTAATCCGCACCACGCTTTGGGCCTTTCCTAGTCACACAGTTCTGAGTCCCAGAGTCTAATCCTAACAGTGACAGCCTCTCTGGAGTCCACTTTGCTGTGCTGAGAAATGAGAGTCACAAAGATGACTCCACCTGGGAGGCCTGAGGTCTGGGGCACAGACCTAAAGGGTCTGCAGGAGCTGACTGATCGTGAAACTGCACGGCGGGCAGGTGGTTAGGGTAGTAAAGCATGTGTGCAACTCACAAAGCACGTTAGACCCCAAGGACCCCCAGGTATATGATTACTCATCCACAAGACAATGTCCATCAGCAGTGCTGCCAAGGGCACAGAGGGGCAGGGGAGGACACCCACGTCACACCCACGTGCTCGTCCCATTCCTGAGTTGAAACTACAGGCAAGTTACAAGGTTCTATCAGATCACCTCTAAAAGTCTCCAGAGCTGCAGATTCAGCAGGCGAACTCCCAGTGACACCTGGCCTAGGACATCTGTTGATGGTGCCCAGCCGACCTGCGTACCACATCACACACCCTTCTCACAGGGACCTCAGTGATGAGGACTAAGTCATCCCGAGAAGGCGTCCAACAGTTCTCGGCGTATGCTCAATGCCCAACAAACATGGCCACGTATACTCTGCTCAGGAACCACATCTAAGACCATGACCCAGCAATTAGCAGAAAGCCATCTTCCCTTACAGAGGATGGGTCAGGGCAGCAAGTGCCCTAAACCACAGAGGCCTGGTACTTTTGCTCAGAGCTGGGGAAGAATCTGCTCCTCCTAGGAATGTGGCTGAAGAAGGAAGGGCAGGGACTGACCTGCAGCTGAAGAGAATAACCAGGAGGCCACGGCTGGCAAGTGCAAAAGAAGGAAAAGAGGGGAAAAGAAAGAGGGGGGCCTACCCAACCCTCATTTAAATTTGAATTGTATCCCTGGGCTTTTCTGCTCAAGTGCCTTTGTATTCCAACACACGCGAGTAGACTTTCTGCTATTGGTAACTAACAAAATAGGATATAAGCAGAATGTCTCTTTAAGAAGGCCAAGAATTAAATTATTCAATGCTTTCCACATTCATCACTTAGATGGAAACGTCAAATTACAAAGATACACATCGGGATGAATGCAGGGTGGAATATATAAGGATAACATCTCCTGATTCTGCCCCCTTCCCTCGCCTCTTTCTGTCCACTTTCTCTGTCAGGGAAGGATAAGCTTAGGGAAGGGGTTAAAGATCTTATTTAGACAAAAGCAAAGGAAATAAGCTCTGAAGGCTCTTGCTGTGAATTTTTCCTCTGGTAACAGGGGTCACGGGATAAGAATCCATAAAGGACTTCAGAGGAATGGTTGCCTCTCCCTGAGGCTGAGACCACCAGAGCTCAAGGTAGTAATGGGGGAGGACTTGCTGAGGTGACCATGAATTATTCTGAGAGGCCACTGCTGCATCCCAAAAATCAAAGCAAACCCAATAGCTAGGGTCTGGCTGAAACCTAGCTGGACTCCCCTACCTCTGTAGGGCAGGACTTTTCCACATCGCTTCTGTACTATCAGCATCCTACGCACGATGATTTGTATAATGTAAGTTGCTCTGCCTCATGAGAAATTCCAATACAAGGAGAAAAATGGAAATTATCTCTAGACACAGAATTTGGGACCCTGCTGTTAGGGAGGGCTAGTATTGAACCACGAACCTAGGGGATGAGAGGAAGGGAAAAAGAAATTAAAAACAGTTTTCTGAGGCACTCACTTGACAGCTGAGGGCCGGGCCCGGTGTGGATGGGATATGGGACAAGGAAACACTTTGTAGACAACGTGTTAACACCCTTCCTGTGACAGCTATAAAAAAAGAAATGTATGATCTAAAATACATTAACTATTAAACGCTATCTGGGGAAATATCTAGACATAAAGCGTCACGTTATGAGGCAAAGCCAGAACAACTCAATGGACTGAGTCTCTTTGTCACACTGAATAGCTGGCTGCCTCTTGTGCTTGTTCCTGTTTCAACACCTGTACATTTTAAGTAATTTCCAAAAAATGGGATCTAGAAAACAATTAGAAAGATTTAGCAGAAAGAATTATTACAAAACCCAGCTACTCGGAGGAACTTTGCCTGACAGTGCAAAAAACTGCACCCAGGGCCAGGGAAGTAGTCCAGCGGTACCATGCCTGTCTGGCAAGCACAAGGCCCCGAGGAATCTAGATTCCCAGTTCTGGAAAAATAAAAATAAAAAAGTTAAATTGCAGTCCAGCCACGCTCTATCTTGTGCCTCCTCCTCATTTCTCTTTTGTCCCACAAGAAAATACGCTCCAGCTGTGAGAGACTGGAGCATTTTTAAACACATACCTATTTGGCAGGGCTGGGGCTGAGGCACTCCCCAAAACTTAAGTTATCAAAATAAATAGTATCTTATGATGTTTTAAAATTGAAAGTGAGTGTGAAGACATCTATCATGAACAAAACATCAAACTTTCAAATGTTACAGATATTGGAGTCTGAGGCAAAATGAAAATTCAGGAAGCAAAAATACTACGTGAAAATACAATTTATCTTGGTTAGTGAAATATTTTGGAATCCCAGTCCTAGATGTGGTAGCAATTGTGCCATTTAAGAGCACATATCAGTAGAACAACAGGAGCCATGCTTCAACCATCTGGAGAATATTCACTATATTCACTGTGAAGAAAACTTCCAGTTTATCTTCTTAGATACTTTTTAACAACCTGTGTTAAGTATGTATTAGCTGCTTCATTTTACAGATAAAGAAACAGAGGCTCAAAAATTAGGAAATTTGTCCTCACACAGGAAGGGACAGATCAAAAATCAATGCCACATCTATGGATCCAAATTATGTTCTTAACCAGGGGTGTGCAAACAATGGGCTATTTGCCAAATTTGGCCTGCAACTTGCTTCTGTAAATCAAGTTTTACTAGAAATAGCAATGTCCATTGATTTACACATTGCATATGGGCACTTTCATATTGTAACAGCAGAAGTGAATTGTAAAAGAGACAGAAAAGACAAAACATCTACTCTCTGAAACTTATGCTATTTCCTTTGCCCACCTACATCACGAAATGCTACTTTATCTGCAGAAATGTTAATATATGTAATATGTGCGTGTATGCACCCCTCTTCCCAGCAATTTAAAAACATAAATATATATGAAGACATATGAGATTTTAACATTATTTATAACATGAAAACTAGAATTAATGTAAATGTTACTCAGAAGGAACTTGCTATGAAAATTATGTTTAGTATATAACACTATACAATGGTTTAAAATAGGTCTATCTATTACAGGGTAAATTCTAAATGGATTGAAATTTAAATAATTAAAACCCATTAAAATTCAAGAAGCGATCATGGAAAAATATGGAGCATGGAAGGCATTCCTATATATTTTCTAAATTCTGACAGAAAAGACCGATAAAATTAAATACATTTTTTGGTACTGCAAGATATTCTAGAAATCAATAAATTCTAAGCCCTGTATAAAAGGACATGGGCAAAGGACATGAACAACTGAAAAAGAATAACAAAAAACTGGAAAGAGAAATGCCCTCTTAATGTAGGAAAAGTTGCTCTACCTCAGGAATAATGACAAATTAAAATTAATAGGTAAGATTTTTAATTACTAAATTTGCAAACATCAACACATTTGATTACAGTTATCAATGATATAACCAAATAAGTACTTTTTTTTTTGGTACTAGGGATCGAACTGTGGACCCTGCACTTGCAAGTCAGGCACCGGAACCACTGAGCTAAATCCCCAGCCCCCAAATAAGTACTTTTATTTATCAATACCTATAGACTGATACAACCCTTAGGGGAGAAAAACTGGTAGTAATTATTAAAATTAAAATTGCATTTTTATAAAGTTAAGGTTGGTTATGATACAATCATCAGTAATATCCAAGATTGGAAACAAGATAAATATACACATTCTCAAATATTTAGTTAACTAAATTATGGCAACTCAATATAATGGAACAATCTGGTAGTGAACAGAAAGGGGAGGGAAGGGGAAAGAGAGGGCAGGGAAGAAGGAAGAGAGGGGAGCAGAGGAGGAAGGGAGGGGAGGAGGAGAAGAGGGGAGGGAAAGAAGACTTTAAGACCCCCAAGCTTGAGAAAGTAGGGCTGGGGATATAGCTCAGTGGTAAAGCACTAAAGCTCTATGTTCAATTTTCAGCACTACCAAAGAGAGAGAAATACAAAAAAACAGGATGAGAAAGTAAATGACCGTAAATACTTATTTGCCCATATATCAAACATCTCTACAAGCACATTTAAAACACTATGACACTAAAAAAGGAAACAGAAATAGAAGGGGCAATTTTTCACTGCTTATTTTTTTTATGATCTGTAAACACTATACTATATAAATATATTACTTCTTCAACAGTTAATTTTTTTAAGTGCATAGAAATTTAAAATGGAGCTGGCACTGTCCAATACTGTTCTGTCTGTTCAGTCAGATCCACCTAATAAGCAGACACTCTATGTTAACCCTAAAATGAGACAACTGTAAGAAGAGTTCGTGTGTTTGTGAAGTCAATATGGACCTCACTGATGTTTCAGACTTTACTCCATCTGAAACTCTGTGAATTACTAATATACAGATGACTACAAATAGATAACTGAGACTTACTCACTATCGGTGGAAGTGCTGAAGCTGTTATCTGAACTAAACTCTGCAACTTTTCCATTATGCTGTGCTTCTTGTTGCTTCTCTCTTCTATTATATCTAATTTGCACTCATCATCCTGACCTCTCGGGAACTCGGGAGATCCTGATTTTGTCATCCAATTTCTGACCCATGCCTCCTGGCTACATACCACTCGCAAATTTAATAAATCCAACTCCTATTTGATAAAAATGCTCAAAAGGCTAGGGCCAAAGACATACCTCTCCATCATTACAGTGGTGCATTATCCAGAATTCCCTGGGAAGGATTTTTCAATCTGTTATGAATCCTCATGTCTCCTCAACACAGAATACACGAGGTATTTTGTCAAAGCTCTTGCTGAAATCCAGGTACCCGTGCCAGCTGCACTTGAAAAATCTACCCGTGGTTTCAACGCACTGCAGGGTTCTACAGCAAAGAGTAACAGGGGACTTCCCTTGTGAAACACCAGAACACAGCTCTACATACTTTAATATCCTCACCTTCATAGATCAACCCATGACAGAATGGCCACTGGATACCAACCTAAGGGTTGCATGACATAATGGGATATCTTGGTTTTCACTATCTAAAATTGCCATCAACATAAAATGTTTGATGAAAATCTCCACAAGCCTTAGTAATCATTACTACACTTTTAGAGATAAAATGACCACTGACAGAGAAGAAACAAATTCATTTGCCAGAGTTTCAGAAGGGTTAATGTATCTCCTTACAGATGGCAAAGAAAGCAGCTACTACTAAAAGAAAGCATCCTACAGAAAAATACCCGGAATTTTCTTTGTAAGTGAAACATGCGTTCAGGCCAGGATTCAAGTGGCAAGAGGTGGCAGCCCGGTGCCCACCGCCGGGGACGGTGTGGTGAAAGTTTTCCACATGGTGAACACACATTACACAGCTAGGAACTTTACTAAAAACAGAGCACATATTTTCTAGCTCCTGTATCAGTATCTCCAAGGCAAAGGTCAAGGAAAGTGTGTTTCAGGAACAATGAAAATAGCCAACAGCAGTACTAAGAGCTGATACTGAATACAACCTCGTATTAGACATTTCTGCTAAGTGCTTTACAAGAGACATCTCACATAATCTCAAACCTGTAAGCTGTAAAGACCAGTGCATTATCCTTGTCTTACAGAGGAGCCATGTAAGTGAGAGGCAGATGGTTAAATAACCTTTCCAAGACCTCTGTCCTGATGAACAGCTTTTAACATCCCCATCCATCCCTCACTGACAGGCAACACGCACCGATCACTGGAACAGACCTAGGTCCGCAAGTTATCTTACTTGTTCCCAACAATACTATGCCCAATGTATGAATGGAGAAACTATAGCCTAGAAAGACCAAGTTATTTGGTTTTGAGATCGCACCATTAAGCAAGTAGTGGAAGTGAGACTAAGATTCAGACAGAAGGCTCCAGACTCCCCCTCCACGTCCCACGACAGTCCTATTCTAATTGGTAAGTGCACCTGGGTAGATCTGATGTTAGCCAAACCTAGACATCAATTTCAATTTCAATTCCAGCTCAGACAATGTCCCAGATTAGGACATGCCCTACTGCTCCCTCTGACCATGGCCCTTCATGATTAGAAAAGAATATTTTACCAAAGTACTCAAAAATAATGTTTCAATAAAACCACGTGTGTGCAGGGCCGGGGATTTAGCTCAGTGGTTCCCCCGCCTGCCTCGAAAGCGCAAGGACCCGAGTTCGATCCCCGGTACAAACAAAACAAAACAAAACCCATGTGTGTGTATATAAGATTCAAAAAGGAAGCAAGTTAGCAACTGCATCTGTGGAAACACTGTATCAGCTAAAATTAATTAAAACCACAGATCATTGTACTAAGAAGGCCTATCCTAGACAAGGTAATAAAGAATTTTAAAATACTTCAACACAGTATCAAGGCAGCTTAAAGAAGACAGCAGCCAGACATCATAGTAGGTAACCGAGTGAACACTTGCTACCGGCAGAAATGAAAAGAAAATGGGGTAGCTTCTAGGAGGCAGCATGGTGCGGCAGCGTCATGCTCAGTTCCTACATGTCTGAAATGAAGAAGAAAATGAGGCAAAGGAGGAAACAGAAATGAATCATTTATGACACTGCAATGAACAATCTTGTTTGGCAGGATGCATAAAAAACTCGATTAATGGGAAAGTGAAGTTGGAAAAGCAGGAGACAGCACATACACTTTTCCTTCCAGATTCTAGAACTAAACACAGTATGAGGCAAGCATATGTCAATTCCTGTCCACCATATTGATGGACTTTGTTGGAATTCTACAGTTCAAGAGCTCAGATCCCAGAGAAAATGTTCAGTGATTTCCAAAACAGTTGGATCCTGCTTTTTAAAAACAAGTGCTCTAATTAGCAAATTAGAAGTCCTTTCCTTGCAGATAAAACTGCTAATGCAGACAAAGCCTTAATATAAAATAACCATTTTCACAAGAGGCTGGACAAAGAGAGGAAACATGCTGTAATCAGCTCTCATTCTCTGGGCAGCTCCGTACTCACCGGCAGGACTACTTCTTGAGGGGAAATTTAGAACTCTGAAGTGTGTAAGTGGGAGGGGCTGTTTTCATTTATTAGCATTAAATTTTCTACCTACTTCCCTCCCAAAACATCTAACTCAGAAAAACAATAGGAAAAAAATTGACAAGGAGCAGAGTTTTAAAAAAAAACCCAGCAGGTTCTTAACACCAGGCTTGCTGAGCAAGGTCCCATAAACAGCCCTCCAAATCATTGTGGGATTAAGCAGCACTCCATCTTGTACTTACTGTTTAATTTGAAATGTCTTTTAGGAGAGATCCCGCAAGGACTGTCCCCCTCTGTCTGAGTAAGATCCCGAGAGAAGCACATTGCAGGAACCAAGAGAAACCCACTCAGCCGCTCCTCGGCTGTCTATGCAGTGGGCCTCAAAGCGCCTGTGACCCTGTCCACCTTGGGGCTCAACACATCAGGCCTGCACCTTTTGTAAGACAGGTCTGCCTCTCTCAGACGGAGGGCAACGAGGCTATGATGCTCCCATAGACACCATCTCCAACATTCAGGCAGCTTCCCGAAGCAGCAAACGTAACACCAGCTTTGAAGAGCCAATTCCATTTTTCAGGCCTCATCAGACATTTCCTGTTCTCTGCATTTCTGTGGCGATTATCAAAACAAGGAAGAAAGGAAAGCTCCATAAGGACAGTCATCTTCACACTACACAGATAGAAGTCGGAAGATGACAAAGGAGCATGTTTCCTTTTCCTTCAGAAGATAGAGCTTCTCAATATCATCCAAAAAACCACCCCAGTACCCTAGATGGTGGTGAATCACATTAACTTGCATTGTAAGCACAAATACTCAGAAGACATATCTCACGTGCCCACAAGTGGCATTTCATTATCCTGCTTAAGAATATTTATGACAGAAGTCAAATGAACTATTATCTCTGCTAAAAAAGAGGATGGGAATCTATCTATGGGTGATGATAGTTCTGCCTCAAAATGTAACTCAGAATTGCCTCCAACTCATTTTAAATGTACACATTTCAGAAACCACCTTGCCCATTCCACGCCAATGAGTTCCGCTGTGACAGAGAAGCCACACGCATTTGTACCATCCACCCAGCTCAGCTGTCCAAGGGGAAGCTATAGGTGCTGCATCTCTGCTCCCCATTCTGATAGAGGCACACCTGAGGGGTGAGGCCGGGTGCTTTGCTCCCCAGGTCGGCCGTACGGAGGGTGAGGTGCCACACGCTAAGCGCCCGATGGCCACACGTGCACACCAGGACCCACAAAGAACAGGGTGGAAGGAAAACAGCACACACAGTTTCAACTGTCGTGGTAGATGGGGCACCAACCAACCAACCAAAAAACTCTTCTAAAAGGTGCAGCAGCCAGACATGGCGGCACGCACCTGTGATCCCAACACTTGAGTTCAAGGCCAGCCTGAACTGGATAGTAAGACCCTGTTTCAAAACAAAAGAAAATAGCAAAAACAAGCAAACAAAACACCTAAACAGTGCAGCTGGCTAAACCCAGACTCACCTTACCTTTTCCCTTCATTTCCCCATCACCACACCCTGATCACTCTAGTAAACTGCCATGCTCAACTCCTGACCCTCTGAACAATGTCTCCTCCATTTTTGTATTTCTTATATGATAATTTTTCTCAAAATTCAGTTTTTATTTTTACATGTATTCAATTAAAGTCCTTATGAAGAATTAATTCATTTGCAAAATAGTTATTCTTTACTACTCCTATTCTACATTCATTAATGGAGGTAACTCATTCAAAGTATTTTTCAAACCTCGTATTTATTAAAATCAGTTCCCAGGACACCCCAGAACATGCCTGAGAGAAGAGGTTTTCTGCCCTAATGGAAAACACATTGTTGTGCATAGACTGCCACTCTTGCTGTGACTATTGCTGCCTCCCAGGAATGAGGCATCCCATTAGCCAGGCAGTTGTTTCATGTTATTCCTCACTCTGTCCTGTCTCAAATACAGGCTTACACTTACTTATACAGGCATACAAACTGGTGCACAGAGTCATTACCTCTCACCAAGTGGGAATACAAATGCAGCGAGGATAAAGCTCAAGTTTGTGCTCTTAATTTTACATGACTGCATCTTTTCAATAACATTTGCCGAGTGTAGACACCATGTCTCAAAGAACTTAGGGTTTAAACAAAGGTGAGGGGTGAGGAAAATCACCCTACGAGAGTTCCTTAAGGTGGACTGTTTCCACATATATTTTCCCCCTGTGATCCCTGTAGTGGCACCATCAATCCCAGAAAGTACCACCATGATCATCTTCACTCAGCATTCCTTTCCCAACACCCCATTTAACACCCAAAGAAAGTAATATTTAACAGACTTCAGTGAACAACTGAAAGACAACCCAAGACTGGCAGCACCTTGATTTTACCATCCTTGGATCAACCACATCACTAAGAAACCAAGGGGATCAGGAACAATGGAAAAGCACTCTCTCACATAAGGCCATCCGCACTCAAATGAAACACAAATCTCTGGGGGAGAATTCTCACAATATGTACTAAAGCTTCAACAATTTTCACATTTATATCCAGCGCATCCACATGTGGGAATCGAAGAACCTATGAAAATCCAATTCAGTAAAGGAACGGTTATTGGTAGATAGGGTTCGTGTCTTCATTCTTATGCCAAAGGGGGAATGACATACTGCCTGCTCAAGAAGGAGAGGGTACACTCATGTGATTGAATATAGCATAGCTCTGAAATATGGAGGCAATGACCATTTAATTATAAAAACAGACTATGAAGTTATATATCCATAAATTCACCACTCTACAAATATTTCATAAGGTACAATTTTTTACACTCAAAGGTTCAGACCACTTTCTTAGCCAATATAGTATCTGCTTATGATCCAAAAAGCATCAACCATTCTGCTTCATGTCTAGAGCAATTATTTCAAGGAAAAACATTATTGTGAAAACGTTTTCCTCCTTCTAACTCAATTTCCAATGAGGAATGCTTTAATATTTGAACATATACACTGCCCACTTCTGCATCTACGTGAAACTCCAAGAGATTACGTCTAAAGTTTACACGTATTTTTTTATTATTTAAAATGCTTGTTTCCCATGCTCAATAGAGAACATTTAAAAGCCATATGTGTATGCAGAAATACCTACTTATGGACAAAAACACATACAACATTTTGTATACATACACATCCATTCATCCTTGTTTAAAAACATCTGGTATCTTGGACTATTCCACTTTAAAAAGTGTTTTTTAACCCAGTAGTCAGATAGGGATGGCCATCTGAACAAACAAGAAAAGCACCTGCTGGAGTTAGTCAAATTTATAATGTGTGTTCAGCGGCAGTTATGTGCACTAAATCTGGAAGACTGTCACTCATTTCTGATTAGAAGGCCATGATTATAAATTATGATGTCATCAGCCCTTTTCTGCTTTTAACTATATACCTCCCCTTCCCAGAAAGGGAATGGATTTAGACATCTAAAATGCAGCTAATGTAAGACTTCGAGTTTTGATGCATTACTCACATTTGAAATGAGGCTTGAGACCATTCCTGAGGTGGGTTAATATTTCTTACCACTTCTGACAAGCAGAAAGATTTGGGAACTGAAAAGGCTGAGATAAATTGAAGGTCTTGCTGATAAAATGAGCAATAACAAAATTTTTGTAATGGAGGTTTTTAACACTCCACTCTCCCTGGTTCCTTAAAAAGCCTCTACTATTCACACGAAAAATCAACCAAAACCAGAAGATGCACTGAGAGACCCATCTCAGTACCGTAATATGGGGACAAGTCAGCCCTGCGACTCCTTGACAAGCCTTGTGTGTGATCTCATCCGGCCGACACTGCACGGCACATGCCACGCTGCAACAGAAGCCGCACTTCCTCAAGGAAGTCTTCCCTGAGCCTTCATCGCATATCTGTGTGTTCTGTCACGAGCGTCAGAAAACTGTACTCCTTTCCTTTGGGATCACAAATCCACCGAATCACTTGAAAAGGTTCCATCTTGTGTGGCTCATGACAACCCCTACTGCCCACCAGCTCAACTCTAACTTTTGTGGCCCTCCCAAGAGATGGCTAGGAGAGGTCATCGGTCACGGGCCTCCCTAAAGTGGCCTTCACAAGACACACACGACTTAAGTAAAGCAAAGCGCCTGCCACACCAATGATGAACCACGTCGAATCTTCAATTTCCACCATGCAGTGGCGGTAACTTTACAACCACCAGTCTGTTACGTTCCCCATGGGCCACGGTGAATAGCGAAAGTGTTGGGACATGCTGCGTACCCAGTGAGTCTTGAGGCAGTAACAAACTAATGAATGAAAGCTAAGTCACTGGGCCTGATCCTGTAACAAATGCTGCCATATGACACTTTCATTCCATAGGGAATGGAAGTGGCAGTGTGCATGGACAGCCTCTGTCACCCAACACACTCAGAAGACTGTTGCACAGCACCACACCCTGGCTTACACGACAGTCTCTTCATGGTCCAGCAACATTCCTCACACTCCCCTGGGATACAGCCCCGAACTCAGCCTTCTGCCCACCCCATGTTTCCCTCTCACCAAGAGGACGCAGAACCCGCCCAATCCCAGGTGACTCTGGGAAAGGCTGGTGCCCAACTGCTGGTAGCTGCCCGTTTCCCCCACTGCCTGCTGTGCACACAAGTAATTAACTTGCAATGCTCCACTGGCTCTGACATATTCCATGGCATCAAGAGAACCCACCAGCAGGAAGTTAAGCATGCAAGGTGCTGCCACATTGAACCTGATAACCAAATACCACATGTTAAGTGTCAGCAGGAAGACAGGGTGTCAGGTGAGCCCAGTGTCAAGGTGAGGTGCAGTAACTACGGTTAAATCCCCTTCCCTTGAACTCTTCATTTGGATCCTGTGGTAATGCACATGGTGTGAGAAGAAAGACTTTATTTTTGTCATGGAAGACAGGTTTCCTTGGAAAATAAAACTGCATGGATCTGATTCAACCAGATCAGTTCAGTAAAGAAAGATGCCATGCAAACACAGCGCTGAAGGCCATGAATCCCACAACCGCCACCTGATATATACGTGATCCTAGGAAAGTCACTTCAATTCTCTGTGCCTTGGTTTTCTTGTCTGTAAAATGGGGTTGATCAGTGTATTAACCCACAGCACTGCATGGAGTCAAATGGGTTAAACAGTGCCTTGCAGAGAACATACCAGGGGCTAACTGTTAGCTGTTATTAGTGCGAACATCAAGATTACCAGATATGAGAACAAGTAGGACCATGATAAATACGTGCAGGAAGAGGACTGAGTGACTGAGCACACCCAGAACTACTTCTGCAGGTACTTTAGCAGAACCCACTTAAATAGCTTGCACCTTCTCTCTTTATTAATCAGCCTATTCCAATGGCTTTCACTTAACATAGTTATTATTCTTGATTCTTTACTAACTACAGAATTCTTTCATTTTCATCAAATTCTTTTTAAAGGCGGAACAATTCACAAGGCCCTAATCTATACTGCTTTCCTTCTAAAATTGCAGGTCAACGAGACGATAGGTGATCAATTGACAATAGTGTGGGTTGGACCTACCCAGCAGCTCATCAAAAAGGCTTTAAAGAAGTAGAGAACAAAGCAGAAGCTCAGGCTGGGCCACGTGTGTAAAGGCATGACACAACAAAGACGGACAAAGAGGCGATAATAAAGACTGGGAAAAGGGGCTTTGGCAATAGACAAGAGCAGATTCACATGAATGGAGAATTATTGGCTTTATAGGCGCCTGGAGAAACCCAGAACAGGTCATATTGCTCTTCCTTCCAGAGAAGGGCAGCTGGGTGACTTGGAATTCAACAGTGTTGGCTAGAGAGGCTTTGATCTCAAAAGAACATTTTGTAGGGCCAGCAGTGGGGGCAGGTCGGCAACTCATAACCCACAATAAATAAAGACGACTGTGCAGTGCTGTCCAGGAGTGGGCACAGAGCAGTGAGCCTCCCAAGAAACCCTCCTTTGCCATGGCATTTCCACTCCACTTCTGCCTACCTCCCTGAAGACTGCCAGTTAACCTGAACCTAAGTCACGGTTTATATTTCAAAGACATTCTGCCAACATCTTTGGGAAAGTTTCCAAACCACATGAGGGATGATGATAGGAAAAAACTGAAGTCTCAGCCCATCGACCCAGGCCTGCATTCCTGAGAAGATGACAGCCTTGCCAGCACAGCTTTGGCCTTCCAACCGAGCTCCAGGAGACACTGCAATTCTACTTGGACAAATGCTGTTTCTTTTCCAACTGCTTATATGTTCCCCAGGTGCATTAAATGAGCAACTAAGGCTCTGTAGAGAACACTCTCTGAAAGAACAGACGGAATTCCAATATCTGATCATTCACACGCCTAACCCCGTCTCCTCTTCACCTTGGAAGAGTACTCCGAGCACCAGAAAAGCAGGATCTTGTCAAAACGGCCCCTGCAGTGTCCGGCCTTCTAGGACACTGCCTGGCACAAACAAAGCTTCACAAACCACTCACTGAAAATATTACTGACAAGATCTATTGTATAGAACACACAGATGATTCTGTGGGACTAAACATACGGCTTATTAATTAACTGAACAAGTTCCCATTTTAAACTATCCTTCTTCAAGTACACATTTGCTCAGGACAGCCCGATGCATTTAATTGTGGATATGAAAATGAACCTCTAAAGCAGAGGAGACGCTTCTTTCTCCACACCGTTTGGCAGGCCCTGTTTCTGTGAACCAGGGCGTATTCCACCCATCTGACAGATGAGAAGAGCTGTGCTCAGAGATTACAGACACTCACAGAACTCAGGCACCTGTGGGAGCAAAGCGAAGATTTTGCAACGAGGGACCTCCTAGTCTAAATCCATGCTTTTCCTTAGGAAAATGTGATCTCCTCATGCCGTAAGGGATGAAATCAATGCGTCCTTTTCAGACAGGCTGCGCTCACGAGCATGTCTTGAGCTATCAACAGCCTCCCAGAGGTTAAGGACACTCTTGGAGACAGGTCCCTCTCACCATGTACTTCTGCTCGGCTTAGAGGAACTTAAAGGACTTAAAGGAGCTTTGGTGTGAGATCTACTGAGGCACAATGCAAATCCACACCATGCAATACAACCCCCAAATCCCTACATCCCCAGACAAAAACTGCTCTAGGCTCCAACCAGGTAATTTCACTCAGGGAGAGAACCCAGGAGAAGGCAGACAGGGCAGGGCACAGACTGGGGAGACCTGCAGCACACACGAGTGGTGCCTGGGAATCTTCTAGAGGGCTTCATGGAGACTGCTGCCCCACCACGGACGGAGTTTCTCACTCCCACACATCGGGGCTGGGTGTGGAAATGTGCGTTTGTGTGTGTATAACTGTGTGTAAGTTACTGGGGACTCAACCTCGGGAGATTCGACCACTGAACTACATCCCCATCACTTTTGATATTTTATTTGGAGACAGGATCTTGCCTGGTTGCCCAGGTTGGACTCCAACTAGAGATCCTCCTGCCTCAGTTTTCCAGCTTCCTGCGGGAATTCTAGGCCACCCCACCGCACCCTGCCCAACAATACATCTTGAGCTTTTGAGTAGCTAAGGCCCTCAGAGATGTGCATTTATACTAAATCCCCAGGTGGTGGCGCTGGTCCACTCTGAGAACTAGAAAGAAGCCAGCCTCCCACAGCTGGAGTAGTAGTTGAAACTCAGGAAAGTGACCCAGAGAAGAAATCAAGATTTTTCAAACAAGGTTGGATTTGTGGAGTCTGTTTTTACTTTTTAATGTAGTATGCAGATCCAACAGAACAAGGCCACAAAACCCTGAAGGAACAATGTGCCTGATCTTTCTTATACAGGGAACTAAATAAAGAAGTAGGCTTCAATTACCCCAGAGTACAGAAATCAACCTGATCTAAGCAGCAAGAGGAGAATGAAAGGTTTAATTCTGCTCTATTTCTTTGATCCCACACATGAAGATGCCCAGATAACACAATGACAAAGTTATTCCCACAGCTGATAGGAATCGTGCACCTACTACCTCTTCAGGATACCCAACCCCTAAAGGTACAGTATGGAGACGGCAGGAAGACCTAAATTCTAAGCGATGACTAAACATGAACGTATGTTCATCTAAGCTTCTTCTGCCCAAGATCATGTTTGTGGCTATGGGTACCTGTTCCTCCTTTCTGACCTCCTTCCGGGTAACACTGGGGCCACCTCTGAAGGGTGTCCTGGAGAGCGGAAGGCAGTGGGATGACAGATGGGGATGATAGTTCTCCAACCAATACAAATCAGCCTAGCGAATCCTTACTAGATCCCTACTCTGACAATATATTGCTATCCCTAATTTACCAACAAAGAATGCGGGCTAATGAGATACGTAATTTGCCTAAGATAACACAGCTGAAAAGCAAAGCATCTGGGATTGGCCAAGTCTCTGTAAGTTTCCATCCCTGCCATCACCAAACTGCCTTTACCTGCAGGATTTGAGAAGCTGGAGTACTGCAGCATAGGGGACGCTATGCAGAATGCAGGATCCTCCCGAGTCCCTCTGTAAAGCTGTAAACCTCTTACCACCAGAATCAACACACCTAACACTAGCTCATCCTCTCTTACAAAAGAAAGGAAGGCAAAACTGCATAACTTGGTCATCAAAAAGCCACCTCTGTCATATCTGGATGATTAGTCCTCCACTTGGGAAGCAAAGACAATGACTTTTGGCAGCTGTCAAGCAGTGTATTAATTTCTTCTTCCCGAGACAGATCCCATTGATCTGCTTTAGTAAGACTCAAGTCTCCAGAGTAGACTTCATGACTTAGGTTTATGGCTTGGCCAAATGGTGCAGAAAAACAAGCCCCAAGCTAAATGATTATATTATGCACATTACAGACTGCCACATTTGCGGAGCTCGCTACACAAACAGGGAATCTATCACTCTGATACAGATGACCTAACAACGGGTTCGGTTTTCATGATGAAAAAGAAGAGGCTGTGTCACACTCTGGGAGACAAATGCCAGCCAGACAATCACCCAGCAGACAGACGCTCAGGCTCCCAGTGCGCACCAAGCGACGAAAGCCAATGTGAACAAAGCAAGAAACCCTTTGGGGCCTGAGCTGTAGATGGGGAGAGAGACACTACTCAAGCAAAAAAGCACAAACTTGGAAAACTTCAATTTCTGGGAGGAAAAAGAAATAATTAAAAGCCAGACATGGTGGTGCACACCTGTAACCCCATCACTTAGGAGGCTGAGGCAGGAGGATCTGCAAGTTTAAGGCCAGCCTAGGTAGGCTACATAGTGAGTTCAGAGCAGCCAGACTGCATAGCAAAACCTGGCCTAAAAAAATAAAATTATTCAAACTGCAGTAAAAATAGCCAGGATACTTCACAATATATCTTTATTATTTTGTTGTTCCTGAGACAGGGTCTCACTACGTAGTCTAGGCCAGCCTTGAACTCCCTGTGTAACCCAGGCTGGCTTCAAACAAAAAGTCCTCCTGCCTCAGCCTTCTCAGCGCTAGGCAACATAGGGCCTCTTGATGGACACAGAGAGATGAGGGAGGGGATTCCAGGCACTGGGAAAATCAAGAACAAAAGCCTTTACATGGAAGATGAGGGTGAGGATAGCACAGATGCAAAAACAATGAGCTCTAATGTTCTGGGACGGTCTCTTCTATGGGCAGACACAGGCACCGACACTGTAGATGTTATATCTGATAGTGGTAAACACACAGTTGATGAAGGTATTTTAAGAACAAAATCAAAATGCATGTGGCCATGACCGTCCTGCATGCCGGTAGGATGTCCAGTGTCTTTGGTGACAGGCTGCACTGTAAGCACACCCTTCTTTCCACTCATCACTTCGACCATCCATACACACCCTGCAGAGGACCCGTCTGTCTGAAGATGGGGGACTCCCAAAATCTGGTGACCCTCTTTAATAGCTCAGTTTCTGCAGTGTGGTGGCTGAATTAACCCCGACAATCTCAGTCCAAAGAAGCCCCATAATACTGTCTCTATGGGGGACCTGAAATCGGAACACACAGTTAGTTACACTGAGGCTTATGCTTACAGAGGAAAAGCTCTGGACATGACGACAGACGCTCCCTCTGCAGAACGGGACTGCAGCACAGCGGAACCACCCATCTAAGGGAGTCAGACTTTGGGCGACAGGGTGCAGATCCCAGGACCTTCCTAAAACTGGGCTCCTTCCCCAAGTCCAAGCTGGATGCCCGGGCCAGCTTTGAACGTGATCCACACTCCTGCCTTTTCCCACAGAACTCCACCTTTGCTTAAAGACATCGTGTCAGTTTCTATTCTTTCCACCAAATGATCCTTGACTGATACAATGCCAGTTCAGAGGCTATTAGACTAGAGAATTTTGACCATCTCCTATTTAACAAGTAACTATCAACTGTGCATTCTGGTTCCATGGTCTGAGGTGAAGATGAGAGAGAGAGAGACACCCTCCCTGTCTCTGTGTAGACTGTGCCATCCAGAGGGGAGAGGACCGTAAAGGCATCTTACACCTATGGCAGGCTCATAAAATAAAACTGCAAAAGAAAAAAATACTCTAAATTATGGAAGCGTACATAAGAGGACAATTAATTAAACTAAGAGAATCAAGGATGGCTTCATAGAACAGCATTAGAACCTTTCACCCTCATCTGTCCTGAAATACAGACAACATCACTCTATGGGTATTCTTTTACCAGATTCAAAAAGATTCCTTGAGTATCTGTAACCAAGCCAATGACAAGCAGAAGTCAAAACAATAAAGTCTACAATGGTTTGCGTGGGGGAACGGAAAGGGTATCCAACAAACCAGCAAAACACATAAACCTCATTAAGGCAAATCCTCCAAGCCAAATAACAAAAGGAAAGTATGAGTCACAGATTATTGATCAGCTACACACATCTGCGTTCACATTAAGGACGGGGTGGACAAACCACCTAAGTGCCACTGTCTCAGCCCACAGACCCTGGCCGAGGCATTCAGGTTGGGGAGCTCAACAGGCTGCTGAGCATCTACTAGAAAGAACACCACCAAAGGAAGGGCCTTTCTCATCCTCTGAGGTAGAACAGAAAACCAGAAACTCCTGCGGCACAGAAGATGAGGCTCTTCTGACCAGCCACCCTGGGACTGTGGGCCGTGCATTCCCCCACCTCCCTGCAGAGAAGGCACCAAGGGACCCTGGCTCAGGGAGACGACACAAAGACGCCGTGACCTCCTAGCTGTCCCGGTGGATGAGGACGGCCTGGCCGTCACCAACACCAGCAGACCTGTTTGGTCACTGCGCATCCTCGGGGCTGCCCAGCCATGCCACACCCTTCTCTATAAATCCACGGAGTGTGTCACACAGCACCGCGCATCGTTCACCTAGAGCTGCACAGCCAAAGAAGCAGAGCAGATGGCAAGTGAGAAAGCAATATTGATCACCATGAATAATTTTTACTAAAAAGCATACAAAAACTAGATTTTAAAATATTTCAAAATAATTTATTCACTGTGGTCTCGCTGTTTTACATTTCTGTTTATAAATATTTACAATGCACTACCTTCATAAAATAATTATTATTCAGTGTTCACGGTAAAGAGAAAGGCTTCAGAGACTGACTGTTTGTGTGTATGCCTTTACTAATCTGTGTGACAATATTTTAATTTAGCATTAATTCTCAACTGTTCCAGTTAAACATACACGGCTTTATTTGCGCTCTTTTTCAGGTGATATTTATAGACAAGCAACATTCATCACACTATGGTTTTTATTTGCAGTGATTTAGTGATATGAGGGAGAGATTTCAAGTTAATATTAATGTGGAATAAAGCAAGTTTTCAACTCAAATTTCTATGTGTTAAGTCAACGGACTAAAAAGAAGAAAATCATAAGGAATTTATGACTCAAGGCAATTTCACTAATGAATGTTTTGAAGAAGTAAGATACACACTGTGGTACTATAGTAGGAGGCAAAACAGCCAATAAGGAAGAGCGGTGCTGGACGTCACCTCACCTGTCTGATGAGAAATGACACTACACCCTGACGCAGCACTGAAAAGAGAGTGTTCAGCCGCACTCCTCCACTGCTGCCAGTACAAATCTCAACAGATGGATATATGGGGATGTACCATATTTTTTTGCTTCAAATTATCAATAACAATCCTTTTTCAGCCGGGGATTTAGCTCAGTGGTTCCAGCGCCTGCCTTGCAAGTGCAAGGTCCCAAGTTCGATCCCTGGTACCAAAAAAAACCATAATCCTTTTTCTTTTTTCCCCTCCTAGTGCTGGGGATTGAATCCAGGGTCTTATGCATATGAAGCACTAGCTCTACCACTGAGCTACACCCCAAAACTTGTAATTAAAATACTTTACACACACACACACAAACACATGACAGGGACTATGTTGCGCAATCTGCATCGAACTCCTGGGCTCAAATGACCCTCCTGCCTCAGCCCCTGGAGCAGTCAGGACTGTAAGTCCACATCACCAAACCCAGAACAATGTTCTTTGTCCTGCTTCAGCTTCCTGATTTTCTTTCAGTTACCCTGCATCCAGCTTCTAGATTTAGTCTTTGTACATCTGAGTTAAATGTTGAGCAGGTTTTTAGAATAGGTCTTGTTAAATAAGTGATCAGTATTTCTAGATCTCTTTGATCAAACTAGTACCTACTGTGTCATAACTAAATATTCTTTTATTAATGAGCAGTGAGGTTGGGGGGAAAGAAAACTATGTCTGACCCAATTTGTCCAAAAGTGTTTTGAAATGTCTCTTCATGTAGCTGGAATACTCTTTTCCATAAGTGTCTCTTTCGTGGCTTCTGCCCTGTAGAATGAATGTGTGAGCATGTGGTAAGGTGTGTGAGAGTTGGCTGCTCCGGTGACATATTCTATGTAAATAATGAACGGGATGAAAACTACAAATATTTATATATATGATGACTGGACAATAGAACATACCACTTTATATATTTCATTTGTTCATAAAGTAAGGGGTTGGTGTATTTGGTTTTTTCCCCAGAAATAATGAACTTGGTAATTCTATCCCTGAAATTGAAATTCTGTTCTTTAATGAGTATAACACATTATGTTGTATTACTTATTTTAGGAATGAAAAAAAAAAAAGAACTCCATGACACTTCAGTGATATGAAACAAAGCTTTTTTATTTTATTTCAGACAATATTAAAATCACTTATTGTTAAAAGGAGAATGTTCTCAACTGCATTTTTATATACACATGGATATGTGTGTGCCTGTGAATGCTATCATTTCAGTGAACTGAAACATAATATAAATATCTAACTCCTCAGAGGAATGCAGTTTGATAATCACCAAGCACAGTCTCCTACCAAAGTAAATTTAAGATAAGGATATTTTTAATGATGGGTAACCGCAGGAAAATTTGACATTTAGTTATAATTGAGCAGGTAAGTTTCTAGCCAGATACCATAACTGCTCAAGATGCAAACATACATATAAATAGACTTAAGCTATAGTTGTACTTCTATGCCATTTTATTCCTGGTGCCTAATTCACACACGTTTATGTAGATGTTCATAAATTTTTCCTAAGTCAAAAATCAGACAGCATAGGATTGCAAGTTATAAATACTAGTCCAGCAATTAAAAACAATTTGAACATTACCATTGTCATTAGCTAATGGCTTCTATCATCCTCTGAGACTAGAAAAGCATTAAAATTCAATTTATGTAACATTTACTTCTCATAAGGAAAAAAATGGCCATTAACACGTTCTAGTTAAAAACATCTAACATCCTATTGGGTCACAAATAATAAAGACTGGGTCTCACAGATGAGAGTCTGAAAGGCTGAAGTATGAAACGATAAAGTTAGAGGGTGAGACACAAGTGTACACAGATCCAGGGAGGAGAGAAGACAGGGATTCTCATCCACTAGGGTTTTAGCCTGAACCACAATTTACATGGAAGAGCCAAGGTGGGGGGTAGTGTCAGATTAACTGCCAGGAGATGTCATTATGTGAGGTCACTAAATTGAAATAATATTATAACTATAACAATTTATCACAAGTTGATTCCATCAGATGATTATGAGGAAAGGCTCCCCCTTCCCCAGATCACAAACTCAGATGCCTACAACTGTTTCTACCTAAGTAGCTTCCTCTCCAAGCTTCTCCATTCCCATCTGATTTCTTAAATCCTCCATTCCACAGCTCAAGATATTCTTGCCTGTAGGTCCTGATCTTTCTTCTTTACACTGCCAAATTCCCATAATTTCACCATAACATATTTCCAGGGGACCACTGCTGTCACGTAACCCAAAAAAGAAAAACGGAGGTAGTTTGGATTTCTTGAGATAAAGGGAAGTAGCTTACCTGTGTCAGTATCTAAAGAATCTTCTTCTGAAATTCTCCCCCTTGCTTCTCTGAAGTTCAGGCTCCTCTTTCCAATCTTGCCTACCAAACTGCTATTTTCCAGCATTGTAATAAATGTCTTCTCCATGAATCTCTGCAAGTAACTATTGCTTACTTCATTAAAAAGAAAAGCTCTACAAGCCAACCTTGTCTTTATCTATGATTTTATCTTATACAGACCACCACCAGGATGATGGCAGCAGGTGGTGTATGTAGCTTTCCCAAGCCTCGGAGTCCATGTTTTACCAGCCTAGCCTAGCCTGCCCAGCTTCAACATGGCAGTCACTTGAGAATAATCATGTACAAAGTTTCACTACTCTACTTCCCAGCACAGTGTCCCTCAGGTCAGCGGAGCCAGCAGGGATCTCTGCACACATTCACACCTCCACAAGGCCAAGGACATTTGGACACAGATGGTACTGTGGAGCAAAAGTCAGCACAAAAGGAGAAACCGAGCAGGCTAGCACTGAAGCTGTCTCAAGCAAATCCCTAGGGAAGATCAATGAGTTAGTGCTCTGCCCAGACTCCCCCACAGTGCTCCTTGTCTAGGAGAGCCATACATGCAGGGGCTGGCCAGAAACTTGGCCACACAGAATCCAGGTCTCCCCTGAAATCCAGAACCACGTGGAACAGTCACTCACTACAGGGACAGGTTCAGTGCTGAGGGCAGTAGCTTCCATTAGTCCCACGTGTTTCCCTGAGGCATCTGGCTTCAGAGAGGTGCCTCCAGAAGACCTGCTCCATATCCCGGGAGGGTCTTCAGGGCCGTTCACTCACTCTCCCTGAGCACAGGTGGCTATACAAAGCTAAGAGAATACACAGTGGCCCTCCGTGGGCTTCTCCTCTGCCAGAGAAGGAGCAATGGTGAACCCTAGGTAAGAAAGTGGATGGGCAGCTGAGAAAGAGCCCGGCAGTGGCCAGGGTCTCCTTTGTGCCACAGACCAACCCAAGTCAGTCACTGCACTGCTTAGCCGCCACTGCAACATCTAATGTGACATCTGCTCGGAGACCCCTGGCTGGCCCCTTGGAGAGGCTGCTCCGTGTCCAGCGGGCTCCTGTCCCTACTGAGCCCATCGCTGGACCTCTGCCAGGTCTGCAAAGGCAGAGGGACAGATCGACAGCAGCAAGGATGGTGCTCGGTTTCTTTCCTCACCAATCCTTCTGGCTGAATGCCTGTGCCAGGACCTCCTTTCTCTCCACTTTTGCCCTTTTTAGATAATCTCTGTCAACAGCGCACCAAAGGTGGCACCTGTCATAGAGGAGAACCTCAGCAGGGACCAAACAAGCCTCCTAAAGGAGGAGAGAAAGCTCAGCAGATTCTGTGCCAGAATCTAGCCAAGGGAAATGGAAAGCCAAGGCTGGAGGAGACCATCTCCCAGCAGAGATAGTATATCTACAAGGGTCTGGAGAAAAGCTTAGGGCCTGGGAAGGGAGGTGGCAGGAAAAGCAGGCAGAGCTAAGTCATTCCTGAACGTATCCTGAGACAAAGGGGGTGCCTTATATGTGCGCTTGCACATGCACACACACACACACGCGCGCACACACACACGGGGCGGGGGGGTTACCCTACAAGGTCACTGACAGTCATTTTTAAAAGATCCTCAGGATATTCCTACAGATGACAATGGAAAGACCAGACAGGAAAGATGGAGGGATAGCCATAGTCTTCTACAGGTGTCAAGGCAAAGATTATTCCAGAGAGGAGAGGGGTGACAGTGATTACCAGGAGAGGGGAGAGAGGATGGGTTTCAGAAACTTGGAGAAGGAAAAGTGATCGGAGACAGCTAATAACGAAGACAGAGGGAGGGGAAGGACAGGTGTGAAGCCGATGCACAAGGATGTACAGTTCTGCCCCTCCCTGGGGCACAGGACTGGAAGAAGGACAAGTGGAGGAGATGAGCAGAACACAGTGGAGGGCAGACAACAGGCTCGTTTTAAGGTGCCTCGAGAACCCCAGTTCTCAGGCCACACAGGCCATAGCTCAAAAGGCAGTCTCAACCAGAAGCCTCAATTTGAGAGGCCTCTTGGGAAAGATGGCAAATTTCGGCATTTTGAGGAGCCTGGGAAGATAACCCAGAGGACAAGAGAGGGGGGCATCCAGATGATCCTCAGAGTCATTCCAACAGTTAGACAGTGTCACCAACGGCAGTGCTGGACCCTTTTAGCATTCGAAGCCTTGACGTGGTTTAAATATTGGCTTATCATTCTCAGCCCACAAACCTGCAAGAATTCTTTCAGTGCTCAAAACAAAATTGGCCACAGAGTCGAGGTGACCAGGCATCCTGTCCCTCAGCAGTGGCCTCCTGGTGCCCCACGTTCGTAGTGTCCCCGGGGCTGGTAAGCACACACTGCCTCCACAGCTCAGCTCAGAGCAGCAGGGGGGTCTGTGTCTCTCACGTCCCGGGTGGGAAGGGTGCTACAGATTGAACCTAGGGTCTTCACACGGAGCTACAGCCCTAGCCTTTTTTAGCTTTTATTTTGAGACAGAGGTCTCCCTCTGTTGCTCAGTTGCCCGGGCTGGGCTTGAACTCGCATCTTACCGCCTCCACCTCCCAGAGTCCTGGGATTGCAAGAGTGTGCCACCATGCCCAGATTACCATTTCGTACATTTAAGTCTGAGATAGTTGTTAGTATCAGTCAGACAATGAGGATGTCACAGGATCAAATAAACAATCCCACCCTTCACACAGCACACCCTTTACATATCCTACAGAACCCCAGTGCTTCCTTAGCCAGCTGCTGCCAAGGATCCCTGCACATTGCGCAGCGCCACTTCACACAGATGGCCTCCAAAGCGGGCACAGGGCAGGAGCCGAGGCACACAGGACTATGAGCAGATCCTCTGCACGCAGGGAGGCCTAAATACGGAAATAAATGTGGGATCCTGGGGACTGAACCCAAGCACGGTGCTGGCACGCAGCTGCAGCCCACCCCTCTTTCATATGAAGGCAGGGTCTCACTGAATTGCATCCTCCAGGGATTGCAGCTGTGTGCACCATGCCAGGCTGAATGTTTCCTTTAAAAAGGTTCCCTGAAGTCAATAGGCAGCTCAATGTCACAGCTACCATGTCGAGTGACAGATCTTTCCACACTAGGACAAAGGTAAAGAAGGCTCTCCCATGGGCTGCAGAAACATAAATTCCAAGCAAATTTTGAAAAACTGGGACCATTATGAAACTAAGAGTACTAAAAGCTACAGTTCAATCAGCTGCCCAGGCCAGATCAGCTGGAAAGAACATCACAATTCCTAAGTAGTTATAGCAAAAGCCCACAGAAACGCATGGGCTGGACAGAAGTGATGGAGGGGCTGTGGGTGTAGCTCAGTAGTATAGCACTTGCCTGGCATGCGGGGGGCCCTGGCTGATACACAGTGCGCGCTCCACACACACGCACGCATGCACGCACATGCCTCAAAACAGTGACTGTCACTTCTGAGGGCGGTGACCGGGGGGAAAACGTCCAACTGGCAGAGATGAAGGCTCTTTCAATGCAAAAGATTCAATCAAGGGTGCTGCAAGGGCACATCGGTAAATTTTTTTTTGGTACAGGGGATCGAACTCAGGACCTTGTGCTTGCAAGGCAGGCTCCAGAACCACTGAGCTAAATCCCCGGCCGTGCACGTGGGTAATTCTGATCACAGCAGACCCTGACTACTACCTATCAGGCCTGAGAAACAACCTTCAGCTCTATCCTACTCAGGAAAGTGATTTTTTTTTTTTAAACTAGTTTTGAGTTTCTGTGATATTGATTCTGACAATGAACTGGGAGAGATGGTCTGGCTTGGAAATGCCAGGGTGCAACTTCAGACAAAAAACCCACCCACACTGCAGGACAAAGGATTACTGCCAAGCCCTCGTGATTTATACAAGAAATACTGTTCTTCAGTATGAGAATGTTTATGAATATACCACACCATACAGCAACTGAGGTCTCCTGGTTTTGACTCATGGTATTAATTTACAACTATGGATCTAAAAATATCCACTTTCACATTTCCTATGGCAGGCATAAATATAGTAAAATAATTAAAAGTCTTGAATCAGCTAATTCAGCTCTGAACCAAGACTTCCAAGGTAAATGAAGGTTTTTTCACCCAGTCACCAGAGGCGCAAGAAAAGAAAGGTAACCGAAGAATCCATAGTCAATGATTTTTAAACATATATCGTGAGAAACAATTTAAGGCATGGTTGGTCTTCTAAAGTTCTTGTGGCTTCAGTCTGAAAAGAAATACCAAGAACACTGAACCCTCTCAAATCTACCACTTCTGCTTTTTCTTTCAGCAGTGACTTCATGGTACATTTACTGTGTGTAAAAACACAGCGCTGAAATAGTATTATATAATTTTTGTAAGACTGTAAATCCCAGAAGCTCCCATTATCAAGCTTTCAGAAAAATGCAATTTTGAGGCATAATTGTCATCACAGAGGTATAAGCAAAACTGCACGGGCACACAAGGAAATAATTAAGATGGCAGCGGGGCAGAGATGAAGAGAGCTGAGAACCACAAATGTCAGGAGAGAGAGCAGAGCTCAGAGCAGGTGTTTCAGCCAGCCACAGGAGCAGGCGCAGAAAGAACCCTGTAACCCATACGAAGAAAGACTTTATGGTAATAGCAATGGCGGGCCAGTTGGAGAGTTCTCTGCGGGACCTTGACCGTCGCAGTTTGACTCTCAGGAGATGTGGAACAGAGATGGGTCCCCACCTCCCCACTGCAGGTTCAGCCAACCACGACTGAAAATATTTTTTAATCGAATAGACACAACACGTATGGGTGCATTTCCTCATCGGTATTGCCTAAACAACATACAATAATTAGCTGTGCACTATTTACACTATATTAAGAATCATAATACTACAGAAAGCTAAATTAGGTAAAAAATATTATAGGCCCTCAAGAGAGTCAAGACAAAGGTAAACCACCTTACAACCGTGGCTGGAGATGCATCTGTGGGAGGATGGGCCTAAAGATAAGGACGAAATGACCAGGCCTGCACACTTCCCCAAGGGAGGAGATAAGGGGTAACAACAGGTCTGACGAAGTCTAGACAGACACCGGTCACCCCAGTGTGTAACCAAGACCTCAGGGGCCATCATTTCCTAGAAAAAAGTCTCTGTTCTTTCCATGCACAGTTGTTACCTGACTTGTTCCCCTCTGGTTCACTAGTACCTGAGCGACTGTGCTTGTCACCTTACTGGTTGATCACAGCTGTAACCCACACTGTACCCATGCAGTTTTCATGCTATAAAACTTCCCTATAAAGTGGGGTCCTGGGCCACCCACTTGGGACCCCTCCTGCCTCTCAGGAGCTATCTTCCCAATAAATATTTCCTACTCTTAACCTCCGATGTTTCTAGAAATCATTCTTCAATTTTAGAGAACACAAACTCAGTGTATCAGACATCTAACAGGTTGGGAATTATAATATTTCCCTTGTATCATCTGGAGATCCTATTTCACCTCCTATATCATGCCTATATCAAAAAGTCATATGATCTAACATATACAGGAGGACGGACATAGGACATTTGCAAGCACTATGCCATTTTATGTATGAACTTGAGCATCTTCAGATTGGGTAATTGATGGAAGATTCTAGAACCAATTCCCACTGGCTCCCAAGGGACAAGGGCATAGAAGGCAGTGTTTAAAAAACAAAGACAAAATCAAACCAAAGAGCAAATCAAACCGTAAAACAACCCTAAAAGATTAGGAAGGGGAAAACCTCTCGAGAGTTTCCCTGCTTGCGATACCATTTGTCCACTGTGGAAACTTAGTCCTTAACCTCCCTCTCTCACAGACACGCAACATGTCATCCTCCCACCAGGAAAACTGGTTTGGGGCAGGGTGGGCTGGGCCCCAAGAAAGGGGTCCTGCAGCCGATAAACGCTCCTAAAGCCTTGCTTCAGTTACAGCTCCCCCAAAATGCACCAGCCAGGGCTCTCCTCCCCATATTTAATTCCTGAGACTGCCTCTCTGAGAGTTAATATCAGATACTCCCCTCACATTTGTACACCTCAGAAAATAACCCGATTCTGCTACGATCGAAAAGCTGTATTATTTTTATTTTCCCATCTGTTCCTTTAAATTCATTTTCCCCTGAGTTATAAATACTCCTGTCACACCTGTTTTTGTTTTGTTCCTTTGATTTTGGCTCCTTGTTTGTTTTATAAGCCATCAGATCCTGCTCAGAAGAGCTGTGACCTTTGGGGGACAAAAACTGAGGTACTGGAGATACCACAGAAACATTCCCCCCAAACCCACGTATTTATGCTCCACCACAGTCTCCCCCCACCCCGATGCCTCTGCCTTGCCGGGAGTGTTAGAAAGTTGAGTTCCATTACTGATAATGATGAAGAAATGTCTTTCTCTTTCCCTGACAGCTACATTCCCACTGTGACAAAGATAATCACAGACATTAACAGTGGTGACAAGTTATTAGATAACCAACTTTTTGCTTCTTCCAGGGTGGGCAAAGCATCTAAAATAACAGGCTCAGACTGCTTTCTTAAAAATAAATACATTAACTCTTCCACTTCCAATTAACGAAAAGGCTTTCCAACACCTAGGCTAAATACCACTGTGGTTGATAAAATACTCCATGCATGCACAGTCAGCCTCTTCTTAGAGCTATTCCAACCTGCCTCTCTCTTTTCCTTTCTTTCTTAATATACACCATGTCATATTCTTGGATTAGGCTTCCCAGAATCAGTCTACTTTTCCGCCCTGGGCTGTCGCTATAGCAACCAACCACTCCATGTCTGGAGAACATTCCCACCTAGACCCCTCCAAGAACAGCATGGATGTGTCACAACACTGTGAGGAAAGAGGCAACAGAGAGTTTTCTGTACTGTTGTACTCTGAGCACCTAGAACAATGTCTGGCCATAGTAAGTGCTCAATAATTCTCTGTTGGCTGAATCAGTGAATGAATGAGTGCTTGTTGACTCCCAAAGGAACGGGTATTGTTCTTGCCTGGCCTGCATCAATTCCTCTGCTTCTGATGACACGAGTTTTCTCTTGGGGAATATTCTCTCAGTCTTTCTGAAAGGCAAGCAAGGTATAGAAGCTCCTCTGAAAATGGAAGCAAGAACAAATCCACACATGCACACCTGAATGCAGACAACGACTGAGCTAGGGATAGGAACTCTGAGAAAATTTCAGGGCAAGAAGCTCTTGTTCAGTTGGCTCTGCAATCAAGTCACAAAGATGATGCAAGCCCAGCAACACTGGGGACGACCGTAAATAAGCACAGGGCTGCCTTGGAGGGAGGTCAGCCCAAGCCCTGGAGAGGTGGCAGGCTCGGAGCCAGACAGCGCCAGGCTTTTCAGGTACTTTAGCCAATATGTCACAGGTTCTGCTTCACCCCAGCCCATCCTCGATCTTCTGCTGGGCCACTCCCGAGCAAGTCCTAAGGGACAGCAGCCTGTACCCCTACGCCCTCACCTGGGTGACCCCAAAGCTTCAGGGTTCCCATGTGTTGCTGGAGCTCCTCACTATATTCATTCTCAATCTGCCCCTCCCAGGATGCCCAGACCTTGTCTACAGCACAGCTGCTGAAAGTCATTTGTTCCTGTCTGGTGTATTTTACAAGTCGAACTCCCTGGTATAAATCAAGTGCTGTCGGGCCGAGGATTTAGCTCAGTGATTCTGGTGCCTAACCTGGAAAGAAGCACAAAGTCCCAAGTTCGATCCCCAGTACCAAGAAAAAAAAACAAAAAACAAGTGCTGTCCTTTCCACTGAAAGGTGGCTTCATCGATGGCTGTTCACCTCTGAACAATCATGTCCTATACATGGAACAGATGTCCCCTGCACAGGCTGACCATGAAGCCGACCTTCGGTCCCTCTTAGTTTATCTCCTTCGGCAGGCCCACAAATTAGCATGGGATCAAAAGTCCAAATGTAGCCTCGATTAGGATGGACTAATCATCACTGCTAATAAAAGCAGTGTCACCCTGGTCAGTCCACTTTGGTAATTAAAAAAACAACAACCTGGGCCTCCTCTCTAAAGAACTACATCTGTGCTGAAAATCTCTCACATTCTTCCTTACTTAACCCCAAACACACACCCCCCAAAAAAGGTTTTAAGCAGAACACTTTCCTTTATTAGAAGCTGTCATTTCTCATCATATTATGTCTAAATTTGCTCAAATGTTTTCACTAATTTTCAACAATTTGAGAAAAATGCTCTAGAAGAGAGAAGATACTGCAAAGAACTCTAATGTAAGAACAAGCTCGTGTCCCACAAATCGAGTGTGCTTGAAAAGGTCTTTGAGAGTTGAAAGTAAACAGATGTCTTCACATTTCTACAACAGAAGAGACTGGTGCCAAAATAGCACACTGATGCAATAAGTGACCCTAATTACCGAGCACAGGTATTCTGGGCTCTCATTTACAAAAGCAAGACAGCGAAATTCACTAGCAATGGGATGGGGCACCTGTGCTGGCTTACCTGTGGAAGAGCACATCACAATGGCGGTAATTCATGGTGCGCCGAGAACACCTCTGGAAGCTGGAAGGCGACCTCCAAAGAACTAGTCCCGCGAAAAAGTGCCAGGACTGAGGCTCTGGCTTCAAAGTTCTTAGCTATACCCTAAGTCTTTACGAAATCATTTCCAAATTACGTCCCTCTCTGTTCCCTATTCTGAGCCTCTCCAGGATAGCAGGACTCAACATTTCTATTTATCCCATTAAAAAATGTATGCTGTTTCTCTGCTTCTGCCGATTGTGAAGTTACAGAGCACAGGCTTGAGCACAGATCCGACAGAGAAGAAAACTGAAACTTTCTATTCCGTGTGATTTTTACTTAGTGCCAAGCAGCATGGAATTGACTCAGGGATTGTATAATGAAGACAAAAAATATTAATCCCCAAGTGCATGTTAATAACCTGGGAGCAAAGTTTTTAACTTTATTTAGCTAATGAGTCAACAAGTCCAGTATTATAAGTAATAACTATAGTGTGAAGAGATAAATCATAGTACCAGAAACATGGAATGGATGAAATAGGCTTTGTTCAAAGGGAATCCCACTAACACCTCCAGGGTCTCATTAAGGGAATGGAACACCTTGGCTGGATGAAGCCCCAGGGAGTGGCATGCTGGAAGCGCACAGTATTCAGAACGCTACAAGCACTGGAGTCTGACCACCTGACCTGGGAAGGATTAGTCAGTGCAGTTTTATGATAATTTACTCATTAGAATTTTAAGAGAGTAGGCTCACAACAATAAATAACAGGCCCCAGGTCACAGGTAATAAGACCCAGAGGACACGTGCAGAACACAGGACCCAAAATGACATCTTCCAGAACTCCCACCACTGTACATGGAACCAATCAGAAAACAGTATTTCCACTCCCTCATCCAAATCTGGGGCTGTTTGCAGGACCAATCAGAAAAGTGCTATTTTCAATCCTTCATTTACATCTGGCAGAAAGCCAAACGAGCCTTTTGATAGGGCAGCTTAAATCTGGTGCCAGCCCAAGTGAGTTTTTGATTGGACAGCTGCCCTGATGCATTAACCACATGAGGGAGAAGCCCGTCTGGGAATTTTGGACACGAGAGACCCCTTTCATTCTCAGGGTCACAGCGAGGTGATCGCCTCCTGCTCTCAACTCTCTATAGGGAACCTCTTTTATGCCTTCAATGAAGCCGTGCTTTTGCTGCCTTTTCTGTGTCTCTTCTCCAATCTTTGTTCAGGACACCTAGAACCTGAGAAGAACCTCCCGGGACCCTCCATCCGGTAACGATCCCACCCTTCTTCACACTGGTGAAAAGCACGGGAGAGGCCGAGATGTCAGCAAGTATGCAGCTCCACTACTTCTCATCACAGTGTGTATTAGGACAGGTGTTTGCTTTACAATCACATAAAAATCATGATTTTTGTTCCCCGAATCAGTTACGTTTAAAAAGGTATTTAATGAAAAAGTGATACTTCTGTTTGAAGTTCCGAGGTGCAGTGGGGGATGACGCTCAGTGGTAACGCCCCTGCCTAGCAATCTCAAAGCACTGGTTCAACTGCCAGCATCATGAAAAACAAAATAATCCAGACCAGGTCTGGGTACAAGGCCCAGCTCTTCTTATTGGTAGGTGTAATGTGAGGCTAGTTCACCTCACTGAGCCTCTTTCTCCACCTTTCAAAGAAATGGAAATGATTGTCATCTCTCAACTACTGAGAGAATTAAATGAGACATTCAATTGTACCTAGCATGATGGACAGAAAAGATTTGCAGAGCCTGAACTTGATCAACGAATGAGGTAAAGATGACCCCCTCAAATGACCATGAATTAAACTGCATGAGAAACTAGGCTGAAAGAAAATCCAGGGTGTTCTTTGCCTAAATTTTGTTTTCTTTTATTTCATAGGAACACAAAGAAAATTTGTATTTGTCTAACTCTTGGCTCTGGTATTGAAAAATAATACAAATGCACTGTGGCCAACAGCAACTGGCATCTGGCCTTGGAGTGCACATTGGCAGGGGTCAGCGCTGATCACGGCTAATGGAAAAGTACATACCAGGTAAAAGCGACAGCACCAACGTGACTTTGGCTAATTCTTGCCATAATACAAAGCATTCTGACTTTTTTCAGAAAAAAAGTGCTTTTACATGCCAGTTAGCACATTAAACATTTCTTTAAAAACAGAAGTATAAGCCAAACAATAGTGAGTCAGTTCGCTGAAGGATCATATACAGCCAAATTGGTCGATCTAAAAACTGCGCTAAACTACTGTTTTTAAGAGGTCAGGTGGTTAACCCAATTTAAGTGATCGGCAGAAAGCCTTATTTTGTGGCATGCAAAAATCACTGGTCTCTAACAGGTTCTTTGACCCAGGAGAGCATCCCTTGCAGAGGACGGTAATGAGAGCCCTGGGCCAGCCCGTTACTGGGAGGACGCACGCTTAGTGCAGGACAGTGGCTGCTACAGCGTCGGAACTGACTGTGAACTCTGATCTGCACAGGATGTTTGTAAAACAGACTTTTATTTCCCACTCAATGCCTGAAGAAGAGGCAGAGCTATCATTACCCAAGATACAGTAAGCCACAGCCCGCACTGGAATCGGAATGCTCGCCTATCTGTCCAACTCCAAGTAAGAATCTCCTTCCACCAGACCATCTGGGCAACTGCTAAATCTCGAGCGCCCACTGAATACATAGGACTTCACAAAAACTGTAACACTGGTGTCATTCCCAGAAAAACATGTAATCCTGATGGCACAAAACTGGAACTCAACACAAAATACACAAAGCACGTGACAAACTGGATGTAGAAACAAATAAAATATCAGCAACAGGTGAAGTTAAAAAAAAAAACACCTCATAATCTCTTCTAGAATATTCTCAGTTATGAGACCAGAGATTTAAAGTCCAGCATTTCTTCTATTTCATTCATTGATATATAACCTCAGTGATACTGTACAACCTACCAACTAAGTGACTACTTACTCACTGTTTCCCTAGAAAATGACTTCTATTTAACATTAATGAAGGGACAGAGAAATTAAGGAATGCAACTCGATCAACCAAATTCAAGTGATGAAGCCAACACCTGAACCCAATCCAGACTTTTTTTCCATTCAACTCCAAAGGTCTCTGGAAATTTCTCTTAGCTATGAATCTAACACAGAGGAGGCAGCACATGAAACTAGGTGTGCAGAGGAAACTCAGTCTCTTTGTGAAAGGCCAGACAGTGTTCTCTGTTCAGCTCTTCTTCAGAAGTAATTACTATTTCTTAAGGAATAAAATTTAGAGGGCCAGGGATAGCTCAGGGGCATCATGCCTGCCTGACAAGTGCAAGGTCCTGAGTTCAATCCCTGGTACTAGAAACAAATAAATAAAATAAAATTCAGTATGTTATCGAACCCTTTGGATAAAGGCAGGAACATAAAGTTAAACACACGTCTCAACAGCATTTCAGGTGCTATTAATAAAAACTAAGTGCATCCTTTCAGAAATTCTGTGGGCTGTTTTTCTTCTAAATGTAGCACCTTACTTATACATGGCTGACCCTCAAACAACTTGGTAAAATCTTAGGCAATTGCTCTGTATTTTCCTATGACAACAGATTTAGCAAGTGTCTTCATCACAGATTTCACTGTGCATCGGCTTTGTGTTTAAGCTCCATCAGTTATGACTTTCTGTGAGCTCTCCACATATTCACCCAATTCTGCTCGTAAGCACCCTCTTTTGAAGCTTCTAGAGCTAAGCAGCTTAGCCGAGGTCAGCTGAGAGGCACCTCATGTCAAGTTATTCCCCTGAGCTCTGCAATTCTCCTATGAGTAAATAGAGAGCTGTTTTGCATCAGGAAAGAATTTTTTATTTTCACAGTTTCCTTAATTTGTGTAAAAACAGCTCAAAAACATACTGCAAGTGTGAGTACTGGTTTTGTCTCATCTATATGACATCCAGACAACTGTCAAAATGGAGAGTCTGGATGCTGCCACCGTACCATGTTGATTTTCCCAGGTGCTTTAGTAATTTCTACATATAATAACTGAAATGACACATTTATACTGAACTTCAGGGGGCCATTCCCAGCACCCACCCCAGCCCCGGTACTAGGGTCCAAACCCAGGGCCTTCCTGCTGAGCTATATCCCACAGTTGTTTTTAAATTTTGAGACAAGTTCTCCCTAAGTCACTAAAGGGCTCAGGCTCCTTCCTCAGCCATCCAGGATACTAGGGTTACAGGTATGCAACACCATGTCCAATCCAGGAAGTATTATTGAATCTCTTTTCCATTTAGGTAAAGAGAAGTTTTATATTATAATGGGAAGTAATAGTCACCTGTGAAAGTTCTCACCCTCAAAGCCAAAATCTGCAAACCAATTACACCTGGATACTGAATGCTAAAAATGCTAAAAGCAAGCTAATACTACTTCTCATTTTAGAAGATCTACCCGTTAATTTTTTCTAGATAAATGGTTCGCTGTAACAACAATCTTCGTTTTCCACTTTAGACTCAGTTTTGTATAAAGCCTAGAGCAAATGCAAATATTTTAACCGACCATATTCTAAGGAAAAAAATTGGTAACAGCTTTCATTAGCAGACTCCTCTGAAAGGTTATTAGGAAAGATAACTAATATAAGTGGAACACTTACACGTCTCAAACATGGTGATATTCATCAGAGTGCTGAATGCTAAATCAATTTCCCTTCTCTACTGGCAGTTACAGATTCCTCAAGAATACTGAAAATAGAATTTGATTCATAATAAATTTCTATTTATATGAAATGCTAGGGAAATAGATGAGGAACAACATAAGTCCTTTTCCAGAACAGAAAAGTCTCTAATTTGCAGGATAAGATGGTCAAATGCTTTTTAAAGGCCCACTTTTGAAGTTTATGGTCATATACAAAAGTTTATACACTCATACCATGTCGTTATCCAACTAAATCAGGAAAAAGTTTTATATAAGCAGAAAAAAAAAAAGAAGAAGGAATGGGAGAAGGAGCAAAAGGCTATTGGGGATGAATATTAAACCTTTGATATCAATGAATCATTCACATTTGGTTAGCTACAGAGAAAGGAAATTTAAATGAAAAGTATTTTTTAAATCTTTAGTAAGATGAGATAGGTAACTTCAAATGTGGTTTTAGAACAGTGGAAAAGCTTAAGTCCAGACAGAAGGGAAAGGTGGCATTACAGTTTTAAATTCCAATAAAAGCTGTCTGGGCACAATTCTATTCTAAGACAATTTGCTGAAGGGGGTAGGATGAAGAACCAAGATCAAATGCAAGATTGTTTTTCCTTTTCATTTATGGCTTAAAAGCTTCTTGGCAGCACCAGTAATCTGTCAGAAAGGGTGAAAAATTGTGCTTAATAGATAATTTTAAGACTTTACTCAAAAGATGTTAATAAATACACTGGAGCTGGGATGTGGAAGTGGCACTAGCAGCTCGAAGAGCACAATGTTCTCCTTTTGCCGTCACCTGCTATAAATCCAGAAATGTCATCACTCTGACTGCATGTTTCTTGCCGCTAAAATAAGTAAGAAGCTGTGAAAATGTTCCAAGTTTCCAGGCCTCAAAGAAGAGAACAGAGAACTCATAAAGTATGATGGCTTCACTGCCTCCCTCAAAGACAACTTGGTTCTACATTTTTAAACATTTTGTGCTGGGTAATGGAAATACGATCAGCTTTGAATCCTCAAATAGTGTTGCAAATGCCTTCAAAGACTGGATCCGATAACCAATGCCTAGAGATGGCCTGGCTTCGTGTGCAAGAGGCTCTCACCTGGTGACATCCAGTTTGTGAACGAGCCCAGGGAGGTTCACAGGGGCAACTGCAAATCCCGAGGACAGGCTGCAGTAGTGGCGAGGCCAGGCTAGGAAGGAAATAGCCATGGTTCTCACATGAAGGGGAATGGGCAGGGAACCAGCTTCAGCCACATTACGGAGCTAGCCAGACTCCAGAAAGCAGCCCCTCATGCAGGTTAGGTCCGCTCCCTGGCTTGCGGGTTTCCTGGAAAGACTGCAGCAATGGAAATATCCACAGCATTTTTTAAACATACTGTCTCTCATCTACATGATAAAGGCCAACAATGCACTGTATTTAGAGAAGATGATGCTTACTTTAGTTTATAACACCCCGAGAAAAGTCTCAAAAGCAAGCCTCATCAGCCTAGTCTCTGGATTAGAGGACTAAAAGCACTTCATATTATGCACACAACACTTTTCTGAACTTCAAGGATTGTTCTCCTTCTAAGCCAGTCTATTCTGCAGTATGGCTTTCATAAGGAGATGTTTTCACAGTAGTTTTTGATAAAGTAAAACCACAGAAGATATTCTTTCCTCATTATTGCTTCTGGTAATTTTTCTTTATGTGTCAGCTATAAATAACACACCTTTTCCACATCCAGAAAGTAAGGCTCTGAGACATAACCCAGAATCCCGCAATGTCAAGATCCGGAATGCAATTGATATCTCCATTTCAAAGCCAACTTTGATAAAAAGTAATAAAGGCACAACTGGAATTACATAGCTGTACTGGAAAGCATCACTCCACAACACAGAAATCTAGCCCCTATTCGCAATGTGCAGTTTGCTTTGGGGTATGTGTGGGTGGGTATACATGGGGTTGCTGTGACTATTTTCTGCCTTCATTTATTTCATGCACAGTAAATTGTGAGGACAGCTACAGCTCCCTTTGGTCAAACCCAACCTTCAAGGTCACAAATGAATAGAGTACAATCTGATGATTTCTCAAGAAGATAAACTCTAGAAATAGATGACTAGTTCTGAATCTCATCTCTGAAGAGTAATCTTGTGCAACTTACCGGCACTGCTTGGCCTCAGTTTTCTTAAAAAGGATAGCAGTGACCTCCACAAGCTTCTTAAATAAAATTCTCTAAATGAAGTGCTTCAACAGTGGTCAGAAAATAGCAAGGGTTAAATGACTGTAGCTATTACTAAAATAATTTTAAGATATACATACTTAACCTCACAAAACTCCTCCTTGGATTTGAAGTAGCTAACAAATATTTTTCTTTAAACTATAGGGCACCTCAGAATAATAATAGAAAAAAGTGGCATTGGAGTCAAAGCCCATGATCCCAGCATTGAAACAGCGGCACGAAACAGGGACCGGCTGCCCATGACTCAGACTCTGCGCTGCTTAGGTACGTTTCCGCCAGCCTCCAGGGAAGGGTTGCGGGGCTCACGCCTTCCACGGGCTGCAAGCTCACTGAATTGTTTTTGGTGGACAGGCAAGGATGCCCACGCCTATCCCTGCCACTCTCTGTGACATGCTGAAAGAAGCTGCAGCAAGGGTTTGGAGAAGGCAGGTTGTCCATCAAAAGCACACAAAGCAGGATACTTTCTGTCCATCTGTTACTTGCAAAACTGAGAAGCTATGCTTCACTCTGAGGATCACACTTTTAAATGAGAAATGAGCAAACTGGAATGTGTTTGGAGGTGAGAGACAAGGATGGGGGAAGGACCTCAGTCTATGAAAATGTACAACACTTGTAGGAAATATGGGTGCTGGGCGGGAGGGGGGCTTGACATGGCACATGGCAGCTGTCTTTAAACCAAGTAAAGCACATACGTGGGGAGAGGGGTGGGGTTCTGAACGCCAAGGAATAGAAAGAAGAGCCTTAAAGACGAAGTAAGATCACAGTTTGTTTGGATCTCTGCACTCAGGAAGTACCAAAGATGAAACGGGCTTCATTTCATTGATTTATTTAAGCAGCACATCTCATGCACTTAGGATGTGCCCGCCACTGATGACGCTCAATATGACAGACAGGCTCGCCATTAAAGAATATGTCAGCTCATTCAAGCAAAATGAGTAACAACCATCAAACGTTACCAGGGCTACTGGCCACATGAGCTCAAGACGACATTTCCCAGCTTCCCAAACAGTTACACATGCACAAGTGACTAAATGCCAACTAAAAGCCAAGAGTGGGAGCAGCACACTCTCCCAAACTAGAAATACTCTCCTCTTTATATGCTCCAGCTGGCTGGAATGCAGACGCGATGGTGGGAAGTGGGCTCCCTCTACAGATCACGACAAGAGCCATGGATGGCAGAACAGGACAGGAAGAGACTGTCTCCAATGCAATCCCCAGGTCAGCCTTAAACTGCTTGGTGCAGACGATTACATCAGAACTAAATCCACATTGTTTAAGCCACTGTTACTGGGTTATTGGCACAGCACATGAACAGGAGTCTGAACACACACACACCTAGAAAAATATTTTTATGTTGTGAACAGAATCAGTATTTTAAAATCCCTATTGTAAAGCAAATGCAAGAATACAGCCCACTCTGCAGTCTATGCACCCATTTATTTCCTGGGGCATTTTCAATATGCAGTGTCGGTGATTCTAATGCACACACACACTGCATATGCATTTACAGAACTTAAGGCAGTGAGTAACATGCTTGGGTTTGATACCCTCTCTTTCATTCTTGCAAGGATATATAATTTAGATACATTCCCCCCTTCCACTGAGAATCTAAACACCCAGTAGAACAAGCTAAATGTTCTCACAAAGCAAGACAATTACAACTCATCTTTGAGCCCATGAAATATTCAGGCACAAAAACACAGGTGCAAGAGTGAAAGGCAGCCTGCTCGACCCCCATGTGGCTCCCTCACAGAGAGGTAATTTGCTTTCCCTGGGCTCGATGACACAGATATCTAATGGGGTGAATTCCTGCAGTAGAGATTATTTTCATACTAGCTGATCTACTGATTATATGTTTGATATAAATCCCAAAGACTGGTATCATTGAGGAGACAAGGTGGAAATCAATTAGATTATCTTGTCATTTCTTATGGCCACTGGTGAGATAGAGAGTCTAAAAAGCATTCTAGAAAATGTAGAGAAACAACAGGAACAAAAGAGCAGCTGTGGGCTGAAGGGACAGCTTAGTGGTTGAGCTCTGGCCCAGCATGTGTGAGGCCCTGGGTTCAATCCCAGCAGTGCTACGATACACAAACAGCAGCTAAGCATGCGTAATCTTTCCCAGTATCAATGTGAATCTACTTTGATGATCTTTACCAAAAGCTTATTGTTTGCAAAACCAGTGGCATAATTTGAAGGACCCTAGTTAGCAAGACAGACTCCATACTGCTGCTTGACCCACCTGCCTGCCCTTTAGATGAACTCAGAAGGAGGAAGCTTAGAAACCTCCTCCCCTTAGAAAGTCTCTTTAGAAACAACAATTAATCAACTATTGTTTTACAAATGTTCTAACAGCAAGACTTTCCTCGCTTCTGTACCTTTTGCTTGCTTTGCTAGTTCTATCCCATAGGGGGGCCTAGAAACTGCTGGTCTCAAAGGTGTATAAAACATGTTTGTCTTCCCCCAGTCAGGCCTCGAGTCCGATGCTCAGCTTGGGTCCCGGCCGGTAATAAACTCCTGTGTGGATTTAATACCGGTCTCTGGTTGGTTCTCTCTCGCTGCGTCTAACATTCTTGGAGGCCCCAGCGAGATAGCCAGCTGCTCTGGAGCTTATTATTTTGGAGCCATTGTTTCTTTTTAGGAGAGACCAGGATCGGACACCAGCGGTGTTTGGCCCCTCTGGACATTGGTCTATGGAAGGAGAGGCCACCTTGACGGTATTCCCAGGCTCCAGGTAGACTGGTCCCAGTTGGGCCCTATCGCTGATCAACCGACCCACAAGAGTTTATCGGGAAAGCCTCTAAAGGTAAGAATCGAAGGATTCTTAGTGCACTGTGGGTAGGTAGGAGGAAGCCGGACGCAGCACAGGTTCCCCTATCTGGAGTCTCTTTGCAATGGCAAGCAGACTCACTGGGTCAGAGTCCTCAGAGGAGCAACTCCCTGGGTGGGGTCCATATTCATTTGGCCCCAGAGGTTTTACTTGGCCAAAGTTTTTCTTTGTTTATTGTTGTCTGTCTGCTTGCTCTGTGTGCCTTTTGCATTTTCACAGGCTAAAATTATGGGTTCCTCACAGTCCACAGAAGGAACTCCACTTGATTGTGTTCTGAATAACTTCAAAAAATTTATTCCACAGACAGGGAAGATAAATATGGCATGAAATTTTCTAAAGGCAAATTATGAACCTTGTGTCAATTAGAATGGCCCAGTTTCGGGGTGGGTTGGCCCCGGGTGGGAACTTATTCTATGCACCTTGCTTGCAAGGTTTGGAATGTGGTCACGGGAGTCAGGGGCCCACAGGTCCCGATCTATGATAACAATCAATTAATGGAAACTATTATTGATAGCCAACATTTCTACTATGAGCTACACTTGTCAGTTCGACACTATGTATACTTTGTGCAGAATCTCACTTTATCCCAAGTTATGAATATTATTGTAGTTATTTTTCAGTTATTTATTCATTCGTATTTCATGAGTACCTACCAGATACCACGTACAATTACAAAAGAAAATCTGTCTTCAAAGATGTATATTTGATCTGCAGAAGACACAAACTCATATCCTAGCAACATGATTATGGGCAACAAGTCTTCAGGATTTTTCTTATTGTGTGTTTTTTCTAGCATGAAGTTGGAGCGAGAACCATTCCATATAGCCCAAGGCACCATCATTTCCTCCTGTCTTACACTTTCCCTGTTTTACATATTTATGCTTCCAGGACCCCAATTACATGGTGACCACAGCGGCTACACTCAAACAGCTCTGCTTGTCTGACCACAAATTCTCAGCCATATGGGCTTCCTAATTGGCAGCCTCTCCAGACGGCAAACGTAGCCATTTTGGACTTTAGATTCTTTAGCAAAAAGTAAAGTAACCAGTGAGGATGTCGAGTTCACTGGTTTCTTCTTGCTAGTCTTGGTCAGGATTAACCTTTTCCTGGGTCATACTGAGAGACAAGGAGGAGAATCTGAGCCTGAAAAAAATCCACATAGAAAAGCCAATCGAGACCAAAGAAATGGCAAGAGAATCTTTTTTGACTTTGACTATGCAACCATGATTTGTGTGTTGATGCTTACAACTTTGGAGACTAAAGATATAAGTTCCAAATCCACCTCTTCTCCCTACTGTGCAATACTGCCAAGTCTCATGACATCTCTGGTCTCCATTCCCTGGGTTATAAAGTGAGAATGTGACACTGAAATGTTGGTTTGAAGACTAGCTGTGATCACATAAATGAAATCAAGAAAACAGTACCTTCCTGCGCAGTAAGAACTTGCACACAGTAAGAATTCCACAAATGATAGTCCCAGATGTTCTTACATTTGACTCCTTTAAAGGCTAGTTCCAAAGGCACTTGGTCAGCCCATGCAGAGAAGCTTATAATATATTCATACTCTCCTACATCTTCTTCTTAGCTCAGATGCCTGAGGCTGCCAGAAATAATCACACTATTTGTGATCCTGTGTTTATGCAACAGAAGTGAAATGGAATTTTATGGTCTGCTGTGTTAAACACGGATACCCACAGTGGGATAATTCCATGCAATGCTGTGTAACAAAAATCTATGCAAGAGCCAATCCAAAAAGGCAGCTCTCAGGTCTGTATTAGCTTGCAAAAGTCAGTCCCACTTTGGCAGACCTCCGGTCACACACTCTTACCAGAAGACATTAAGTTAAACTACAGACTAAATCTAATCTTACTCATTTGAAAAACGCGAACAGGTTTTGGTAAGGGAAAATATCGTTCATAGACACAAACATAATTTAAATAGCAAAAAAGGTAAAAAACAAATAGTGAATAATTGCCATATTTGGAGTCAACAGAAGGGAAGACAACGTAGAAGAGTGAAGCTTCACTCAGAATGCTACAAAACTTTAGGGCCAAATGTTTCTCTCTGGACCTAAAAATAGGAACATCAAGCTGCTATCAAAGGTGGGAACTTATTATACCATCATCCCACCACGCCTCTCAGGGATGGATGGCCCTTAGTAAATGATAATGTGACCATCATTCCTGAATAATCTCCTGACATCAGTTTTTCTTTAAATTACTTTTCTTTCTTTTTGGAGAGGGGAATTCCCAGGCATTGCCTTGATTGTTAGTTTGACACTGCACAAAACCATGCAATCAGAGGGCCTCATAAACTTACTGTCTCCTCTAGGCTGAGGACACGAAGACCAGCCTGGGCACAGGACAGCCAGAGGCCATCAGAGCTTGGCTCATCATTGAGCAATGGCCTGGGTGAAGCTCTGAACACAGCATGGGGGACACTGTGTTATAGTCTAGCAAGATAACAACTTTAAAAAGACTGTAGATAGCTGAACACCTCAGAGTCTAAAACAAAATGGAGTGGCAATCTGTGTTAATAAAATTCTACTTATCAATATCTTCAAAGAATGTTTCAGAAAAATGTCTACTCTTTTAAACAATAAAATTGTTTTGATTTTGATAATGTTGGGTAGATGATTCATTCAGTCAACAAATGTTTATTAAGCATTCAGTACATAATGCAGTAAATAAGAACAGTGAACAGCAAGGACTGAGGTAAGGTTTCTCCCTCAAAGAAGTCATATTCATAAGGGGAAAAGTATGGAAAAACAATTCTAAAGTAGCTAAAAAGTCAGCAAGAGTAGCATAGAGTTAACCACAATTAAGAATGAACCTTGGGCTGGGTGGGGATTTAGCTCAGGGGTTTCATCGCCTGCTGTGTAAGCGCAAGGACCTGAGTTCGATCCCTGGTACCAAAAACAAACAAACAAAAAGAATGAACCTTTCAGCAGCAATACTGTACATGGGAATGAGCTCAATATCACAAAAGCCTTCTGGGGCCTTCCAGACACTTTCAGATCTTTCCAGGCACAGGAATGAAAAGACAGAGGAGAGCAGAGCACCAGGGTCCAACAGTGCATGCAGTTGGGGCCATGATGGTGAGAGGCAACATGAAGCAGACCAGGCTGAGGAGGCCAGCAGGGGCCACGTCTCACAGCCCACTGGACAGACAAAAGCTCGGGCCCTTTTCAGCCATGAATTACAAGCCACACTGCCTTCTTTTCCATCCTCTTTTGTAATGGTTCCACAGTACAATCATGGTATTGTTTCTTTAACTATAATTGTGCTTTAGAAACACCCAGGGGTGATGTTCTCAGTGGTTTCACAAAAAAAGAACTACAGGCTGCTAAACAATCAGAGCTTTGAGGGCTTGTGGTTTCTGGACATCTTTTCTGTATTCTCAGTCCTTTCTTGCTTGGAAGTTTATCTCCAACCAGCTGATGAACAAAATCGGTGCTCCTAGCATGTGAAGTTAAGAGGTAATGTGCCACGTTAGATCCTGTCCTACACCCCAAAGCGGAACTGATGGAGCTCGTCCTGTGCTGTGAGCTCCTTGGTGCACCCTAAAAGAAGAGGGAACCCCCACAGCGACCCCCTAGAAAGTCACTGATATTCTTCCATTGGTGTGTTAGGATGGACTGTCCAGCAGCCCTTCCTCAAAACACCCTTGAAGGTAAAAAGCCACGCAAAATGTAGAACAACAACAAGAACAAAAACTGGACAGACAGGAATCTTCCATGTTCAAATCTTCCTAAACACTTGCACATCTGATACAGGCAGGATGGCTGTCATCATCAGATCTGTATGTATAACTGTATTTATAGACACAGTGTAGGTAGCTCCATCTTTATCTTTTTCTATAAATACTTATGCTTGCAATTGTCGACTAGATCATGGAGAACGTTAAAGCAACTGTAGGAGTAAAAAAATATACCACATTCTGGGTTATTCTATCATTAATTGTGTCACTATCCAAGCACCCAGGGCAAGAAAGGACATTGCTAATAACTTGAATGTAAACCTAACATTTCATTACAAACAAATCAGTGCCCTTTATTTAATCTAAATTGCTACCCATGACTCTATATTCATCTGAGACATAGGAGATAAAATAAAAATCGAGAAGGTAGAACTGTGTATGTGCAAACTTTGTCATTCAGGGTTAAGAGGACTGTTTTGTTGCAAAGACCCAAGAGCCAGCTCCTATTCCTCAGACAGTAGAGTCCACAAGGCTGACCCTGCAGTGACTCTAACTCTGAAGGTGATCTTCTCCAAGTATTTCCTAAACAAGTGAGGTGTGTTTTTCATATGTATTTTTGTTACTCTCACCTTTCAACTAAAATGAGTTTAACAGTTTAATTCATCTTTTGGGCAGTGATCCACAATGAAAAACTAACATCCAAAGGACAATTTGGCTCAATTAACGGGCTTTTCTCAAAGGAAGTGCACCATGAGAAAGCATATGGGTCCAGAATGGGCTATTCGTTTTATAATTAAAATGTTGAGATCCATCCTAGGAAAGGAACCTTTGGGGTAAACATAGGGTCATTTGAAAATCACTGAATTGAAAGAGAACACCACTGATGAAATTTTCCATTTTGCAAAAGCAGTGTAATTTTTAACATTTAAATCTAATTCTTCAGTAAACTACAATTTTAGAATGCAAATTAACATGTTAGCCCTTATTCCGAAGGATAGAACACTTCTAGAAAATGACCATTTGTTATTTTAAATAACTGGGGATTTAGCTCAGTGGTTCCACCGCCTGCCTTGCAAGTGCAAGGTTCTGAATTTGATTCCAGTGCCAAAAAAAAAGAGAGATAACATTTTGTGCTCACTTCGGTAGCACATACAATAAAAACAACACTTTCTGCTCGTGAAAACTAAATGACACATTTTTGATGGGTATCTGGTTAACATTTCATGTCAGGTTAAATAACAAAAAAGTAATGCTTGGTTTTGGTTATGCCATGCCAAGGTTTTCACTGTGGGGTGAACCCTCCATTGCTGGGGGATTGTCCTGTGTAGTAGAAGACACTGAGCAGCATCCCTGGGCTCTGCTCAGTGCCACGACTCTCCGGCTATCCACAAACATCTCCAGACATTGCCCCCTGTCCCCCAGGGCATGGGAAAGAACAGTCACCCAGAGTTGAGAACCACTATGCCTAAAATCAATCATTTTATAGTGGAATAACATTTTACTACATAAAGAAACTATCACCATGTATTCGATACCTTTATATAAGCATATCAAAGCCTGCAAGAAATAAAACCACTCTTAAACGCATTATCTCCAACATCTTAGGAAATTTAAACTTTTACAATAGAAATAAAAACTGAAATTAAAGGGGCGCGGATTTAGCTCAGTGGTTTTGCCACCTGCTGCGCAAGCGCAAGGACCCGAGTTCAATCCCCGGTACCAAAAAAACCAAAAAAACAAAACAACTGAAATTAAAGCCAAAAATGGCAATCAGCATCTGTCTCCTCAAAGCCAAAGTCACACCATCACAGAAAAGAATCCTGTAATTTAAAGGCTCAAAACTTCAGCAACTTGTTCTACAAAATGCTGACCCCATCCATGAAGGATGAACAAATTCCCTGCTCAGGCAATCTGTCAATTGGTATGATTTTTCTCTCAGAAAATTCATATAATTTGATCTTCCAAATAAAAAGTAAAGGAATTTTAAAAAGTAGACTAGGAGGCTAAGCAACCCTTTTGATTTGGAAAATGTGATTGTTTCGTCCTACGTTCCCCAGATGGGGACTGCAGCCTGCTAAGGTTCCGGGGGTAAACAAACACACTGGATTCGAGCAGTAGTTAAGGAGCACTCGTGGCTGAGGTGGAGGCCGCCTTAATCTGCAGGAGGGAGTGGGCAGGCTGTGTTTCACGTGCCCTTGGCTTCTCGGGCACGTCCCGTCTTACGAGAACAAAGAAAACGAGGGGCAACATGAGCAGCAGCGTGTGGGCAGCCGGAGAGAGCTCGACAGCCACGTCTGTTTCGTCCTCCCACTGACAAAGGAAGTCACTTAACCCCTAGCCTCAGACTCCTTAGGGCAGAAGGATGGCACATAACCCATTGTGTGGTTAATTCACAGCATCTTCCTCCACAGCATCATGGAACACTAGCTCTGCTTCACATGCAGTGCGTGGCCGGCACGGGCACACTGGAGCTGCAGCAGGCATCTTGGTTTTCCTGCTTTCCTGCCCACACCTACATGCAGCCCCTGCTGCAGTACAGGTGCCCCGCACAGAGAGGGAAGCAGCAGCCTACTCTACCAACCAAACAATTATGAAATCTTTACAGAGCAATTTTATTTCCAGTTTCTATTAAACATTAAACGAGTGTCCTTACAAGGAGAAGATAATCCGATTTACAAACCATAGAAATGACATAACTTTCAAGGAAGCTTCAATTTTATAAGGCAAGAAAATCCTACAGTGAGCTTTAAACCTCACAGTCAAACCACACCAAATACAGCCCCAGGGTTATTTTGTCCCGGTCATGCTTAAAAGGCATCATTTCGCAGACTGCGAGGGTTAGCAGCAGACCACAGCGAGTTTCCAAATGAAATGCACTTCTCAGAACCCAGCCAGCGAGGCCACACAAATGAGCGAGGGCTTCTGGCTGACACTTGTGGCCACTTCATCCTGCTTCCACAGCACAGGATATTACCATTCTCCAAAGAGCCAAGTGGGACACTGCCCAGCTGGCGGGGAAACGTCTTCAACAGGCCTCTCCCAATATTCAGTGCACAAAGGCACAGCAGTTAATGAAGTTCCAAGGGACAGGGGAGAGCTCAGCTCCCAACCATCTCTCAAAGATGACTGCAGGCACAGGGCTTGTAGACACACCGGGAGACCAGCGCATTTCCAGTTAGCCGGGCAGGCATTGATTTGCAGGGAAGCCCTCAGCGTTTTGAGCAAAAGGTACAGCTGGGATTGGGGGAGGAGGATTTCTGCAGGCTTTAGAAGCTAACGTGCCTACCGATGGAAAAGATCAAATGAACACAACAAAAATAGAAGCGGAATTCTGCAATGGAACTTGTTTGCTTCACTGTGCAGCTTCCTGGAGACACAAACAGCAGCCTGACACTTGACCATCACACGGACCTGTGTAGTGGCACATAACGAAGGACGGCAAATTTATTTTCCAAATGAAGATAAGAAATGCCAAGCTGCTCTTACAGGCAGGGACAGGAGTAAAAAGAACAATGTTTATGAACTTCGTTTTCTTTTCCAAGAACGTTGTGGAGTTTCTTTGCCCTTTTAATTTTCAACCTCCTAACATGAACATTGCTAAGACTTGCAGGAGGCAAAGGGGAATGAGACAGGAGCTCTAAAAGACTGTCGTCCACTTTGAACACTGGGCACAACAGCAAAAATATGCCACAAATTGGGCCTAACCCTGCAGTGTCAACACAAACTGAAATTATACTGGCACAGCGGGCCTGAGAGGCAAGGATGGGCCACTAAGCACTCAGCTGACTCTCGAGGGCTCACGTTCACCATGGATTTCCTTAAAATGGCCTTCCTGCACCCGCTTACCCAGCACTTCTGACACTTTAACTCGCTCGTGAATTTCCCAGGGATGGAGCTGCAGTTATGGGTGTGTCTGCGTTTCTTCACCCTAGCACGGCAGCAGGAGATGCTCGGGCTGCTAATCAGAGAACAACACAGCAAATACCAGGCGCTCTGCTCTAGGAAACCTTACAAGAGCCGACCCTGCAGCCTTTGGGGGGGGGGGGGGGGGGGGGCTCATGAGAGGGTCTTGCCCAGGCTGGTCTCAGACTCCCCCCGAGCTCAAGTGATCCTCCTTACTCAGCCTCCCAAGCACCATGACTGCAGGAGGGCAACCCCATGCCAGATCGTCCTTTTTCTTGCTGAAAGAACCTTGGCTCTTTCTGCAATGCAAAGTGTCAGTCCAAGGGAGGACTGGATTGGGCCAAGCCAGTCAGCAGGTGGTCCCGCCCGAGGCGCTGGTGCTCCATCTTGGGGTGCTGATGTCTAAGCAGAAGTCGCCCGGCTTCCCGGGAGGCCCCTCTGGACTCCACCGTGTAAGAAGGGTCTCCACGGGCCAAGGGGTGATCTGGATGCACTGCATGGCCCAGAAGAAGGAGAAAGAGCAGATACCGAGGACAGCAGAAGACGCGGAGACAGAAGGCTGGAAATGCCACGCCGCGGGGCAACTGCCCACGCGCTTCCTACAGACACGGCGCGTGGAGCAGAGCCTCCGCCCATCTGCATGCCCAGAGCATCTCCAGACAGCCCGCCATCTCACCAGCTTGTGCGACGCTAACAAACATCACACCAGGGCTGGGACAACGGCACCGCAGCCCCACGTCTCCCGGAGGCCGGGGCCAGAGCAGAGCGGTGCGAGCTCAGAGCGGCTGCGGGGAGCTCGCTGCCCTCTGCAGGTGGCTCCCTCACTGCTTGCCGCCGAGCCGTGGCCTCTGCTGACTTCCAGCGCGCAGGCCCTGGTCGTGCGAGCTCCACCCCGGGACCTGATTTCCCCCAGAGCGCAGCACACGGCCTTCAGGGCAGTGCTGCTGCCCCTCTCAGCTCTAAGGACAGAGTGGAGGGAGGCGGGGCGGCTGCAACCCAGACCACGCCCTCCGGGCCCGTTCAGGAGGGGTGCAGGCCTGGCCACGCCTCCCATCACCGGCTCCTGCGCTCCGCCAGTCTCCTGGTCCCCTCTGCAGTTTTCTGCTGTAAGTAACTATCTGTTTCATGGCTGTCTTCCCTGTTGGACGGTGAAGTCCTCAGCTGCCCTGCTTAGTACTACACGTGTGCACTCAGCACACGGCCGGGCACACGGGAGATGCTCAGTAAGCTGTGAAAACTGTAATTGAGCTGGCACCCGCATCAAGATGTTTTCGGGTGTCTACTCCCTTCTTAGGCTCTTTAATATAAAGCATTCAGAATGTGCTAACAATTACAGCTCTTAATATAACCTCCTGCTAATAATAATAATAGCCAGCTTTTTAATCCTCCACCAACTCCATTTCCGTCCATTTCAGAATGGAGTTTCCAAATTGGACCTGCCATATCCAGAAGCAGTTGACCCTGCGGCCTGGAAGTGCAGGTCAGCGTCTGCATGTCCGCCGGGCCCGACTGGCAAAGCAGGACAGGCAGCCTGACGTCCAGCCAACGTGAGCACACAACAGCAGGCAGCCTTCTGTGAGCCCAAGAGGAAACATTAATTCTGAATTAAGGAAGGAGAGAAAAAACTAGTAGGGGATCCAAGGACAGCACAAGCCCCAGCTCCACGCAGCGTTAAGAACGGGCGCAGTGTACCTTAAAGAGATCTCTACAGACGTCTACAACACTGGCTGCTATAAAACAGGATGAGAGGAATGAATACTGAGTAGTTACTTTCAGAGACACATTGTTTCCTTAATAAAATTAGCAGTAAACACACTTCCTTTGCTAAGTAACCTAGAATAACAGTGATGGAGGCAGACAGGCGCTGCCGTGGCCCCTGCTTGAGGATTAGGGAGTCACTGGCCTTGCAGTGTCTCAGTTTCCTAATCCACAAAACAGACACACTAACGATGATGCTTCCCTGGCCCATTCCATTTTCTGTCGCTTTAAAACAATATCAAAGACTGGGCCATTGATAAAGGGAAGAGGCTTGATTGGGCTGACGGTTCTGAAGGCTCAAGTCCAAGATTCAGCAGCCATGAGTAGCCAGGGCCTGGTGTGTTTTGGTTGAAGGTAGAAAGCAGAAGCGCACGCAGCTGAATGGGCCCTTTCCTTTAGGCCCCAACTCCCAGTGCTGCTGCAGTGGGAATTAACCCTCATGCCAGTTTAGTGGGGAGCCTCATATTCACACCACACAATTCCCTTACATACTGTGTGAGGCATGTGCATTAGATGGAACCAAGACAGTATTACTGCTCCTTCTAGAATGGAATGGTCTCCATCTCCCTGTCCTCTTCTTTTTTCCTAGCTCTACTATCCTTGTTTCCTCCCTCCACTACCTTTCCTTCTTCATCTCCCTCTTTCTTTCCTCTATATTATTTATCTATCCCTCAATGGATCAATCAACAATCTAGTGCACTTCTATTACGAGAACTTTGCTTTTGGGAAAATCCTGGCAATTTCACGTGGCAAATAAAGAAATACAGGACCGGGGATGTAGCTCAGTGGCACTGTGCCTCCCTGGCAAGCACAAGGTCCTGAGTTCAATCCCTGGAACCAGAAAAAAAAGACACACACACGTGCACACATGCACACGCATACACACACAGAAATACAGAGGAGCAGCAAGAATCATGTATCTTTAAGTCTGTTTCTAACACTACTTGAAAGTGCTCACCAGTCAGCCCACAGCACAGGGCAGCTAACATCACACCTGCAGCAGCACGGTCCATGCTGCAGTGTTGAGGGGAAACAGGCAAATAGTTAAAGGGCTCCAATTACAGTGCAGACTGAGCTGATATGTCAGCAATGATTAATAAATTTTAATCCATACCTACCATGCTCTAGGCAGTGGGAAACATGAAGGTACAAAGAGTAACATTCTAATTGGGGGAGTGAGACAAAGCTCCATAGCCACTGGGATAATTTTCTGAGAAGAAAATTAAAGGAAAGAGAGAGAAAGGAATAGAGCATGACAGAAATACTGTTTACGTGAGCAAGCAAACCGGCAGACTATTCTGGGGGCTGAAGTCTGAGCAGAGAATTGAACTGAGTGAAAAAGCGAGTTGTATAGGGGCCTGGGCGGGGAGAGGGGAGACAGCACCTTAACACTCCAGGCCTGCTGCACAGGCTTCCCGTTAGGTCACACAGGCCACTGGCACGAGTACGTGAGCCTCCCCACTGCTGTCAGCTTTCCTGCCCTTCTCCCCTCCAGACAGTGTACCCTCTGGAGGGACCACGGCTGCATGCCAACACTTAGCACAGCACTCGTGACATGTCTGTTGACTGACCGAGCAAACCTTCAGGCAGGTAATGCAGGAAAGTGAGCTCGCGGTTTCCGAGATTTGTAAATTACATTTTACCCAAGAGTCAAGTCCATTAAGGTGATTCCAGCAATGTTCGACCCAGGACCATGAGCAAGCTGCTGAAAGAAGACTACTGTCACCCGGAAGTGTGCAGAGAGCAGTGCAGGCCTGCCAAATGGAACAAGCACGCATTCTGGAGCTTCCTTTACACTAGACCCAGGGTCATGCTTGCCACAATTAAAACCAGATCGAGATGCTTAACATAGAAGCCATGGAATCTCAAGTAACATGACGTGTGCCATGTTGGTATGATTTCATTAACCTCAATCTGCACAGACTCGGCCTTTTGCTTTTAATGACAATATTGTGGAAAGAAACTAAGTTCCTGACCTGCAGGCACAGAATCTTGTACCATATTACCCCGGGAAGCATGGCTAGCATCAAAAAACTCTAATAATAACAAATGCTGTCCAAGATGTGGGGAAAAGGAATTCTTCTATATTGCTGGTGGGATGGTACACTACTACAATCACTATGGAAACCAGTACGGAGATTCCTCAAAAAACTAAAACTAAAAATTCCATTTGACACAGCTATCCTCCTCCTAGGTATCCTCACAAAAGAGTTAATGTCATCATATTACAGGGATACATGCACACCAATATTTATAGCAGCACATTTTATAATAGCTAGATCCTGGAATTAGCGTGTATGTCTGTCAACAGATGAATGGGTAAGGAAAGTGTGGTATTTATACACAATGGAGTACTATGCAGCCATAAAGTTAAACTGGGAAGGATTTATAAGTATATGGATGCAACTTAAGAACGTAATGTTGGGCCGGGGATTTAGCTCAGTGGTATCGCCGCCTGCTGCGTAAGCACAAGGACCCAAGTTCGATCTCTGGTACCGAAAAAAAAGAACACAATGTTAAGTGAAATAAGTCAGACACTAAGCTTCAATATCACATAGTCTCTCTTATATGAGAAAAATATATATATATATATACACAAAGAGCAAAATAGAAGATTAAGTAGGAAGTAGTGAAAACTTCAAATAATTCCATAAATCACCTATTCCACTGCATCAAACATACTTTCAGGGATATGCTAATTAATTCCATTTATACTATGAGCTTTTTAGTTCACTGAAAAGAAAGTTTGGTGCTATTATGTTTCTTCCTTGCAAGACAGAATCTTTGATTCTGAGTAACTACTTTGAGAATGATAGTTCATTAATAATTGTTATTATCTTATTACATTGCTGTGAAATTTAGTTTGAGTTTTCCATAAAATAAAGTACAGAATTTCATGATGTGGTCAGGAAAGACTGACAAGCTGTCACACAAGCATTCCATCCCAGGTGCCAGTTACCAAGGCAGCTCTGCCCACCGTCTCTAACATGACAGAGACGCTCAGAGTCCTTCATCATTTTGTTTTCAGCTGTTCGCACTGCATCAAGATTTATTAATACTGTCCTAATGATTAAAGTAAAAGAAAATAAAATATTCAGTCTGCTGTAACATAAAGTATGTACAGCAAGTCAAACTTTGTGACATCCACTGAAAGAAAATAGCATTTTCTATGGAGAGAGGTTTACAACCTAAAAGGAAAGTCCGAAGAACTTCCTGTTTCTCCAATTGTAAGCCACTGATTTGAAATTCAGCATCATTAAATGTACATTAAAGCATTTACAGTACTGTCAATCTTTAACAAAAAGCATAGCAGTGCTTTAAAACTACACATTTTCAGAATAGGAAAATATGTCTCATTCAGGGAACATATGGAGTATCTCAGTCTCTTTCTGTCTTGCTGGGAAGCACTCAGCAGAAGCTGTCCCTGCAGACTCCAGCCTGGAAACACTTGCAAGGAGCCAGCACATTGATGGGAGGCGTCAGGCTCCTGGGAGCACAGGGTGGCCAGGGCTCTGGGAAACATAGGAACCAGTGAGGAAAAGCATCTGCTGGAGGACTGAGACTCGCAAGTGCAGGCACAAGTCACCTCCCGCAGGGGGACAGCTGCTCATCTCAGGTGGCCTCCCTTTCCCAGGACAGTCTCACATCTTCCCGCCCAGGACCAGGAAAGGGAAGCTCATGACCACTGCTCACCCAACCCCCAAAGGCTTCTTCTTTCTAAACACCATGGACAGGTAGATTAGCAGGTAAATATGGGAATAAATTAGTAAGAGGAATTCTTTCCTTAGAAGAAGCAAATGAAACAGAGAAGATCCACCCCATAATCGGCTGCTTCCAGGATGCCTAGGGAACAGAACAGGACAACCCTTCTCATTACGGTGACCTCACGCCCCTAGGTGGAGCCGCTGCTCCCTTCCGGTACTGGGAGAGCTGTGGATGAACCTCTCCTGATTCAGTCTGGCATCAAGGAGACGCCAAGCGGCTGAGATGCAGGAATTCCACCATAGCACAGGCACACCCTGCAAATGACCGCCTCCATACAGCCTGCATTAAAAAACTTTCTGTTACTTCATGTTTGTGATACATAATAACTGCATTCATCTTGGGGAACCGGCATATACGCATGTCACATCTTGAGCATCTTTAACTGGCTTTCTATGTATTCCAGAGTAAGCAGAAAGTAAATGGTTGACCCCACTGCAAATGTTTTGCTATTTCTGCCACAGCCTTTGGAAAGGCCCTAACCTCCCATACTCAACCTGTATGCATGACGTTCCTTGCGTCACCTGGAATGAGCAGATCGGAAAACATCACTCAGATGGCTCCTCCCCACGTGCACACAATGCTCCCGGAGAGCCTCTGATCTCCATCCCTCCTGCGGCTCCAGGAGTCACAACCTTGAACACCAAGGCCTTCTTCATCTGGGGCACTGGAGACGTGGGTGAGGGGGTCACAAACCAAGTGGCCTCCTGAAGTGGGCAGCAGCCTAGAGAGGTTTCCTAGTCCCTTTCACAGCAGCACTGAATTCCCCTGGAGAAGCCATCAAGAGCATCTACAGAAGGATAAAAGAATGTTTACAGCAGCACGTTTCCTCCAGGAAATGAGGTAGGCTTTTGATTCACGATGTAAAATAAATCAACGTAGATCAGCTGGCTAGCAATATAAAATAGACGTTAGACAAAAAGGAAGGAGGGGTGGAGAGAAGTGGTCTAAGGTCTAGATCACTGCCACACAGAGGGATGACAAGGGCACTCCCCGCCCCTGCTCCCAGTCCATTCATGGTGTCCAATTCAAATTCAGTCCTTTCAGAAACTTAAGGCACTTTCTGTGACCATGTGATTTCTGTGCTTACAACTGAAACAAAAACCCGGAAATAATTTATGGGTTTTACTAAGTTTTTAACAGTTTTTATGTAGTACTTCCTATTTCAGTTCTAACTCTACTGGGGAATACACGTGGAAAGGTCACTTCAAGGTCAAACAATCGACAAGGACAGAGTTTTGAATGTCAATTCCAGGTCTGTTGGTCCCAGTACCCAATGGTATTTTCAGAACACCTCAATGCATCATAGGGTAATGAAGACTATTTATATGCATATGTATACATATATAATTAACATGCATCTTCAACATACATTTTATCAAATAATGAATTTTTTCTTACTTGTAAGCTTAATTAGTCTAAATATATCTGTCTTCTTATGCTATCAATTAGGAACAACTTGTACTTAATTCTCATTTCTTTCTGAGTTAATCTTCCCAAAAAGCCTCACTTTCCCATGGACATCATAGTTTCCATATTCTACCCTGGGCTCAGACCAGAATGTTTTTGCTTAGCATATTCCTAGGATGACCGTTCCACCACTATGCTTTTGTCCCTCCCTTCCCTTCTAATCACCACTGGCCGAGTTACACAAGGACAAATTCAAAAGCTCTCTGAACCACTTCTTTCTTCCATCTTGCATTTTGATGATCTCCAAGCTACATCATCTATCACTTGCAGGATGGTGCTACCTCCTTTATCAATGCTTGGTTGGATTCTTGAATTTAAATGGAAAACAAAGTGACTTTAATTAAAAGTCCCTTGTTGTAAGAACACATCACCATGATTTGAAGACGTGCTTGTCTGCCTCTTCCAAACCTCCACATAATGAACGACACATCAAAAGAAGCTGGTATGAGAACAGTGTGACCTCATGCAGAGCTCACACCAAGGCAAGTGTCATTTCAGCAAGATGCTAAGGACCTGCAAGACGAACATGGGTTAGACGTGAAACAACTGCCAGCCAACGTGGCATGTTCATCACTTAAACACTCCATTTCATTCCAAGGTACCAAAACGATAATAGACTTTATTCTAATTGGATTGTCTGCAATGAGCCAATTTAAGTGCTAAATGCTGCGAATTATTCAGCCTGACACAGCAATGCACTGATGTGAGCCACTGCAGGGCAGGAGGTTGGCGCCAGTGTGAGTTCCTGAGCATAACGACGAGCTGCGAGTCAGACTTGGCAGACCTCTACAGCAAAGATTTCTACTGTCGCAGCAGCTACTGGAGACCCAAAATGCACTGGCTGCCACCCTGCCTGAAAATGAATCTGCAGCCAGCCAGGGCAGCCGGCTCTGCAGCACTCCATCCCCACAGTAAGTGCTCTGAGGAGGAGAGGCGGGAAGGCTCCAAACACGTGGGAAAATTGCCTGCAAGAATGGGCATCTTTCACCATCATTTTAAATACCATTGTTTTGACATTTTCAGAACGTTCTATTTAAACTTATAAAGAAGCTAGCAGTGAGGATTTTATAAACAGTGATTAAGAGCTTATGATCTGGAATGGAATTGGACTACCTACCGCATACTGGCTTGCTGACCCCAAGTCATACTACTGAATATGCCTACGCCCGAGTCCCTTCACTTTAAAGTGGACAAGATAACAGTGACGTCGCACGACTGCTGTGAGAGCTAAGTCTCTATAATCACCTCCGTCACCACTGGCCCCTCATCCCAGGGTTGCAGTTACAGTTTGAAAATATGAAATAAAAAACTGGAGAAATAAACTATGCACATTTCAATATTACCTGTTTCAAAGTGACATAATAAAACCTCACATCATTCCACACGGTCGTTTCCAGAATATGAACCATCCCTTGGTCCAGTGTGGCCACACCGTATAAAAGGAAAACCTCTTACTCACTTAGCTGCTGTCTCAGTTCTCAGACTACACAGCACTTGCACTGTAGTAACCTTTAGTTTTCATAATAATGACCCTGAAACACAAGGGTAATTAATACCGACAATTTTAGTCTAGTATATTAACTGCCCTCTTATTGATAATCTGTCTCTTCTATAAATTAAAATTGAGCATAGACCTATATACACAGTATATAAACACTATATACTGTATAGTATATATAAGATTCACTACTGGGCTGGGGATTTAGCTCAGTGGTTCCGGTGCCTGCCTTACAAGCACAAGTTCCCGAGTTTGATCCCCGGTACCCAAAAAAAAAAAAGATTCACTACTAACCATAGGTTCAGGCATCCACTGAGGGTCTTGGAATGTATCTCCCACAAATACAGGGGGACTAATATACAGGGATCTTGTAGATATCTAGAGCTCAACATGAGTTACTAATAAAACTTTTATGATTAAAATATGAATATACTATACTTATGTATAACATAGTATACACAAGAATAATATACCATATGTAATAATAATAATGCATATTTTCAAGTTTTCTTCAAGAATACATTTAAAAAGAAATAATTAGGGGGCCAGGGATTTAGCTCAGTGGTTCCGGCGCCTGCCTTGCAAGCGCAAGGTCCCGAGTTCGATCCCCGGTACCAAAAAAAAAAAAAAAAGAAATAACCAAGGAAGCGTCTGTGAAACTCTGTGTTTAATGTAAATGGCCACTATTTCATGTCAGAATACACAGGTGCCCAGTTTGAAAATGCAATTTTATTCTCAAAATCGTTCTGTCATAGCTTTACCTCTAAATAACTTTTGTTTTGTTTTGTGCAGGGCTGGGTATCAAACTGAGGGCCTTAATCTATAAAAACAATTATCTGTTACTAAAAGAAGTTTCACCAATATTGCCCTATGTTTGAATCAAACTATATTTTTATTAAATATTACAATGCCGTACATACCCAAAAATAAGTCTCGAACCTTGTGAAAAACTCACTTTACAAAGGCCAACAGAAAAAAACGCATGGCCACCTTTCAATGCCTGAAGAGGAGCGTTTCTTCGGAACCCTGACTAGATGGTAAATTAAAATTTCTCCCATGGCAAAAGCAACCAACTCAGCTTGGGCTGAGGACTTGAGGAGCCTCAGGAGTCATCAGCAGTCTTCCGTGTACTTTCCATTCCTAAGAATTGGCTGTAGCTGAGCAGTTTCTCTAATACTTCTTCCTCACACGTGCTAAGCCACATAGGCCCAGACACATTAATTCAGGAAAGGTCTGCAATTATATGTGCTGTTTGGCTAGGAGTTGTAAATGCAGCCCCAGCTTCTTCAATCTGATGTCGCTATTTGCAATTTCCTGCATTGTTCAGGTTCAGGTGTTTGACTTTAAATCAAGTGATAATGAGATGCTTTGCAAACTCCAATAATACCTCCTAAGGTTTGGTATTCTTGTTGAAAAATTAATTTCCATTTGTATAAGAATATCTGAAAAATAATTAGACATATACCCTTCTTGAACTTCTCTCCCCAAAGAAAGAAAGAGGAAAGAAAACAATTCCCCTGTGGCATCATTCCGTATGGATTCACAAACTTTATTTCACTGATCTCCAGAAGCAGGCCAAGCAATAACATGATGACAAATAAGATCTATTTCACAGCTCTAATTACAGAACAACAACGCCTTGCTCCAACTCGAAGCCATGTCTTGCTAAAAAGGGTAAAGACACACGAACACTTCCACATCATCAGGATCTCAGCTCAACTCCCCCGCCACTGCCAGACTCAAGTGAACAGAAGAGAAGGGAGAGCGATGTCCTGAAATATTCAGAAAACACACCAGTGCAAAAGTGGGTGAGAAAGACAGCCCTGCTTCAGACTGTGCAAAAGCACGGAAACAGACGAGTTGTTCATCTTAAAAGGATTTTTTAAATCTTCACCATATCATTATTATATAAGCAATGGATTCGCATTGTAAAAGTGGAACAATTTAGTAACGTTTGGGAAACAGAAATGCATCCCTCTCTCTGCCTGCTCTGGCTCTCCTCTTCATAGAGGTGGCAATGATTTCTTAGGTCTGTACATACTCTTCCAGTCTTCTTTCTCTAAGTTACGTTTTCTTGCATACTGGGGTGATCAGGCCTTCTCTTCACAGTCAGCATTTTATTTCCTTGGTTGCAAGCTTGGAAGAAAACTGAGCTAATGAAACTGGACAGGTAAGGGACTCTGAAGAAGAAAAACAACTAAAGTCATTTCAGAACATCTTTAACATCTTTATTCATAAAGACCGACACCAGGGCCGGGGATTTAGCTCAGTGGTTCTGCTGCCTGTCGCAAGCACAAGGTCCTGAGTTCAGTCCCCAGTACCAAAAAAAAAAAAGACCAAGACCATTCTGACTAATTGATGAAGAATAGTTTCAGACGCTGAAATGTGGAACATGAGAACAAGGGGATGGGCAACTATCTGCCTCCCACACTGCTGTATCCAAAGCCAAGAAGAGAAGCAGTCAGTGATGAAACCACATAGCAAGGCGCTACTGGACGGCTGGGTCCCCAACACTGCTCTCTAAAAGTGAACAGCTCAGAAATTCAAAGTCACTCGGAGGCGCAGGGACAGCTCAAACTAGGTCCTGACGCAGAAAAGTCTTCTCTAACAACATCCATGAAATCTTACTTCAGGCAGCCCACACGGGCTCACAATGAGAAACTAAGTAAAATCCTTTCCAACACAGAAAAGTGGCCAAGAAAGTGAAAAGTGGAATCTTTATCTGTAACTTCATCGGGTTTCTAATCAAGATAGCAATTACAGGATCATGCGCCTGCAGTCTTCTTCCACTCAAGACAGGAACTGCAGAAGCACTGAGCACAAGAAAGGCAGCTCTGTGACCCCTGGTTTCCATTCAGATGGAAAATAAACCAGAGCTTTGGTGATCCTGCTGTGAAATACACTCAATTAGGCAGGTTTTCCTTTTGTTAAAGCAGACACAAAAGAGGACTCTTTAGCAAACCTGCACTAATCTCTGAGAGCTGGGCTCTCGCTAAGACCCTGCCTCTCACTTTACACAGCTTTGTGAAACCAGACACTCACTGCTAAGAAGAAAGCCACAGAGAGAAATGAAGGCCAAGGAGCTCCCCCAAGAGATCAGTACTGTAACTGAGCACCCAAACCTGGGTCAAATGAGTAGGGCAGCACTGGCGAGCCATAAATGGGGTAAGAAGGCACCGACTGCAGAGTAGCCCTTCCTGAAGGCCATGAAAGCAAAACCGTAAGCAGACAAAGCAAAAGAACCCCACATACAAATATAAGACCTAGAAGACCCTGACCACCAAGGTCACTACTGCATGGGTGTCTCCCATCTCAGAGAGCTCATGTTTGGGAATCAGAAAAGGCTGCCCTGGCTCAAGAAAGCAGCCACCATTCACCATGTGCCTACCTGGCTGGTGCTCTTGCAAAGTGTGCATCCTGCCTAGCTATCCAGTGCCATCTTTCACACGTAAGTGATCCTATCATTTTCAGCATGAAGGAAAACCAGTAAGGAGAAAAGAAGCGAGAAGAAAAAAACACTTTAAATGGTGAAAAAATAAACTTAAAACCTAATATCAAACTTTGACTTGATTCAAATCCATGTAGTTCATTTTCTTCCAGTAAACCAAAATACCCATATCAAACACTCCTGAAATGCTTCTAGGTTTTACATAATTTAAATGCTTTAGAAGAATCTCCTAACAGCATGGAGAATAAAGAAATGCCAACCTCCCAAACCTAGCTCCCAACTGACAAGAAAAAGGGGAATAAAATATCAAAACTATGCAGATTATTCAAGTATATCAAACAAAAAGGCAAAAGATTAAAAAAAAAAAAAAAACAGCCACGAAAGTTCTGGAAAAGATTGGCAGTCTACTCTGTATAAGAATCAATCATAATGACAAATTCCAATAGATTTTTTTCTTTTAATTTTTTTTCTTTTACATGAAAGGGTAATTGAGTCATGCGTAAATGAAGTCTGCAGTTTGAGTTCAGTAAGCAAAGCCTAAAGGATTCTGAGAGTCTACAATGCAAATCTATAAATAACTTATAAATTTAAAAAGGAGGCAAGAACACAGACTCCACTATATACGAATTCCTACCTTTTCAGGGAGCTATTTCTCGCCCAACTGAAGGGACGTGTCATCATTTTTTATTTCTACTGTTTTGGTCTACACAGTGGTAAGGGCCATAACTACACTTAACTGGGTATTGTTTATACAGCAGGGAGATTTCTAAGGCAAAATCTCTACTGTTACGTATTTTCTGCGAAGATCAAAGGATACTCTTAGAAACAAATCCAGTGAGGCTCTAAAACTACTTCCAAAATAGCACGCAGCTAGATAAGATCCTGACTTCTCATTCTTTATAACACTCACAAAAAAGAAAAGATTTGATTACATTAAGGTGACATCAAAGAAGGTACACTGATAATTTTAGTAGAAGAAATTGAGGACGTAAATCATCCTGGTGAAAAATGCACAAACTTATCAGAAGTGAAACAAACGCAATTGAAACCTCTTTAAATTTGTACTTGAGAGCTATTAAAATACAATGAAATTATAAAACTCAATTTTGGTGGAATTCTAGATAAACAGGTACGCACTGCTAGCAATGAAACCAACTTCAATCTTCCTAAATGATCTATAAGCCTTCAGTAAGAGCGGTCCAGGGCTGGGGTTAGCTCAGTGGTTCTGCCTGCCACTTGCCTTGCAAGTGCAAGAACCTGAGTTGAGTCCCTGGTACCAAAAAAAAAAAAAAAAAAAAAAAAAATTCTTAAGGGCCGGGGATTTAGCTCAGTGATTTTGCTGCCTGTTGCGCAAGCGCAAGGGCCCGAGTTCAATCCCTGGTACCAAAAAAATAAAAGAGAAAAGAGTGGTCCAACAGCAGCCCCCCCCACAATAACTAGAGGAAAAGACATTAATTTATACCAAAAATAATACATTTCATTATAAAAATAATGAAGTTGAAAAACAACAATGCTTCAAATAGGGAAGCAATCACACAACATATGATACAGCAGAAATTGCAATGGCATTTATACTAATGATGTGCACACCGTACTCTATCAAAAATAAACTTGCAAAGTTAACAGAAAGATATATATATGTGTATTTATTCAATCAACAGGAAAGTACAATTAAACATATTTAATATAGTAAATGTGAAATGCAGAATCAAGAGTAAATCTGGTTAGAGAAATTGGTCCAGATGTTAGACGGGAAGGCAGAGTGGCGGAATCAGCCCTTAGTGGGCACACAGTTCTGTCCCCATTAGCAAATGCCAACGGGATCTCCACCCCATGTGACTGGCTGCATGTTTAGGACAGGGAAACAAAGGCACAGGTACTGACCTCATGAAGCCCAAAAGGGAACTGCCTCTGCTCCCTTCTGCTTTGGTCTTTAAATAAAGCAGTTATTGAATATTTGTTGATAAATATGAAATATGGGGTTTCAAAGAAGCAAGTAGACACTGGCATGGAAGAGCGCAGAGAGACCTAACCTGTCAGGTCAGGAGCCTTTCCTGAACATGCTGGGAGGAGGAGAAGAGTGGACATTTTCCCAAGGAAAGGGGGCCTCGGGAGGACAGCAGCCCAGCAGGCTGTGCTGGGCCCAGAGACGATCCTAGAAAGAGAAGGAAGAAATCACCTGTGCCTAGAACACAGGCCCACTTCAAGAGCGCAGGGTGAAATCCCAGAGGAGATGGGTTCAGACTTCCCCGTAACCCTGGAAACCACTGAGCTTCTGCAAAGCAGCACCCAGTAGCTCCGCTCAGCTGGGGACCACAGGCAGGACAGTGCACTGTGACAAGCAAGACTTAAGTGGCTGAGAAAACAAGCAATGGGCAGAGTCAGGCGGCACCTGGGCCACAAAGTCTGAACCAACACAAGGACATCATTTTTTTCATCCTAAACTTCGTCGACATGGCTGGAAAAACAGTCACTCTTGGCAAAAAATGGAAAGAAAATGCCACCTGGAAACAGAACGAAACATGCCATTTCCAGGAGGGGAACATCCAGTGGTTAAATGGTATAAAATGATGCTCAACCTCTCTAGCAACAAGAGAAAGGCACAGTAGAGCCAAGAGATACCATCTTACACCACTGGGTTGGTGCAAAGTCAGGACCTTAGGCAATGTGAGTTACAGACTCTCACCTGAGTCATCACACAGATAGGATCACACCAACAGCGGCGAAAGAATGCAGTCACTCTGACAAGCGAGAGAGTAGATCTTGGTGACGTTTATTGATAATCGAATTCATCAAGTTCTGAAATTCTTCAATTCAGCAATAACTGACTTTTGGATCAATGAATGGATAGATGGATACGCACACGAATACGCATGTGCACACACACAACCTTATATATAAGGGTCTTCGGGCAACAGGTATGAAGGAAGACTACGTGTAGAAATAGCAGGTCAGAGGTTAGAGAGCCAGGCTGGCCTTCCCTGTGGGGAGAGATAAATAAAATGGGATGGATAGGTAGAACACAGCACAACAATCAAAAGCAGCACCGAGATGTATACAGACAAGATTGGGGCAGATGGGGTTGAACAAAAACGTGCAGTAAGACAGTTAGATCAAGATCAACACAAAAATCATCAAGTTAATTAAAAACACTAGTAGTGAATATCCTTGGGGAAAACAATGAATGCTGATTGAAAGAGAAACATAAACAAGTAAAAAGGAAACAAACCATGAGGACCCCCTTCACAAACCAAGGGTGGTCATCTACCGTGAAGAGCACACTGAATACGGCTCTCTGATCTGGATATCCAAAATCTGCAAATAAAATGTTCAAGTGCTCTGAAAACAAACTTCCATCTTTTTCAGAAATAAAAAGGTCAGCTGATATTTTAGAATATTTGAACATCGTGGCAGCAATACCACATTTACTTAAAAAGCACAAACATTCTGTTATTTTGCTGCCCTTCACGTTTGGACTGCACAGACTCCAAGCTTTAAATCCCAGAGAGGACAGGGATTCCTACTAGCTAGGAGGAAAGGGTACACTTAGCCTGGGAAAACAGCTCCCTTACCATCCAGAAAAACTTCAGTGACTTGTGTCATTTACTTGACCTCTGGTAACAGGAAATCTCAAATTCTGGGCAACAGATCCTCAAATTTTCTCCAAAAGACCGCTGCAGAGCATGTGGGCTCTGATGTACTCACAATTGTACCTGAAAATCAAGCAAGGAATGAAGCTGAGAATAGCCTTGCCATTAAAATTACCAGGTTTACCAAAAGGGGTGGAAAAACCCATTTCATTTCTACTTTTTGAAACTCAAAGGAATGTTAGTGTTTCTGAGGTGGAAGAACAATGGCATTATGTAGTGAAAGGAAAGTCACTGAAAGGGACAGTGGGGAAACCTCCCTTGGGACAAATGGGGCCCTATTTCTGGCCCCTCCATCACAGGTAGCTTTCAGGTAATGTCCAATACTTCCAGGGCCTTAATAAGTCTTCTGCAGGTAAGTGAAAGCCACGGAATAATTTATATCTTCAATCACAGCAACACAATTGAGCCTTTTTCTTCTGATATCAGTATCATTCTTTTTTTATGGAGACAGGTAGTACTTCTACTTTACCAACACATCGGGATTTGCTTAAGTGCATAAAACCAAACTAATTCCTGTTCGCTTTCAATCTGGTCCTAATCCTTGAACAGAAGAAACAGGGAAGTGAAGTTTCCAGGGCTTATTACTGTGCTGTTTATCACCAAATAATGCAAGATCGAACAGAGGAGCCTGCAGTATTGAAATTCCAACCATGTCCTGCAAAGCTTATCTGCAAAGCTGGGGATAAATGGCCAATTTTCCTTTCGACGTTTATTTCACAATAAGATTTCAATTTCTAAAACATTTGATTTTAAACACTGATTCAGACCTGTACCTTGGTCTTTACTCAAAAGTGACAGAGGGAACAAGTTCTTCAGCTCATCACAACTGAGGAAGAAGTTCTGGCAGTCGAAAATCCGATAAAAGGAGAGCCACTGAGCTTTTTCCCAGGCTCTGGGCCTGCAGCCTCTTCATTACAAGAGCTTCTGTCTGCGTGTGATTCTACCTGTGGTCAGAGCAATCTTCCCTTCCAGAAATGTAAATTCCTAAAACCAAAGACCTGTACTTTCCCTCCATGCAGGATTTTGCCTACAAAAGGACTTTCAATAAAAACACTCTCATTCAAGGAGGACAGACGGATTCCATCTGGAGAACCAATGCAACATGCCTGATGGAAGCAACCTGCTGAGAAGAAACCAGAGGCCACCTCTGGGCTCTGCTGGGAAGACTGCCTGATGGATTGGTGATGTCTTCAGTGATCATGGAGGCAGTGACAATCTGCGACCAGAGAGTCGCTCTTCAGCACATCTTAGCAAGAAAACAGTGCAAAACAGTTAAAACAAGGTCAGCCGGTGCCATAGTCTCTAATAACTTATTATTTTTTTGTTGTTGTTTTTTTTTGGTACTGGGGATCGAACTCAGGTCCTTGTGCTTGCACAGCAGGTGGCGAAACCACTGAGCTAAATCCCCGGCTCTAATAACTTATTATTATGAAATAATGTAAAAGAGAAGGAGAAGTTGGGGAAGAGTAAGAAAAAGTAGTACACTGGGACAGAAAATGTTGCCCTAAAATAGCACATTGAGAAAATGCTTTAAAATTTTCACATTTTGTATGTTTTAAACTGCCCAACAAAAAAGGATAATAACTTTAGTAACTGGCTCAATTAATTGTTTTCTATGCAGGGAGAAAAAGTATAATTCTTTCCCAAAAAGAAATCAGAGATACTTCTCCAAATGTTTGAGCTAGGAGCAAAAGCAGTAAAACGAGAGCTAAAAACCTAACTGAAATACATTCGGTTTCTACAGTGTATATATTTCATATATACAGCATATGTTCTACATCAGTACAATCCCCGTAACTTTTTAAAATATCAAGGCTTAACATTTTTTGTACAAATATGATCTCATGTTCTTCATGGCAAAAAAGAATCCTTCCAAATTTAATGACACCACGTGTAACTAGAGCTAAATGAAAATGTGACAAACACAATTAAATGTTTGTGTTTCTCCAAAATAAAATACATTAATGAAAAATATTAATATTAACATGACTCTTTCACAAGAGGATATTGTCTCCAAGATGTTACCAGTTTTAGGACGAAGGCCCTCACTGTGCAGGTCCCAAGGACTAGTTTCTGCCACCTGTCACAAGATGCCAGTCAGAGAAACAGGCAAGATAAAGGCAGCAAAGGGACGTTCATCAGTACAGACACCTCAGGAAGACAAAGGGCCAGCATTCCCACCCGTCTTCTGGACACAGATACACGGCATCATCGGAGGGCCAGAAGGGGGTATGCAGTCTTGGGTAAAGGACAGCTACATGGTCATTACCTCAGGATTCATCAGGTGGGGGCTTGTCTAGGGTGGTAAGAAAACTGGGAGGCAGGGCGATGTTCATCCCTCAGACCCCCTGTTGCTGGAATCCAAGGTGATGCAAGGAGACAGATGAAAAATGGAGGCAGAGATGCTAAGTTTTATCTTGCTTTTAGTTACCCACTGGACATTTATAAGCTCAAGTGAAGAGTCAGTGTTTCTAAGCACCTAAGTCCTTGTTACACAGTACAAGACTTTCTCATAGACATAAAAACATGTTAAGTGAGTACTAAAATATTGAATACATGCTACTTCTTCTAGAGAAGTATTTGGAAAATCAAACAGACACAGATGAAGGGTAAAAAAAAAATCCTTTGGCCTTTGGCTTCATTTTCACTGACTCCGTGTAAAGTTCTACCAAAGTACTGTCAACTGTCAATGTTTGTCCCACTGTAGCAAGAGTGAATATCAATAAAGTTGAGCAAATATCTAAACCTGCTGGAGCTGATTTCAAAAGCTCATTCTTGAATTTGTATATTTTTCATTCAACTATACACAAAAACTCAATCTTCAAGAGATGTATTTAAAACCCTCTGGAACCTGGGGGATTTGTGCTAAATATTCAACGAAGCAATGCACAAAGTAGCAAGACATAGGAAGCAACTGTTAAAAGACCACCTTTAACCTGAGAAGGTGAAAGTGCAACACAGGAAATGGAGTTTGGAAGGCAAAGAATCCCTAGCGCTAGATAAGCAATGTCAAAAGACACAAAGGGAAGTGATCCTCAAAGAGCTGCCCCTCCACATACAGTCTCAGGAAATTCCGATGGGAGCCCTGGAACGTGAAGGGCCAGACCATTTTAAAGAGGAAAGGAGTCTTGCTTGGGTTTGCTGCTTACTTGGGATCACAGAAAAGTGGGATGACCTCGGTTTATCCCACAGAAGTATATATGACCTGCTAACCTCTCACAACGTACAGGCGAAGGGCAGTCCACCGTCCTAAATTTGCAGTAATTACACCTGGCTTCCACTTTGCTATAATGTGGTAACTGCTGAGCAGGGAGAATCCTGTTTCTTTACAATAACTATCTCGCCTAAGATATTCTCTAGGCTGAAAAAAACCTCTTCCTTCATCCAAGTGTGGGAAAAGGCAGACAGCAGGAACAATTTCCTACGCATTTACAACTTGGTTCTTGACTATCAGGAGAAAAAACAGAAAAGCAAAGAAAGAGAAAAAGAAAAAAGTCCTTCAGACTAAAATCAAAGATCACTCTACCCTTTAGTAATATCTGACAATTTGCGGGGGTAAAAACTCAAGATAAAATTGCCAGGCTGATTTTTGTCAACTGGAAAAAAATGTGTATGTGAAATTTTAAATGCCAACTGTACTCATATATACACCTTTCAAGGGTTTTACAGACTGGATTTACACCTTTTTTATACCACCTAGGGAACCGCTTTTTAGAAAGACTGCATGAAACTCTGAGTAACAATTTAAATGCAGTGAAAACCCCAGCTGTGAGCCTGGGGACTGTGTAAGTGTTGGAAATCTGACCATAGAGTTAGGCAGACAGGAGCCAGAGGCCTGCAGCCATCTGACAGGAGGTTTTCAACCCACTGAAGGAGGAGGTCTATACTCAGGCCTTGTTCAAGGGGAATGCTGCATCAAGTCACCCTCACAGGGTCCTGGAAGGCTTAGCTGGCGCTGCCCACATGTGTGTGGCCAGCAGGGAGGAGGTGAAGTCCAACGACATCTAAAGAATCCACAGAGGAAGCCACTGGCCCTGCTTTACCTGCAGAAAACTTCTTTCTCCTGGCTCACATTCTTGACTGTGAAAGCCTCACAGTCTCTTGGGTACCAAGAAAAGTTCCGCTCCTCCTGGAGAGAGAGACAGCCACCGCAGGACCAGTTTCCAGGGCTGCGCACTGGCGAGGCTGGGCCAGGAGGGGCCCCAAGCTGCACTAGGGCCAGGTGGACAGGGTGGGTGGAGCACCGAAGGCTGCACAGACTGGATCTGGCCTGGCTATGAGAAAAGTAACCAGCACTCCTCAGCATCCCTCCGCCCCAGCCTCGGAACCTAACCCAGATGGGAAGGCAGCTATTTGCAGAACCACCCTTCCTGCCAAGGCCCGAATGATACCCATCCTGCTGGCCACCAAGTTAACGTTGGTCCAGCAACGTGAGAAGACAGCAGATACACATGAAGAGGAAGGGGATGGGAAGGACCCTGCGGACTTAATCACATCCTTCCTGCTAATAAAATATAAAAATAACTGAGTAGGTGCAAGCTGCCATATGACTCGTGCACATCATGATAAGTGCCTAAGGGCACCGGATTTAATTTCTGTAATATTCACAAGACAGCAGTCCTACTTTAGAGCTTTCCATTGTTTCAGTGACCTGTGGTCAACCGTGGTCTGAAAATATTTAATTGAAAATTCCAGAAACAAAGTATTTACAAGGTCTGAACTGCACGCCTTTTGAGCAGCATGATACAATCCCGCACCACCTTGCCCTCTCCTGCCCGGGCTGTGAACCAGGCCTTCGGCTGGCATATTTACCCTGCATATGCTGCTCCTCCACTGGTCACCTGGCACCTGTCTTGGTTCTCAAATCTACTGTCATGGAACTGAGCCAGCACTTACGTTCAGGGAACCCCCTTTTTACCTGACAATGGCCCCCAACCTCAACAACCGTGATGAGGCATGAACACTGCATAGAAAGATATTTCTAAAGAACACACTGACCTTTTATTAAGGTATACGGCTATAAATGTCCTAATCTATTATAGTTATAGCTGTTGACCTGTTAGTGTCCTTAATGTATAATTAAACTTTGCCATAGGTGCACACAGGAAAAACACATTACCTACATGTAGGATTCAGCACTGTCCACAGTGTCAGGAGTCACCTGGGGGTCTGGAAAATCACTCCTGAGGGAGAGGGGCGACAGGAGCTTTCCTAGGATCGTTGGGCTCCTGAATTCAGAGGACAGACTGCAGGAAAGCAGCTGGAGAGCACAGCAGAGCGATCAGGTAGAAAACTATTTTAAAATGCGCATGAGCATTAATAAAAACAGGTGTCCCTGGCCTCCAGTCATTGTTCACCGGGTTTCCCCAAGAAGTCCATATCCATGCACCTGCAACTTTCAATGACTCCCTGGAGAAGCAACTGCAAAGTGACTGACGGCATGAGCAAAGCACAAGAAGTAAATTCTATTCAACAGAAGAGCCACCAAAGGCTTCAGGAAGGAGACAGCACTACTTTCCTGGCCGAGGACACAGAATACTAGGCAGATGGAACAGGACAAAACTGGGAAAGGTCAGAGATAAGGCAGGGCAGGGCTTCTCCACGCAGAGTGTTCCAGAATGTAAGATAAGTAGGAAACGCCACAGGGTAGCAAGTAGGTAAGCAGTCTGGCAGGCCTTGCATGTGTACACAACACTGCCACCCACATTTAACCCCAACAATGGAGCCAAGAAGAGCAGATAGTCTAGTAGGAAAGAGACTGAGCCCACTGGTGATTCTGTTCGCTCCCAAGGTTGGTCCACTTTCAGGCCTACAGGACAGAGGATAAGAACAGCAGAGCTGGATTTGTGTCTCCTCTATTCACTTATATATCTTACATATCCAGAACAATGTTATACAATGTGATCAAAAAATATTTACCAATCACGAAGAAAATGCCTTTAAAAGAAAAGGTCAAGAGGGAAGAAACTGAAAAAGTATTGGTCTCTCACTATGTGTTAAGCCACTGCTGATCTTTTGTAGGGATTAACTAATGAGATCCTTACAAATTTATGATGTAATCACTTCCGTATTCTACACTTACATCTTTAGTCCTCCAAAATCAGGACAGATCCTATAATAGATGGTATCTTAGCAATATGGCAGTTTCAGTGATAGTTTTCTTCCTCAGTGGTACATGCAAGAATGTAGGTATTACAATCAATGTTGTCTTCAATTTGGTGAAATTAAAGTATTCTTCATTTCATAATATACATGACAGAACTGAAGCTCAGTAACATAAATTTGTTCCCTTGAGCCCCAAGAGTCTGTCTCCAAGTATTTGCTCCTACAGCTGGCACCACCCTCAGGCCTGGTAACTGCCCCACTGCGGACAGCGGCTCTGTCTGTTCTCCCATCGAATCCTTTTCTCCCAGAGGCCACCCAGTCATTCCCAAAGCTCTCCCATTCCCTTCAACCTGAGAGGCCACAGAAGAGCACCTGGCTGGGTCTGTGGAGCAGGCGAGCAGACAGGTATATGGTGCGGCCCACAGTGAGAGGGGAAGGCCAACCCACGCTGGGTGACAACCACCATCAGTGTATCCTCAACACTGTCATTCTCTCCCTGTCGAGCTGGTAGGGCAGTAAAGGACATCCGGATCCAGTCTGTTCTCTGCTATCATGTTTCATTATAAAAAAAAAAAAAAAATCTTCCTCTAGAATAGGTGGGAGGTAGACACAGAAACAGGCAACCATAATTACAAGGTAATATCATTTACAATATGAAATTCCTTTTGCTTTTTTTTTTTGGTACTGGGGATCGAATTCAGGTCCTTGCACTTGTACAGCAGGTGGAGAAACCACTGAGCTAAATCCCTGGCCCTCCTTTTGCTTTTTAAACACTTTAGATCTCGGGAAATGACATCAATGTTTCAAAATACAAGAAAAAGAAAAGGCAATCTACAAACCATGGGTCTTGAATTTATCTAACATAGAATAGTTCAGGCCCCAAGAGCAGGTGGTCACCCTAGGAGAACAATTGGCAAACTGGCTTGTCTCAGAAGCAGTGTGAAAAAGCCGCTGAGCTTGGAGGATGGAAGATTCCAGGGTGCTATCAGTGCTTACCCCAGACTCAAATGACTGTGCAAAAGGCAAATGCCTCTCTGGGCTGAGGGATCGCCAATCCAAACTGGATACACACTCATTTTGCACACATCATGCAAATTGATCCTCTAATTCATAATTTCCAAGAGCACGACACACAAGGCTTTTCCTCTTGTTTTGATATCTACCTGATCTTAATGTATGTTGCCAGAATGGGCAAGTAATAACATTTCCTACCATTAGCAGCAACAGAGACATTCATTAAAAGCAGAAAGACATCCAACAACTTTCAGTACAGAAAGCCTTAAAAAAAAAACCTTCAAAACTGGAGGCAGCTCTTTGCTTGACAACCCAAGCTTCATGTTGTGTTCACAAGTGATGAGCATTCATCCTCAATCTGTGTGATTTGACCTCTACACAAAACGATAATGTACAAAACCACAGTAGCTGAATAACTATTTAACTAAAAGTGAAGCAAGGTAAGTTTTTATTTATTTATTTATTTTGGTGCGGGGATCGAACTTGGAACTTTGTGCTTGCAAGGCAGGCACCAGAACCACTGAGCTAAATCCCCGGGCCCAAGGTAAGTTTTTAAACATCAGGTCTTAAAATATTTAAATCCAGGCTACTCCAACATGTGAAGTCCACAAGAGTTCATCAGGTTTGGCTTCTATGCCTACAAGAACACTACTGCCTCTGTCAGCATAGAAGAGTGCTCAGCTATGCTGAGCACTGACGTTTGCCAGGCACCAATCTAAGACTTGTCTGTTTTCTGTCAACTTTCTCCAGGCTCTGTTGGATCATTACTGTTAGCATTCCCAGCTCAAAGATGCCCTTACCCAGGTTTAGCGGGTTAGATCACTGCCTAACCTCGCAACTTCATACCTGGCTGGTCCAACTCTGAAGCCACTATTAGATATTGCCATTTAGGTTATTTAATGATATAGGACATATAAATAATGCCCACTGCCTAAAGTAGTATGCTCTGAATTCCCATGGACTCTCCCCTCTTAACTTATCTGATACTTGGTACCAACAAACAACCCTCCACTAAATTTTGAGGTGGAAAACTTCCCCTCTCTAAGTCCCAAATGCAGCTCATGCCCATCAGCATTAAAGGGTGTCTCGTTGTCTTAGTGGTGCAGACGGGGCAGCCTGGTAGCTATAGGGCAGATTAGGGGAGGCGCCTCCCAGGCACTCCAGCAGGGACACAGGATGAGGGGGACAGGCCTTGAGTCAGAGGACGGGGATTAAGCTTGTCTTCACCAACTCTGCAGGTGCACATCAATTGTCAGGCTTCTGGTGGACCCACAGATATGCGTCTGTGACTGGAGGAGAGCTTTTAATCGAGAGACTGGGACAGGGAGAATGAAAACAGCAGCAATGGTAGAAGTCATTTATTTCTCTAATTAAATGCTCAAATGGGGTGGGAGTAGCCTATTAAAAATACAAAACAAAACAAAATGTGGATGCGAGAGGTTAGCATCAGTATTATTTCTTAACGATGATACAGATAAAAGAAGACATTACAACCTCATGTTGCTTTCTTATTGCCTCTAACTTTAGGGACTTTTTTATAGAAAGGAAATGCAAGTTCCAGCCATCATACCATGTCATTTGATATTTGTAATTTGAGCGGATGTACTCAACAAGACTATTTGTGTTTGAAGCTGTGTTAGAAAATTACATTTTTTTAAAAAGCATTTATAGAGCAATTTCTATTTGTAAAGTGCTTTGCAGTCATTTTTAAAAGTAATTCTTAACAACAACCATGTAAAGTAGGTCAGAGTTATTATCCCTTATGCCTTGCCTTTCAAAAGCCAGAGTCAAGGAAGGTACAGAGAGGTTAAGTGATTTCCCTGAGGCTGCACACAAAGTAGGTAACAGAACTTCAGATGTTACTACAGCTGTTAACTCCCACAAGCTGATGTCATCCCAATGGCTCCCATTCACTTTCTGGCTCTGCTGCAGAATTTCCTGGGTTTTTTCCCTTCCCACCCCCAATCCACTGAAACAGAAATCAGAAGTAGGGCTGAAAACACAGTAACAGGTGTTCCCCAGATGAGTGTGCAGAGAAGCCTGGCTCAGAAAGGTCTTCTGGAGGGTTCATGCTCTCCATGGGCAGGAGCGGAGCACACAGCTACAGTAAAAGCAAGGACAGACCAGGGCTGGGGATTTAGCTCAGTGGTTCTACCACCTGCCTTGTAAGTGCAAGGTCCTGAGTTCGATCCCTGATACCAAAAAAAAAAAAAAGCAAGGACAGACCACACCAAAGCAGAAGGTGATGATGCCCTTCTCCCACGTAGGGCCCCTGCAAATCCTTAGCACACACTCTCAATTCATAAGGTTTCACTAAACTCACTCTGAAATACAACTGCGTCAGGCATTTTGGTCTTTCTTCCTGAAAACTTGTCACTTAGGTTTCTTTTACCTAAAAACATCAGCAATTCTGCCTCAGGCTCATTCCTCACGAACTTTCTACTTTTCTTTTTTCCTCCCTATTAGAATTGCTCACCAAGTCCATATGTAGGTAACAAACTGCAATCAAAACTAACCACCACTGAGAGCAAACAAGGCACCAGGTACAAGGCACAGTGGTGGACTTGCATTGTTTCATTTAACCCACCCAGAGAATTGTCCTCATGTCATACAGTAAAAATATTAACAAGGGCTCAACAAGTTGCCCAGCGACAAACCATGACTAATGTCTTTTGACTCTTCATTCCTTTGTATTTATTCACTTCAACAGTAAAGTGGACCATCCAAAGACAACTCTTCCCCATGTGCTTTTGCCAATGACAAGAGACAATCCACTGAAAACTCATACAAGTGGGGCAGGCAATGCCTTGGGAAAACAACAGAACACCATGTGTCATGGCGGCGGCTACTGTGAAATCAGAAAAGCGAGCCCCAAATCTGAATTCAGATGATTCAGTTGCATCCCCGAACAGTCACTTCGTCAACTCTCCTGGCATGGACAGACAGCCTGAAGCACAGGCTATAGAGAGGTCACACGAGAAATAAGGACACCATCAGCACAAGAGGGAGACAGAGAAACAGCAGGGGCAGGAGGGCAGACAGGAAAGCCAGGGCACTTCTGAGCGCTGTTTGAGACGGGGGCTACAGGCCTGTGATCAGGGCGCTCTGAACTACAGGAGAAGAGGCCGGCAGCTTCAAGCGCAGCCTGGGCCGCTTAACGAGACGGGTCTCAAAGCAGAAAACAAAAACGGGGCTGGGGGCCTTGGTTTCAATCCCCACTACCCCGGCCCCCAAACAACTCAGTAATCCTCCCCACCAGCAAGATCCGTAAGAAGAATCACGTGATCTGATCATATAGTATCAACTGACACAGAAAAGGCATTTGATAAAATCAAATAGTCACTCATGATAAAAAATTCTTGGCAACCTAGAAATGAAGAGGAATTACCACAACCAACAAAGCACTTCACACAAAGCCTACAGCTAACATCCTGCTCAACAGTGAAAGACATTCATCTTTAGGAAGGAGGCAAGGATGCATCCATGCTGTCAGCCTCACTCAATGCTGCACTGAAAGCGTCAGCCACCAGCAGGAGACCTGAAAGAACAGTGAAGACAGATGAAGAAGAAAGTTTCAGGACTGCAGCACAAAAACTCCCAAGGCATCTCCAAAAATCGACTGAGCTCACCAAGGTCACAGGACAGAAGATCGATGGAAAAAGAAAGTCAACATATTTCTATGTACAAACAAGAAACAAATAAGCAATAATGATATTGCTTAAAATTACTTCAAACAACATGAAATAAATAATTAGGTATACATTTTTAAAAATCAAGGTAAACAATCTGGATGTGGAAAATTACAATGCTACAAAAAATACTGAAAGAAATAAACAGAGATACTGTATTAATGAACTGTATGACTTGATATAGTAAAAAATGTCAATTGTCCCTAAACTAATCTGTACTGTGAATGCAATTCCCATCAAAATGCCAGCCAAGTTTTTGTAGGCATCAACAAGATTATAAAATTTATACACAAGAGCACAGGGCCTACAATACCTACGAACAACTTGACCAAAGAATAAAGGGGTAGAAGTCACACTCTCCACATTGAGACTTACTACCTAGATACAGCAATCAAGGCAGTGAGAGGGATGGAAGCACTTGCCTAGCAAGGGAGGCCCTGGGTTCAGTCCCCACCACCACCAGCACCACCAGAAAACAGGGGTAAGGAGACAGGTACACGAATCACTGAAACAAACGACAGAATTCAGAAAGTCACACACACACATTCAGGTCTTTCTTGCTGAAGAATTAAAATTAAGAAAGAAACATAATAAGCTTTTCAACCAATGGCGCTCAAGTACTAGACACTGAAACAAAAAACAAAAGCAAACAAACAAAACTTTGACTTAAAACCTCACGTCGGGGAAAAATTCACCCAAAATGGATCATCAACTGAAATGTAGAGCTATAAAACTTCCACAAGACCACAGGAGAGAATCTTTTGAATGTTGGGCTAAGCAAAGAGTTCTTAGATTTGACATCAAGAACATAATCCATAAAAGGAAAATTGGATAAACTGAGCCCAAAGTTAAAAATTTTTGCTCCAAGAAAGCCCATAAAGTGAAAGTCACAGAGGACAATCACGACAAGGTACAAGCTGAGTAAAACATTTACAAGCCAAAAATTAAAAAAGAAAAAAATCAGTATTTGGAACATATAAAGAGCTCTCAAAATATAGTAGTACAGAGGGATGGAGGGGTTGAAGGGAGGGCAGGGGAATGGGGAAAAAATAAGAGCCAAGAGAGATTATGGAAAAGTGCAAATTTCCAATGATGAATGTCATTATATTATATACCTAAAATATACCAATAAAATAAAATTAAAAAAATATATATATATAGTAGTACAGAGAAAAGTGCAACTGGAAAAAAAATGGGCAGAAGACGTGGACAGATATTTCACTTTAGAAGTTAAAAGAATAGCAGAGAAGCACACGAAACAATGTCCAACATTATGACCTATGTGTGAAAGTCGCATGAATACCACAACACACCTATCAGAAAGGGTAAAATGACAATGTCAAGATCACAGAAAAAAAGAATGCAAAATGGTACAGACACTCTGGAATATACTTGTCAATTTTTTATAAAATGATACATGCAAGCAACATACAACCTGGAAATTGTATTTTTGGACAATTATAGCAGAGAAATGGAGTAATTCTCACAAAAACCTGTACACAAATTTTGACAGCAGTTTCATCTTTAACAGCCAATAACTGGAATCAGATCAAGTGCCCTTCAAAGTCAAAGGTTAAACTGTGGCACGTCCCAAGGAACAACATCTTGATACACAAACAACTTGGATGAATTCCCAGGAATTACTTCAAGTGAAAAAAAAAACCCAATCTATAAAGATTATATACAATATGATTCTATTCTTATTACTGATGCGACAAAAGTTTTAGAAATGGGACACAGACTAGAGTTTTCCAGGAATTATGAATGGAAGGAAGAGCGTGGTAGGCAACATTATTTCTAAAAGGTAAAAACGAGGGACCCTTAAAGTGCCGGCATAGTTCACACTGTAACTTGCCCCTGATAAGGGATACTACGCGACTGATAAAGTTATACAGAACTGGAGGACACTTACAATAGCTCAGGGTTGGAGTACATTTACACCTGGCCTGGACTTAATCCCCAGCGCCCTCAAAATGAATAAAAAAAGTAAGTTGTACAGAACTTCATACACAAATATAAATGCATAAATTCAACTCAGAAAATCTGAGTAGTGTCAGTGGACTATACTGGTATCGATACATTGTGATACATTTTTGGTATAGTGTTACCTTTGGGGAAACTAAGCAAAGTATGTATGTGATCATTCTGTAATATTACCTATCATTATTACAACCAAATGTGAATCTATAATATGAACCAAAAACTAAATTTTAAAAAGAAGAAACAATGCAGGCCACTGATCAGTCCAGAGGTGTCGCTGAATGGTGTGGATCATAAAATATAAATGGCTTTACTTTCAAATTTATCAAAGCCAACCCCAGAGAAGTGTGTGACAAAGAAAGCATGCATTAGTAGTTACCCGGGAACACAATGCCTTCTAAATTCAGATTTGGACGGAACACCCGATACTGCCAGAGCTTACCAGGAGACCTGATCTTGCCTGTGGGAAGCCACAGGAGACAAGCACAATGCAAAAACTGAATTCCACCATGAAATTCCAAACTTCACTGTTACCAATTCTGTCAGCCCCTAATCCCAATAAAGCTGTATTTTACACTGTTACCATCAGGCCCAACTAAACAGGTATTTAGAAACACAAAACGTAGACTTCCTAAAGTAAAATGCCCTCCTGGATATTCTCAAAGTCAAAAGGCAGCTCTGCTGTCTCAAAGAGGGGTGGATAATTGCTCCTCAGTTTATAAGGTCAAAATCCTACACATTTACATGCACAGCATGTGGTTCTACAAGCTGAGAAACCTGAAGCAAATCATTAGCTCAACAGTAAACTTAATCTCTGCAAGACAGGCCAGCAGATCTGAGAAAGATGAAAAGGACTGGGAGAACAGAATTTTCATACAGATCAAGTCACTGCACACTGTTGCTAGGCAGGAAGAAGAACTGGTTTCTATGGAACGTTGTGAGTCTCAGCTCTTTGCGACTATTTCTGTTGAAAGTATGGCCCAAGAATTATCCTACACCAAGCACTTTTCAGGTACCTTGGCTCTGGCCTTCCCTGCTAAGGCACAGTAATGCCTAGAAAGAAATCAATTGACAAGATACCAAGTGACTTACATGGAAGTCTCAAAACCCCTATGAAAATGCTTCCTGTATGCAAGGTATGCCTGTCTTCTTCATGTGTAGTAACTGTTCTTACTAGGGATCAATTCTGCACTAGGAGACATTTAGTAATGTCTGTCCTGAGGTTATTTTAGTTGTCTGAGGAACTAAAGACACTGCTAAACACATGACAGTGTCTGCAGCAAAAAATTATAGGGCACAAACTATGGTTCTTACTAAGGTTGAAAATCCCTAACATAAAAAGATACTAGCACTGAGTTTAACAAGACAAACACTAAAACACAATGAAAAGTGTGAAAACCAATGTTAGAGTTTAGCTCTTGAATGCCCTCCAAAGGCTCACAGGCAAGGCTTGGTCCACAGCCTAGGAGCTAGGACCTTGGAGAAGGGCTACTGAGGGGGATATTGGGGTTCGATCCCCTCTAATCTCTTTACTTCCTAGCTGCCATGAAGTGAGCACTGTCCTCAGACACAGGTCCTACAGTGATGCAATGTGCTGTAACACGTCCAAAGAAAGAGGGCCAAGCAACCATGGACTAAACCTCTGAAACCATGAGCCAACAAAATAAATTTTTCCTCTTTATCATTCATTAATCTTAGGCGCTTGTCACAGTATTACAGGAGCTGATTAACGCAACAAGCCTAATAAATCAGAACTACTAAGTAGAGGTGACCTCCAAGGACAGAGGTAGCTATTACTCCCACAACCTGCTTAAGTGTGATTCATCCCAAAGAAGATGTTCTCTGTGACCACATGCTTTTAAAAGCATCAATTCTGGAGCCATAAGGCCCAAGTTGAATTCCAGTTTCAAAACTAAGTATCCGGGTGACATTAAGATAGGCAATTAGCTTTAGCAAATCTCCATATATTATTTGTAAAAAGGGGGGTTAATAAATGTTCTTCCTTGTCAGAGCTGTTAGAAAAATGAAAATAAAAAGCTATGGCTGTCAAAGAACATAGCACAGAGCCCAGACAATAAATATGTGTTGTTATTATTAATGAACTCTCTCCCAGTCTTTTCATTTCTCAGAGTAAACTATTTCTGATGTTCCATCTTTTTCAGATTAAATGTGATTAGTCTTTTAACTAGTTTTTGCTCCTCTGACACCAAATAAAAGCTGGCCATTTGTAATTAGCCTGTAAACTTGGGCTCATCTGGTTTCTTTGAGAATAACACTACCAGCATCTCTGCAAGCCACATTCCTCAGCCCCCTACAGCCTCACAGGCGGGAGAAGACTGACCGCCACTCCTATCAGCAGAACAGTAATCCACCCACCTGACATCAAAGACATAGCTGACATTAGCATTCTTTAAAGCCTTTTTTATGTTTATTCTGACACCCAAAGTAGATGCCTCAGCTCAGGAATCCAAGCCGGGTCAACAAATTTTATGGCACAGTAAGTCCCCGACTTACGGATACTCAAGTTGCAAAATTTCACAGATACGAACAGACCTTGCATTTGTTTTTGTTTTTTTTTCTTAATGCTTTGCACTGTCTATTTGTGTCAATGGTGTATGAGACTCACTTTGTCGGACTTACAGATGAATGTCAGACTTGCAAATGTTCTTGGAATAAACTCGCTCCTGAGTCGAGGACTTACTGTACACCCGTCTAAGTGTGAATGATCAGATGGTAACCGCAGACATGGCTCTTCTCAACACAGAATGAGCCAGAGGCTGGAAGGAAACAGTTGTGCCTAAGACTCCAGAATGTACCAGGGCAATTAATCAGATAAAAGAAAATCTTTCCATTAAAAATAAGAAGAAAAGAAAAAAGATGGCCCAATCTTCAAGTGGCTTGAGCCACTGAAACACAAAGGCAGCTGAACTGTAATAGTTAAAACCAGATTATGGGTCTCTCAACAACCATCTCTATGACCTAACCACTCTGTGTTTTATTTATGCAGAATGCAGAAAGGGATAGTAAGAGTGCCTGCCTTATAGAGTTCTTGGAAGGATTAAATAGTTACTATATTCAATGCCGTTCAGCGGCATCTGGTATTCAGTTAACAGTGGCTACTTCTATTAGCAGCAAAAGAACTGGAATTTCCCAACCCTGAACCCTGTAGTTTTAGGGTTTGGGGGGATGTAGATTTTTAAAATACAGTTTTTAGAGGGCTGGGGATTTAGCTCAGTGGTGCCGCCTCCTGCCTCTCAAGCGAAAGGTCCTGACATCCACATTTTAAAAGGCTGCAGATTTAGCTCTGTGGAAAGGTGTTAGGTTTAATAATACTCAGTACCAAGAAAAAGTGTGGACGGGGGGTGGTGCCACATATTATCAGTTTATAGTAAATCTGCAGTATTCTTATTTTATAGTGGCAGCTATGAAATTATTTTAAAGATCTGCTAAATGTATTCACATTGAAAAAGAATTATCAGTTTATGTTAACAAATTAGTGAAATCACACAAATATTCATTGAGAACGCTAACACCCAGATGGACTGACACTTGTGTGAACATCTTATGCATACGATCTTCATTAAAGGAAGAAACAGACTCTTCCACGATATATGAAAGGGTCAGAAATACTGCAGTCTGATGAATCATGGCTCAGAAAACACATCAGCCCCTCTTTAAAAATCCAGATAAATGAATATCCCTTTGCCAGTTGAAAACCAGCCTCTCGTCCCCGCCTCTGCTGGAGGTTGCTTCATGTGCTTTCAGAGGCCATAAAGACTGTCTCTCCACTTTGGCCTTCACTCTCCTCAGGCCACTGCCAGGCTGATGCACACAAAGGGGTTGGGCTGGGAAAGCTTGTCTGTCGTCTGTCTGACACACACACACACACACACACACACACACACAGTTTACACATAGAAAACTACCAAATAGACTTGCATGTGGCGTGCGATTCAGGGGAAAAAGGTCTTTCAGGGCACAGAGCAACCCAGCTGAGATCAAATGCAGGGTAGAGTGGAGGACCAGAAAGGTCATTGAGATTTAATTTTAAATATTTATACAGATAAAACAGTCATCTGAAATCAACACTTCCTATCCACAAAACACCAAATTTGCACGAAACAAATATAATATTAAACTCATCACAGTTTGTAAAAGTACTAGAGACAGCTATCTATCTTTCTGTACTAATGGAGAGAAACATTCAAACACCTCACAGAGGGTTCCTTGTTCTCTCTCATATTTATATAAGCGGTGTCTTTGGTCAGAAACACAATGGCAGCTGGAAACTGCCCATGTGTTTGCAAAGGGTGAGGATGAGGTGGATTTCAAAATGGAATTCTGAACTGGGACAAAGGCTGGCTTTAGATTTTTTTATGAGTCTACTTTATTCCCAAAACTCCTTTCTCAAATTCAGGAGCTCAAGATGGAAACTCGATTTCAACTTTCTTTATGTTTAGAATAAAAAGATGGAAAGCAATAAAATACTCCAAGGAATGTCTATAATTTTGTTGTTGCCAAAGCTTCTAGGTGTATTTACCCAAAAACTACACATACTGAGTTAGGACCTGAAAAGAAAATTGAAAACCTGGCTTAAAATAAAATCCAAAAATAAAAAGCAGAAACAACATGTCCACAAATACATCACCCCACCCACTGCCACCTTGTATGGTAAAAGGTTTGGCTTGGTTTCATCCAACAGGCTAAGATGTATTCACAGAAATGGAGACAAGGAGAACTGAATTATAGGAATGACAATATCATTTGCTAAATTGTTCCTGTAGTTAAATTTGGGAAGCCAGTTAACCTTAAATATTTAAGCTATGGATTATCTTCTGTCCAATAAATACCTTGAGCATAATAAGTGAGTTTCAGGTCTGACCTTCAGATTACAAAATGAATCATACTCTCCTACTAAAACGAATGCAACAGCTGTCCCCATGTACCCTCTAAAAAAGTTTAAGTGGGAAAAACTTAAAATAGCTTTCTACAGAAAATATAAGATTAGTTATATGAAAAAATCAATTTGGCAGCCTCTTAACTGAATACTTGTGAAAAAATTCCATGTGTTTCAGAGAGAATCCCCCTTCAACAGCTTCTCCGACATTCATTACTTGTTTGCCCCCATAATGTGTCTCTTTTTATTTATTTATTTATTTTTCTGGTACCGGGGGATCAAACTTGGGACCTTGCACTTGCCAGGCAGCCATGTGCCATTGAGCTAAATCCCCAGCCCATATGTCTCTTTTTAAAAAATTAAATCCAGGTCATGAATTTTGGCCTGCTTCAGAAGTGACAAGAGAAATAAGATAAATATTAAAATTAAAAATACACACTTAATGATATCTGCAGTTCATTATGTAAACAGCTTAGCATGTCACAACAGAATTCTGGGACAAAGTATGATGATATTCCCCTAAGAACCATTCACTGATTGTAAGATTCCAATTTAAGACAGTATTAATTAACATTAAATAGATTATAGTCCTAAACAGACCAACAACTCAAGCATACAAACCAGAAATAGTAACAACAGCCTTTTGAACTGGCAATGCAAAAATGCTGATGGAAAGAACAAAGCAATAGTTTAATAGTTAAGTTTCCACATCAAGGAGAAAACATATTCCATTACTGTGGAAAGTTTTCCTAATCAAGTTCAACACAATAGGGACATGTACAAGTGACAGAAATTCATCTGAAGGATCTCAATAGCCTAGTCTGGGACAACTGATTTGAACAATGATAGGCAAGAGTCATAGATTGTAACCCACTGAATAGAGCATGAATATGTGAGTCCTAAAGATAAACATCAATGTAGGATAAATAAATAGAGGAAAAAAGAAAGTGCTTCCTCTGAGTAGAATGTAAATCAAAGTAGAGAAGCAAATATAGAGGAAACACAGAGGTAGGAGACTATCATTTGAGAAGCATCACAATAACATCAACAGTCATCAATCGTTAAAACTAATGGGTTAAGTTTGATGAAACGTTATATGGCAAATCACTGCGTAGCAACAATTTGAGAAAATGGCTTTATAGTAGTTGAGAAATATGATGTATTTATTAAGTGATAAAGTTAACATCATTAGTAATTTATAAACTGACTTCCAGTACCTCCTAAAATGATACACTGAGAAGAACTCAACATTACCTATAACTATGCTTGCCTGACTTAACTGTAATCATAAGGAAAAATCAAGGGAATTTATTTTAAGGTACATTTCACAAAATAACTGCCCTAAACTCATCAAAATGTCAGTTTCATAAAAATTCCAAGACAGATTCAGAAAATGGTCCAGATTAAATGAGACTAAGAAGACTTGACAACTAAATGCAGTCCATGAGCCTGAAATATATATTGGATTGGGTAGAAATCTGCTATAAAGAACGAAATACAAGTAGAACTTAAATATGGAATGCAGATTTTCATACCAATATTTAATTTCCAGATTTAGACAATTATACTATTATGAAAAAAACTTTAAATTATCCTAGGATATGGATAGTAAATGATTTATATGAAAAGGAGAATAATGTCTAAAATTTTAAAAATAAATAAACAAAGAAAAAGAATGACTGAAAAGTGGTAAATTTGGACCAAAAGCATCCAAATTTTTTTTAAAATTTCAACTTTTGTCAGAACTTAAAATCATATAAAAATACAAACACGCTCAAAAGCCTCTTAACTGTATACAAAAAGACATACATAATTCACTGTCATGCAACACCTATTTGAGAACCTTATATAACTTTGGCTCTGGCTCTATTTTTTTTACATCTCTCTCATTTGATCATACTCCAATTCATTTTGGTGTTCTCCAGAACTCTGACTGAATATACAATGTTGTTGAAAAATTAAATTTCGAATACTGCTCCTCTAACACCTTTGCATTTGAAATGTAACCTCAGCAATATTTAGATAAATGGTGTATTAATTTTTATTTAAGAATAAAGAATATATGCAAAGACACCATGAGGTCCTCTCATTGTGCCCTCGATAAATTATGGAAGAATTAACCATCTGTTCTTCTTTTTAATTTACTGAACACCATAGTCCATAATTAAGATCTGGTAATGCAGAGGTTGAAGTCTGCAGAACAACAGTGGTCAAACCTCATGATGTCGTGGCTGTTCAAAATCACCACACGGTGAACAAAGAGGTTAACGAGCAGCTCACATCAGAAGTTATAAGAATTTCATTAATTGGTAAAGAATTTTCCCTTTTGTTGTGTGTGTAAATTCTGGGAGTTTTTGTTTGTTTCCCTAGCCTTAAGAAATATGAACACACTTCAAGACTGAGGACATATTTGTACCTAGTGCATTGGGAAATCTGTAAGTGAGAAAATCTTCAAAGTTTGCTGGGGCTTTATTATTAGTATGAATTTTTCTATGTTGAAAAGTCTTGCTAAAATTGGTTGCATATATTTGGTCAAGACAAAGAAATGCAGAATGGCTCCTAGGGGTTTGGAATTAACAGCAGAGCTTGATTACAGTCATGCAGATTATTATCTCATTGCCTTCTCCTCAGCAATGAATGAATGTTTTACCAGCGAGAAATGTGTATTTGATGGCGGCATTAAAAAATAAGATGCTATGATTATACTTTAAAAATAGTATTTACAGATAATCTTTTAGTGGAAAACAATCAGAAAGTTGGAAGCAGAAAGCTTTTTTCCCCTTATTAGCAGAGCATACACGATGCTTCGCTGGTGTGTTTGATCGCCCATGAACACCATGTACTGTCTGACTTCATTCCTAATCAAAACTTCACTTAAAAGAAAAGTCCAGTCTTCTTCTGATCAATTCTCCTGCAGCACAAAAATGCTACAGTACCGAGCTGGTGAAGCAAACATGTAATCAACTGTTTCCACTCAATTAAGCAGAAAATAAAACCCTCCTATTTGGAAGAAGATTTGCTAGAAAACACAAATCTGAAAAGAAGTAGAAAATGGAAAGGCTAGTTAATGTAGCTCAAAATGGTCTTGTGCCACAATGATCTAGAAGGGATATTTAGGAAGAATGCCTTGTATCAACTACACTTCCTGTCAACATCCTGGCTACCAGGTTCGAGCTTCCTAACTTTCTTAGATTTCTGCAGATCCTAAATAATAGCAATGGGTGTGTGATAGCCTGACACAGATGACCCAATATCAGATCTTAAAGTCCTTCAACACTATCATACTTACTCCAGATCACTGGTAATTGCAATGATTTCCATGTGATGTTCAACCAAAATATTCAATAAAACAAATGAAAAAACACCCCCTAATAAAAAGACATATAAATATAAGAACTATAGGCAGTCATTCAACAGGACATAAAGACAGCTCACTGTAGAAAGGCTCCTTTTTATGTGAACTGGTAGGAAACAGTTTTACTCTACTTGCCCTGTAAGACAAAGATAAGTCTTCCTCTCAATCCACTTAGCTACTTTTCTCCTTAGAAACCAAAGTAGCTTTTCTGATTTCAATCTGGAAGAAGGGATCTGGTAACCTAATTTCAGTGATAAACTGTCCATGACAATCTCTTCTGTCTTCTCAGGTGGTATGTGACATGTCCCTGGCCGGGTAGTGCCTCCACTGTGCTGGGTTGGGGTTCAGGGTTTCTCTCTGTTGCCTGCTTGTGTGCATCTGTTCATCTCCATTTCCCTGTGTTCCACTCTGAGGGCACTACCAGAGTGAGAAAATGATGATCAGCATAGCTGGCTCCTTGAGGACCCACACTGCATGCCCCATTTCTACAGGAAATTATTTCTACAGATTTAGACTGGCTGAAAAGGCATGAAGATGCTCCACCATGATAGTACACCAAACCTTGTTAGCCTCTCCAGGATTTCCAGAGATAAAATGGATAGTCTGATCTTTATCTGCCATCTTATCTCAATCTGTGTAGACCTATTAGGATAAGAGTGAGAGAAATAAAAGAACCTTATCAAGAAAGCAGAATAAGTAGAGGACCACAGGAGGTCCCAGTGAATTAATGTGACTGCGTGCACAGAGCAAAGGAACCTGGGAAACAGGCCACCCAAGTGTGGGTGGGAAACAGCCCTGGGAAACGGCCACCCCTGTGCAGGCCACACATGGGTACTGCCCAGCTCCTGCCTGTGAAAGCACAGGTACTCATTTTTGCCTTAGACCTTCTTGTATTTTCCAAATATCGCATAGTATTTTTTGGAAAATCATATTTTTTCTTTTTAAAAAAAATAGCAGAAAAGAAACGTGCAGGCAAGACATACAACACATTTCACCCAGTGTCTGGTTCTAAGCAAAACTGTCACAGTTTACCCTGTTATATGATCTATAAAATTTACAAATTGGTTGAAAAGACAGCAAAAACCCCACCTCTACACCTCGTGTACTTGTATTTTCATAAAAGAGCATGGTTTTCAATTTGGCAGAGTGAAATAAATGACATTTTGCTCCAGCCGACAATGAAAGCAAACACCACATGTCAAGATTATTTACCGAGTGCATATGCAGGACAGATCTGTAAGCAGCGCTGTACCGAGAGCAGGTATTCTGATTAAACCTGAGGCATCCCATTTTCCAAGGTTTTAACCACAATTTTCCTCTGGGGTTTTCTTTTGCTAGGGGCATTTTAAACCTGCCAGGAATCATATTTGAAGATCACTCCCTTACAGTTTAGTAGAAGTGGCAAGTGAAAACCTGAAGCACAATGTACCCTTGTATAAAAAACATCTGCTTTTTCAAACCAGAAAGTAGTAAGGACTTTAAAAAATAAATGCATAATTTCTGTAAGAAAAAATATTAAATTAATGTTCCAATTCTATGGACATTCCTCACGTCTTCAAACATATCAAGCCACTGCCAGTGCTGAGGCATTTGAGTAAATGGCTCCCACCCAACACAACAAAAAGCCCTGCGTCTTTATTTTTCATGGTAGCCTGAATCCCAAGCGACCTTCTGTAAGTTTTCTTCAAAACTAATCAAAGGTCCCAGTATTTACTTTCCACCCAAAGACTTGATCCAATTGCTAATCTCTTAATGCATCCACTTCTTTCCTGACCTTCTGCACTTACTGGACTTTAACTGTCCCCCAAGGCCCATGTATGAAAGGCCTGGTCACCGTCCTGTGGTACAATTGGAAGGTGGTGGAAACCTGAAGAGGTGGAGCGCAGCAGAAGGAAGTCGGGCCACTGGAGGGTGGAACCTTAAAGGCGAGGGTATCAGCCCGTTCCTGTCTCCCTTGCTTCCTTCCCAGCCTCTTCTGCCATGCACTCCATGCCATGATGTACTGTGCCACTACACACCCAAAGCAACAGAAAAAAGCAGTTAAGGACTGAAACCAATGAGCCAGATAAATCTTTCCTCCATTGGCGCGGGCCCCTCTGAATTGGCAAAGCATACAATGCAGATGACAAACAGAGGCCATCAGCAGTTTTCCTGAGCTCATGCCCTAAGAAGACTGGTGGGCAAACCCCTGGCATCAAGCACTGACTAGACTCTCTCATCCAAGACAGCAGGGTCAGAGGCTGAAGGAGAGGAAAGAAAGTAGAACATACATTTGGGAGGAGGAACAGAGGAGACTGGGCCACTCAAAGCCAGCAAGCGGCCCCATATGTGTAGTTCAATTCAAAACAGATAACACTAACCTGTCTGGACTATAGGATGGAGAGAGACACGCAAGTGATCAGGCGCTGGCAACACAGGGTAGCAGGAATTCTGAAGAAAGTAAACCCAGAGTACCCTGAATGTAGAGAGGCATATTCTACAAAATGAGATGGAAGCTAGCATGAATTTACATGGAAAATTCTCAGACTTGTCACTTTTGACATTCATGGGAAGGTGCCAGAATTTTCCCAAAAAATACACTGGAGGGAGGAGGAGTGGCTGTGAGCACATGTGAGGAAAAGTATTCTACACCTAAAAGTAAATCTAGTAAACTTCATGGAAGATGTCATCACTTTTCACCATTCACGATTACTAACTTGCTAGTAGCAATTCAAAGGGCTTCAACACCACTGCTGTACCAACAATACAAACCAACCAACAAAACCAATATCCCTGTAAAATGATATGACAGAGACAAAAGTCCTACGATGGGGATGCTAACAAAACAAATGAATGAAATGGACACAATAGAGAATGGCAGGGACTATGGCAAAATTAAAACAGACTCCAAAAAAAAAAAAAGCACATGTTCTCCCTAAAGAGGTCAGTAGGCACTGACTAGGAGAAATCTCCTCCTACAGAAGAGACTCCAATCTCTCTCACACTAGTTCACTATGGGTCAGCACTCTGAAAGCTATGTGTTGTGTCATCATGTCCATTCGGCACATACTGGCAACCACTATCATGTACCTATCTTCTTTCCCTCCTACATCCCAAGATCTTTGGCTAAACATCCTTCATCCACTCACTGACTCTTAAGTTCTTCCTCACAGTACATGGCTTCAGATCTCCTCATGAGGCCAAAGATTCCATAGATTATTCTCTGAACACATTAAAAATACAAATTCCAGAAAAGGTGGGAGGATGGATAAATACGCCAAGCAAGTTTTTACATCTGTCAATTTGTTACTTGTTGCACCTCTAGTACCTACTCTGTTATTTCTCCAGAACATCATCTATGCTTGGTGTGTGGTGAACGGTCAATAATATGCAAAGAACAGGAGAATTAAAACATCCTTACTAGTTTGCTAAATTTTATTACTGGCGCCTGAGGCCGACAGAGCTCTTTTTCTCTTCTATACCACACTCAAGAGGCACAGGAAAGGATCCTCAGGAAAATCATTGCTGGGTGGTTTTTCATGTGAAGGACCAGAGACTGCAGTAGAACAAACCCTGGTTCAGCTTTCAACAGGCTCACTCCAAAGTGAATTTTGATCTGCTTCATATAACTAAAAGGCTTACAAAAGCACCATGAAAGACTGTATATGCAGCCTGAACCAGGACAGAATTAAAACTACCTAGGTGTACAAATGGTAGAAGAAAATACATCCAAAAATATATTTGGAAAGCAAACTGGTCTGATTGCACCACTTCGACACTGGCTGACAACTGAAGACAGAGTAGCTGGGCGAGAAAAAGGGAAGGCACCTAGTTGTGAATGGAGTAAGTAAAATTACCTCTGAATCTAACATGATCTCACATAGAGAAAATCCTAAGAAATTTATAGAAACAATTAGAGTAAATAAGTGAATTTAACAACTTTGTAAGAGAATCCACATATAAAACTAGTTATCTGTCTACATACCAGCAGTGAACAATCCAAAAATTAAATTAATAATTCACTTTAAAAGAGCATCAAAAATAATAAAACAGCTGCTGAGGGTAAAGCTCACTGGCAGAGTTCTTTCCTTATCATGTGCAAGGCCTTGGGTTTGATCACTAGCACCACAGAAAACATAGTAACCCAAAATTAACAATAACAAAAGAAATGAGTGTTGTACAATGAAAACTACAAATACTTTGAAAACATGTTTTTTAAATACCTAAATAAATCAGAAAGACAGCCCATATTCTTCTAACAGAAAACTTAAAATTGCTCTACTATGCCAGTCTGAGTCGATCGTGACCACAGAGCAAATCAGTCTAGAGACATAACATACGAAGAAAACTCTGGATTCCACATCTGATTAGTCAAGGCTCGAGCAGTCTGATCACCACATAGAGTGAACAGCCTTATAGTTTTAGAGCTCCCGCTGCCAAATGATTTTGGCAAGGAATTTTTAGAACATTGCTTCATTTTTTTATCAAAAAAGGAAATGAGGTCAATTCCACAGGATTTATTCCCAGTGAGATGATGTTTGTTCTTATTGGTCCTACTTCTCAGTTCTCAGTATACTTGATTAAATAATCTTCCTGTTACTACATGGAAATAGTGGAACAAACCAAGGAATTCTAGTACACAGAGGTTAGTGATCATATAGAATGATGTGCACTACTAGTTAAGTCATACCACCTGATTAACTCACTGTCAAAGTATCTTTAAAGTGTCCCATCATCACATTCCAAAGTTACAGGAGGATTCCACTGCGACCTACAATCCGGGGGTGAGGTGAAGTCACAACCAAGCAGAAATGTAAATTGAAGAAAACGGGTGTTCACATTTCATATTCCGTATCCTGACTCAGCAGTCAACCATTAAACAGGACCTAAAAGAGGCGGCAAGGGAATCCAATCCTACTGTCTCCCTTTTACTACTACCATTGTACGAGAAGGCTCTCCAAGGCAAATGGGCCTGTCACTCTGAAGGCTATCAGGTCTCCTGAAATTAATGTCTCTCGATGTGATGCAGCAAATTCCCCAACATTCATAAAAGGCTCCATCAATAAAACTGAAAATGTTAAGTGTTTCAGTGAGTTTTGCTGATAAATGGCAGAATATGAGCAACGATTCTGATACCCTGACACCACCAATAAAAAAATTATCTTATACCCCAGAAGTACCAAATTTAACAAGAGATCTCAGGAAGTACTTCTCTTACTTAATGACCCTTAGTGGCATTTTGAATTAAATGCTCCATTGTGCAAGGAACTAATTATGTTAAGATTAAACCCAAAGAATGATAGAGACATTTGCTGCACTTTGGGTAATTATGTTAGCCTCCATATCCAAGAATACAACTTGTTCTTTCTTCTTCTGAAAGCTGTTGTGGCTAATCCAATGAATTCCACAACACACAGAGCTTGTTTAGAGTTTAAATATTTTAAAAACAAAGAGACATTTCCCTTCACTAATTCTACTTAATTTTATATTTTGTCATTTTCATCACTTCAGTTTCACTGCATCCTAAGTTTCTACATGCAAACATTTTAGCAACCCAAGAGCATTTTTCTGACAGACAATTAAGCAGTTACTATTCTTCTACCCAAATGTAGACAAAAGCCACTGCCCTTAATCCATCTGGTGTACTTTCATGAACTCTCAATATGATACATTTCCATAGATGGCTTGGTCAGTGCTCCCCACCAACCTTTCTGGTGCAATGATGCACTGCAAGGCAAACACAGGTGGTCACCTCTGGGGCTTCTCTGTGGTTTATTATTAACCCCCTGCAGGGAGCCTAAGGATCTGCTCCTGGGTTTACAACACAATATTAACTCCCGAGGACCAGGCCAGCATCTCCTACACTCCCCGTCGCCAAAGAAAACCATGTTTCCAACATCTCAAAGCTAAGCCACATTTCTGTTCTCCCTACATCACAGGGGTCCAAGGAGATAAACAGGTGGCATGATCTACAATGCAGTGAACACCACAGGTTATCCATCTACACAAAGGCAAGGATCCTCGACGTGAGCAGCAGCACGCCAGACTTCAGTGACACTGTGTGACAAGTTTCAACTTGTTTGGTGAAGCCAGTCCATTGAGAGCGGCAGAGCTGAGAGAAATTGTGTTTTGAAGTGTGCCATGAAACTGACATGAGAGTTTGTCAATTTCACTGGACTTGCACCACGGTGGCACTTTAGGTTCCAGCTTTTTGCTTTTTGAAGAACTATCATCATGGGAGATGAAAGCTACATCTGCAGTTATGATTCTCAGATCAAGGTGCAGAGTTCTCGAGGGAATCACCCAATTCTCCTGTGTGGCAGAATAAACGCACATCAATCCAAATCCAACACCAACGTGATTTTGACTTTTCTCTGACCTTGATGGAATTGTGCGAGCAGAATTTGTGCCTAGAAACACTGTGGTGAACTCTGAATATTACAAAGGCTTATTGTACCATGAAAGAAACAATATGCCTAAAATATGGCCTGAAAAATGGGCAAATGTTGTCCTCTTCCATGAGAGGAACACTCTGTCACATACTGCTTCCAGTACAGAAATCTGTCCAAAAACCCCATTACACTGTGTCCTTATCCACCCTGTTCAGCGGACCTGACATGTCTGACTTCTCTGCCTCTTCCCTAAAGTCAAAATGACCACAAAAGGTGAACACTTCGAATCAGTTCAGACAGCAAAGCAGCCACAACAGCAGAACTAGAGACTGAGGAAAGAGGACTCCAGACCAGCTTCAGAAAGTGGCAAATGGCACTGTGGCTTTTACTATAAAAAGTTTTAGAAAATTTACTCATCCACTATATTTTTTCATCATATTTCATAAAAGCAGGACAGCACCGAATTTAAGTAGGTTTCTTTCCAGACTGAAATGTAAAATGCTGTGCAATGTAAATGAAACTACACTTTCGAAGAAAAGAATTAAAAAGGAATACAAAAGGCAAAGATACAAAAATGAAAGCTTCAAGCACAAGCTACTTTTCTTAACATTCCGAAACGAGGAGGAGATACAAAGGCAGGGATGATAAGATGTTCACCACTTGAGGAATAAACTTAAGAGACTGCTGAAATTCAATGGCTAAATGTATTATAAAAAATTCAAACTCCATAATAGTTTAGAGCAGACAAATGACATAAAGTAGAAACGTATGTAATGAAAAGAAGCCTTGAATTCCTTTTAGGGGAAGAACAAGAGAAACACTAGAAGGACTCACTGTACAACGTGACTCCATTCTGTTTAATATGTCTTATATACAGCTGTGTGTGTAAAATAAAAACTCTGCTATCTTTTGTACTGACTTTGTACTTTGGGAGAGCTTATAGTGATTAACACGGAGAAGAATGAAGACAGGAACTGAATAGAATCTTATTTTGACTTTATAATATTTAAACTTTCATAATAATTTTATAAGTTTTTTAAATGCCAGATAATGATCTCAAAAAAAGTTAACTAGTACATCCTCTCAACTCAAAAATGAATCATTCATTTAATATTTGGAATCAATACTCATGATTTTGTAATTCACAAAACTAGTGACTTTTGTAAACTCTTTATGTGAAATGTTATTTAAATTGTCATTCAGATGAGATGATAAAGTGTTTAACTTAGTTTAGATACACATACTAAGTCCTGCTGTAAAAAAATTCCTATGGAACAAAGTTCTGATTTCCAGAAAACTTGCAAGCATAGCAACCAGAGTATCATATACCCCTCTCACCTAGCTTCCTAAAATACAGACATCAAGTATAACCACAGTACAAAATTATCAAAACTAGGACATTAACATCATATGATAACGTCAACTAAATGGCAGGTCTTATTTGGATTATACCTGGTTTCCACCTAATGTACCTTTTCAATTCCATGATCCTTTCCAGGATCCCAAAGTGCATGCAATTGCTAATTCTCCCCCAACTCTATTAAGAGTTCCTCACCTCCTGGTCTTCAATGATTCTGGCAGAGTCCTGGTCCATTATTGTAGAATGTCCCTCTGTGTGGACATGTCTGACATCCTCCCGAGACAGGGGTGAGGTTATGCATTTTGTCAAGAATAGCACAGAAGTTACGTTGTACCTGTTTCTAATGGCAGCTTTTAATTACAAGAACCTCTCTCATTGAGAGACACTGGACTATCAAATACACAAATCTCAAAACCCTTATTTGCAATGCTCTTTTGAAGAAAAAAGAGAAGGGAAAACTCTGAATGAGAATTAAGACTTTCCAAAGTAGGGACTTAATTTCAATAATACTGGTTTCCTACAGCCAGTTTGATAAGAACCCAAGATGAAGGCCCAAAGTGGGGGAAAAAACAAACAGAAATTGGCTTTTACAGTATCTCTTCCTAAATTCAGGGGAAAAGAGGGAATAGGAAAAAAACATACAAACACCTCTGCAAGCTCTGTTCTGCAGCTACATCCACATGAGAGGTGAGGGTATTCCTAAAGAACAGAAAGACCTTGGCAAAGGCATGAAGACAGTGCACGTATGTGTGAGCCTGCAGAGAGAGGGAGAGAGAGAGAGAGAGAGAGAGAGAGAGAGAGGTGAGGACAGGGAGTAAAGAGGAAGCGGAGGATGAGGGGAAGGCGCTGAGGCATGCCTCTGAGCAGACAGCTCTTCATCTGGCAGATGTCTGCATCACCAGTGACCCAAGCAACAGAATATGAGCGGGCATCTCAAGCCACTCGGTAACCCTGATTTTGAAACACTTCCCAGTTTCCCTAATATATAAGGTGGCACTTTACTGATCATTTGATCAGCCAGTATAATCAACATCAAAAACATTAGGGCTCCCCTTCGAAGAGGATGCACTGCCTCCTGCATTGCTGTGCCTTGCAGATGGAATCTGCACCAACCCCAGGCATCCAGGCCCTCCTCAAATGGCACCAAATGGTCTCAATAGGCACCAGCTCCTCAAGTGCCAGCTGCCGACCAGAGCTCGGAAGGGAGAAGGATTCTACCTGCATCCACACACCCCACATCCAGAGCACCTTTGTGCTCGGATGTGTGACTTCCACACACTGAAATGAGAAGTGGAATCAAAAGCCAGAGCAAAGGCTCCTAAGATCTTTACCCACTCTGAATCTCCTTCTTTACACAAGAGCCCTTGGAGGGAGAAAGACAGGGTGGGGAAATTGAAAGGGAGCCACTTCCTACTGTCGTTCTTCCCTTGGCAGCTGATGGAGTCCTGGAAGAGGCAGGACGTGCCTGGTCTGCCTGCCTCCTGACCTGCTCTGTCTTACAGCTCTACATGAGAGGAATTCTTTGATGCCAGCGAGGCTGACTCTACACCGAAATGCCCACAGGAGGGACTTCACTTCTGGCCATGGCTCGTGAATCCCACCCCCAGCACAGGGCAGCACCGGCCCCTCCCTGCTGCCACATCTGGGTGAGGTCACTCTGTCCTCAGGGACTGCCCTGTGCACTGGGGACACTGCCCCACCCCAAACCCTAACCATCAGATCTCTCCACACTCTGTCAGGCATTCCCTAAGGCGGGCTGCAGGCCTACAGCACAAGTGCCCGTGGCCTGCTCTCCTTGTCCCGAAAGCTCCAACATGCTCAGCATCACCGCCCCAGGGATGCGCAGAACCACTCCTCGCTGAGAACCAACCAGTGTCCTAGACCACACGCTACGCATCTGAAGTGTGCACGTGTGTTTATGTGTAGAAAGGGAGAAGGAAGAAAGGAAGAAAGAATTGTATGTGCTTAAGCAGAAAGGGTTCACATCTGACCTGAAATGTACTCTGTCCCTGAAGTGCCCACATATTCCAAGTTATCCTGGTGCCTTTAAAAGCAGTTCATCAGCTCCACTGAACACACATCAGCACCAGCGATCTGAAGTGAGACACGGCGAGACGCAGTCAGACCTCGAAGCAGGGCTCCCAGCAGACTCCCACGGCCACTCTGAGATCGATCGGCAGGTGTGGAGCACAGACAAACAGGGCCCGCTCTTGCTCCTGTCGGGCTGGGCCCTGGCACTGTGGACCAGGAGCCTCTAGGAGCACATGCAGGGCGGAGCCAGGGCCTGGGAGCAGGTGCCAGGCAGTCACTCTGTGACTGGGCACACTGTGTAGGCCTCTCTCATCTCAAACCACACCCGAAGTGCACGTTTATCTTGTGTCCCACACTGTCACCTACTCAGACCAACAGGCCGAATCTGCTTCACTTCCCCAACTCTACCCGACAGTTTTACAAAGCAAGCAACAGGACCAGGGGTTAAATCTCCACTTCATCCCAAAGACAGGAAAAGCGGGAGCTCCAACATGACTCCGAAAATGCAGACCGGTAATCCAGACTGCTCAGTGCATGTGGGGTACGGACCCCCTCGCCCCAGATACATTCACTCAAAACGTGCCACCCAACAGTATCTTCCTCAGGAAAACACTGCTTCATAATATAGAAATAAACGCCATGCAACCATAATGCAGCCCATAGTATTTTTCTTCCTTTCTACTAGCTAACTGAAATTTAAACTTGTTTCAAATGTCCAGAAACAATTTAACTGACAGGCATACAGTCGCCACCGTTATTTAACAAGATTTAGTGCTTTGCTATGTTTGCTTGAGAACTGCTTTAATATTTATGATACAAAATCTTTATGTTATGTTATAGATAACGTAAAAATGCATCCACACTGATCTACTGGCCAGCTCATCCACTTGAGCAGCCCATGACCTCCCAGGTGTGGATAAACCACTGCACATTTACCCATCACCGCCTCAGGCTCGCAGGTTGGGCCAGCTTCCTTCCATCACAAGCTGCTGTTATAAACTATAAACAGTCCTGTTCATGTCACGCTGGCTACCTAACCATAAGTTTCTCTAAGTGACAAGTAAGAATACAAATACTCAACTATACTGAAATCCTATATGGCTCCCCCAAATGGTTGCATGGATTTATTCCTACTTAATGGCTCATATAAATGGAAGAACACACACACACTCTCTCTCTCCCTCTCTACAACTCTTTATTAAGGCAGCAGCTCCGCTGAGCTACATCCTCAGTCTTACAACTCTTCATTTAATCTTTAACTCTATGTCACTCTATTGATGGATGGTTCTGATGCACAATCAAACCTCTCACATTTCCTTAAGGAGGATCACAAAGGTGAGCTATAACTCAGAGCACAGCGCCTCCTGTTCAAATTTGACCAGCTCAGGTACTTTACTTCTCATGACTTCTAGGTTATTCTGGGAACACATGGGTGGGGCTTGCACAAGTGTCACATGCAAAGCGGCCCAGAGATGGCTGGCCCAGACACGAGCACACACACTCACGGGCAAATGGCTGGCAAAGCCCCCTGTCAGGCCTGCCCTGAATCAACAGGAAAAATTACATAGCCTGCTTTCAGCAAATACCACCAGCTTCCCAGTAAGTGAGGCAAATGGACTCAAAAAATAGGTTTACAAGCCCCTGGCGCTCAACAGTCCGGTAATTGTATACATACCTAAGCAGACTGTCCTTGGGCAGCTAAGTCATAAATATGTCACCCAGATTCCTCAGCCCCTTCAATGAACTCTATAAGCCTAATTCCTTTCCCAGTTAATTGCTAGTATCTCTCTCCTAGTGTCAGCCCATCCTCTCAGGGATAAAATCTCTCCCAGCTAGCTGCCGTTATCTCTCTCCCACTGTCAGCCCATCCACCCATGGATATGATAAACGTGAGTTTTCCCAGCCAGCTGCTAACATCTCCCAATTTCTAGTCCCTGTTAATGGGAATAAACTCTTCTTTTTCTCACGACGGAAAAGCCCGTTTCTTTGACAAGTGGATTCTTTACAACACTCCCTAACTCGGGGCCAGGCAGCACAAGCACAGCCAGAATCGCTGCACTATACCATCAAACCACAATCAGAACTAAATGTGGCTCCCATCTTACAGACAAAGACACCAGCGCTCACCTAGCACAAAACACTTGTGCAAAATCACGCAGCACTGAATACCAGAACCAGCTCCTGCTGTCACCACAGCTGTCAGCCTCACTGCATTCCGAATACCAGCTGCATGAGCGACACTGTCCTCTTGAGCCAGGCTCTCTCCGCAAATATACTTCTTTAGCCCAATCCTTGCTGTGACAAGACAGTTTGCAAAGTGTTTGCCTTCCTGAGGTTTTAACAGCGAATGGCAGATAGGAGACGAGCAGGCGAAGCTGTGCTAGGTGAACAGAGCATGGAGCTGTTTCAGCTCTGAGAGCTTCGGCTCTGAGCTGGGCTCCGGAAAGGTCGGGCAGGGACACTCGGCTGCAAAGCTCAGGCCTCTGGATCCTAAATACCCACGGCCTTTAAAGTTAAACAGCCTTGCTGAGAACAGAAAGAGAGATGGAGAAAGAGAAAGAGAATTTATCTCCTTCAAAAGGGAAAGTGAGCAGGCAGCCTTGCTTGGGAGCAGCGATTCTGAAAGGCCTTGGTGATTTCCAGGCCCTGCCGTCCTGACTACCAAAGTGACTGCTCCGGAAGCACTGGCAGCAGAACGTAAGATGAATTCTAAAGTGTAAGCCAGAGAGAGACAAATCTTTACATCAACAAAACTGTCCTGTCATGGAAGTCACTACAGATTCTGCCAAACACCATCAACCATAATGCAGCAGGGCACAGAGGACAAAACCTATCTGTTAGCATCGATTCCCAGAGGAAAGTCAGCCTTTTTACACTTCACAATGAAAGGGAATATGGGGAAAAGAGGGATGCTGGAAGGTAATTTTAGGTTACTCCAACGACTGTCCTAGAAACAAGGAGGCAGATGCACAGAGTCTGAAAACCCACAAAAGCAGCTCTTATGGAAATGCACTCCGCACTGACTGGGGGTGCAGCCTGCAATCCCAGCACTCCAGGGGCCGGGGCAGGGTGACCACCAGTTTGAGGACAGTCTGGATACACAGCAGGACCTTTGCACACAAAAACAGACAAAGAGAAAGGAGAAGAAATGTTGCTTTGCTCCCCTAGTTTAGCAGGTTTGCCTGAACTACTCCCATGTGAATTTTTCTAAGTAACAGTACTTCACTTTTAGAAATTTCATCATGACATTGGTTAACTGCTCTTTCTGTAAATGACCTCAGTTCTTTAGGAAACAGAAGCTTAGGACAATCAGCTATCATTACTATTACTACCTCTATTTAAACCAACATTTCATCAGTACTCCACACTGTACATGGCACTTTCACAGGTTTTAAAACATCCTGTGATGCTCCTAAGTGCAAGGTAAAAAATATTTTTTCCATTTCGCAATAAAAAACTCAGCATCTGGAACGGATATTATGTATAAAAACTATGCCGACCCCAAAGGAAAAGCAAGAAAACAGAACATTTTGAAGAACCGTATTTCTGTGCACTTTCCTCCTAAGATTGTGGAAACAGTAATGCGGACACTTCCTGCCGCTGGGATCAGAGTGTGTGTACCCCACGGGAAAACACAGTAATGACCGATCTCAAGGGGATGGGTCAGGAGCAGGGGTGGGCGCTGGAAGGAGAAGCCTGGGCCAAGAAAAGCTCAGCACAACAACAGTGACAAGAAAGAGGGAGCAAAGGAGAAGGGATTGGAGCCATTGTGGCCCTGGGGGCAGAAGAGGGGGGCAGAAGCAAAGAACATGATTAAGAAAAGCGCCCAGCCTGGGCACACTGGTGCACTGTGGGTAGCAGAGGCAGGAGAATCACAGGCTTCACCCCAGCGTGTACAACTCAACAGCCAGGCCCTGTCTCAAAGGAAAATGGTCTGAGGATGTAGCTCGGGATTGCCTCAGTAGCAGAAGAAAAGCAAACAAAGAAGCAAAGAAACAGAATGGCACACAAGGCTTCACAGGACAGACAGCTCCGGAACACTCGGGAAGCCACTGCAGTTGCCGAACTGTATGCAGCTTTCTAGCTCAAGGCACGTGTTCCTTCTGGGTCTTGACATTTTTTTAGTCACGCAGTGAAAATGCTGAAACATAATGTTATTTCTCACAAAGACCTGCCCACGGACTGACCACAAGATGTTCTTTCATTCTGAGCTTCTTGCAAAAAACCGGGGATTTATACAAAGGCACCCTTCAGTGAAAACAGAAAACAAATGCTGGATCAGATAGAGATGCTTCAGAGAAGTGGACAATGTCCCTTCCGAGAGCAGGAGCGGCTCCTCCTCAAATCCAGCTCCTCAGGGGCAGCAGCAGTGTGGGCAGAACAACCACAGGGACGCCACAATGAGGGACCAAGCTCAGGTGCCCTGAGAGTCACTATGACCCTGAAGTGAAAGTCCATCCTCCTGATGGGCTGCAGAGCAGGAACAAACAGAAGAGCGCACTTACTGCACCAGAGAGAAGTGCTTAGAGGTGACCAACTCGAAGGTCAGGAGATCCTCGGCTGCTGCTAAAACCTTTTGAAAAAGAAAATTAAAATTTTAAAAACCTGAGCAAGTCATCAAAGTCAGGTCTTGTTACAAATAGTGTGTTGAATTAAATATGAGGTTATTTCAGGTACACAACTGATGTTCAAAGGAATTCAAAATAATCTAAGAGCTGGAAAGCCTGGCCTTAGAAATTGGGAATAGTAGGAGAAATAGCATTGTGGCCTCAACCCCAGATAGTCTGCCTTATTCGTGCTCACTCTAAACAACAAGGAGAACAACATTTGTACACAATTTTCTGTTACAAACTGGCCTCAGGGCAATTCTATCAGCCAAATGTGTTGTTTTGTCCAACAAAACCTTCCAAGTAAAAACAATACAAGGAAAACCTTAACTAAAGAAGGCAGGGGGCGGGAAACAAAGGCACAGGAAGGTAGGAGAGAGCTGAACATGCAGGCCCAGGTGGGACAGGCTCAGCACATCACATCGGGGGACAGCGGAGAGGTGGGGACCCAGGACCCGCAGACAGAGCGGCAGGAAATGAGGCCAATGAAATAAACAGGGATAAGATCAACCAGGCCTTGCCTCTGGCACTAGGGGATTTCAGAATCAACTGTGGAAGAGTCAGAGGATTCCAGGAGGGCTAGGAGCAGAGAAGCGACGGAAAAGCTACCTTAATCTTTCCACCCGGGACTTCCCAACACGGTGAGAAGAGGGGACTGGACCCCCTGTAGAGATCTGTGCAGGGAAGAAATCAGGTGGCAGACCAGGGCGGGCACAGAAGTGGGTCTGAGAAGCGTCTCTCTCTTCTCCGAGAGCCTTTGCTTGTTCGGGAGACGCAGCGCACAGCTTAAGTAAAATGGGAACCCAGGTGCGCTGTTCTACCCAATCCTACATGTCCAAAGGGCATCTAGAGGACAGTCCCAGAGGGAGGGAGGCACAGGCCCCTGACACTCTGGGCATCCTGGAGAAATCTAAGCCCAGCAAGGCTCCTGGGGCTCAGGCTGCCTGGGAGGAACTGAGGGTCCCAGCGCCGACCACGTGACTCCACCCCCAGGCCGGGGCTGGGAGGAACCTGACACAGCTCTGGGTTTTCCCCAGCCTTTCTGTCAGAAGCACTTGTCCATCTCCCATCTGAATTCTTTTTTTGGTACCGGGGATTGAACTCGGGACTTGCGCTTGCAAGGCAGGCGCCGGAGTCACTGAGCTAAATCCCAGGCTCCCATCTGAAATCTGAGTGGCTTTAAGGGAAGCCTAGGTCTCTCTGTCTCTGTCTCCATCTCTCCCTCAGCACAGGACAGGACAGGCCCTCAAAGAACACCTAAAGAGGGAGGGGAGGAAGGAGATGTAGAAGAGTCAGGGTGGAGCCTGGACTGTCAAATTAGAAGAACCTGCCCTAAGATGCCAATTCTCCCCACTGCCAAACTATATGACCTTGGGTGCCTCACTGTACCAATCTGGGCCCCAACTGCCCTATTTTTAATACGAAGGTAAGAGTCATACAAGGACCTAATGAATATTAGATATAAAGAGCTTAGGGTATGACTCATAAAAAGCAATAAATTATTAAGGTTACTATCATAAGGGAAGGGGAAAGACTCACCTTGGAAAAGCTGCCAACTTCCACCAGACATGTACGCCTCGTAAACCAACCAGTCATGCAGCAGGCCCCTGCTTCCCTTGGCTTTTTGCATCCATCCATTACCCATTTAACCATCCTCACTTTAGGCAACCAAGTTAGCACAACAGGGTGGCTGGTATGTCTCCACATGCAGCTGCTCCTTGGCCACAGAAGAGGGCTGTAGCTTCTGGAAGGCAGGGGGTAGGAGGTCATGCCAGGCACCAGGAGGGGCTGCCATCAACGCCTGCTGTCAAGGAATCACAGCAACCAGAAAACCTCGCTCAGCTCCAGAAGGAACTTCTGGGGCTAGGAGGCTGACTGGTACCAAGCCCTTTCCAGTCCGAGACAATCCCAAGAAAGACTACTCCTGGCTTGAAGATGATGTTCTACCCAGCCAACAAGAACCCTTCAAATGCCCATCACGTTTCCCTGACCTTGGACCCCAGCACTCCTGTGGTCTCTCTTCCACTCCAATTATGTTTCTTCAAGGATATAAGAACCTCCACTTTCAAAGAGGAGGCCGGAGATGTAGCTCAGTGGTTCTGTCGCCTGCCTTGCAAGCGTAAGGCCCCGAGTTCGATCCCCGGTACCAAAAAAAAAAAGAGGGACAACTCTCTAAACATGATCTGCACTGAAAGGAGCTATGTCTCCTCCACCTCCCAACCCCAGCCAGGAGCCAGGCTCCTCAGCCAGAGCCCCATGCTGCCCTGCACAGGCTGGCACAGCCTCTGAGGTCCTGGCCAGCACCCCTACCCGCTACTCTGTGAGAAACCAGAAGTTATCAGGCACACAGAAGGATATGTCATCACGGGCAAAGTGCAAGGCACTGCTTCTGGGTCAAGACCCAAAGAAAGAGGCACGGGTGTTCAGTAGACAATGTAGGATAAAATGACACCCACCACAGAGGTGGAGGTAGCCCCCTGCAGCATGGCCAGATGAAGGCCAGCCCGTCCGTGGACATGGTGACAATGGCATTAGAGGAATCCACCCCACATGGGTGCAGCCGCAGTGGAGTGTCCGGCTCAATTACAGGACTGTCCTCTGGAGCCTCTGCGGTCTGCACATACCGGGCCCTGCCAGGAGTTCAGAGGTGCACCCCTCCAGGAAGCAGAGCCCCGACTGATCATGTTCTAAAGGCCTGATGAGGCAACAGCCTACGGGTGATAATCAGATGTCAGTGCCTTGCAGTAACTGCTCAATCTCAGCATTTTCTAGAACAGAACAGATGCAGCTAGCAGAAAATGAAGACCAGTGCATACCCCAGGCCTTCAGTGGCTGCACGGCCAGCAGAGGAAACAGGCTTTCTCTGGGGTAGTGGCATTCGACATCCAGCTACAAACAAGGGCAGAAGATACATGTGCAGAGAAGGAGAATGCAGTGATGAGCAGCCAATGGGCCCTGCCATGCTCCTGTGGAGGAACCAGCCTGTTGCCACCTGCACTGTCAGCAGGGGGGACCCACATCCAAGAAAGAGTGATTTCATTACGGCCGGGTATGGGGCCAATGAATGCAGCCAATGCCCGACCCACCCAGTCCACCCTGAGAAGCAGGAAATGATGCGCTGTCAGTATTAACTCGCGCCCTCAGTAGACATGATCATAGTTCTAAATGATCATAGACTTCAGCATGTGCAAGACAGGCGCTTTCTACTGAGATCTCCAGGACCCAGCTTTTTCAGCTAGAAAATGGGAAAACTTAATTCCTTGTGTGATTTTTGCAGCATTAAATAGATGCTGAAGCAAGACCTCTTTTGAAGCTGTCCACCTGGTCACCACTATTATCACCAGCACCATGGCCGCTACTGTGGTGCTTTGATATTGTGTAAGAGTGGAGCTACAAACAGCTCTCTAATCGGCCTGGTACAGAACCCATAAAAACGAAGATGCTTCTCCTCAGGCAGTATACACAAAGCAAGATGCCACAAGACAGAAAAGCCACCATCCAAACACATGAGCAAAAATGACCTACACGCCCCAGACCCCAGGTGCAGCCAATTTTGTGAGTACTTAGCAACAGAAGGAGCACAGATGAAATGGTCTAGGGCAGGTAAAACACACATAACTGGCGGTGCCCCTGTGACAGTGGCATGCTGAGATGGAGGGCCTTTCAAGACACCACAATACCATGACAGCGCTTTTGTGGAGCCATTTAGACAGCAGTGTGGAGAGGAACAATCTAGGAAGAGTGAAAAAATAGATACTACACATTATGGAGCAATGGATCCCGTGGTGTTCCCAGGCTCCTTCCCACTATATTCCTACATTCTGGTCTCAATTTCCAACCCACAGAGGTTGAAATGAAAATCTTAAAATTCTGGTCTATGCGAACCTACCCTGTGGCCGGTGAACTGGATTTAAAGATGACAAGGACAGCCACAGAAGCACAGCTGCACGGTAAAAAATTAAGAGCCAAAACAAAACCAGTTCATCAAGCAAAGGCGAACGCGATGATTTGTTAGAGAAAGATCAAGGAAGGAGCTATGACCTTTGGTTCCTCATCCTCCTAAGGATTTGCCTATGTTCCCCCAGAATCCTTGAGGTGCTTGCTTTCACACTGTGCTGGCAACATTTGCACAGAATTGGAAGACTGAGAAACTTCACACCTAACAAGCAGGAGATGGGTGGTGATGTAGTGTGCATGTGTTTTATTCCACTGTGAGGAGCACCAAAGGCTGAGTTATTTGTAAAGAAAGACGGTGTACTTATCTCCGTCTGGGAGGCTGAACTATGAGATCAGACATCCTTATTTTTTCAGTATGTGGTGTGATGAGGGCTGCAGGGCAGACTGCATCAAGGCAAGGGTGTAAAAGGGAGAAATCACAAGGCCACGCAGGAAGCTAGAGAGCAAACAGGGTCCCCACTGCTCCTTCTATAACTTCCTCAGGTAAGGAATGCAGGAGGGCCACAAGGGTGGTGTAAACCCTTCAGTTAGGTCACCCTCGGTGACACACTTGAATTCCACAAGCCTCACCTCTTGAAGGTTCCTTTACCTCACTACTGACACACGAAGACTAAGACTCCCAACACACGCACCCTCAGGGCAGAAGCAAACCATCTCGGGTGCAGCACCGTGCCACAGAATCCACACTTCTGTGAGCTACTAGGCTCCCTTTGTCTCTGGTGATACCAGAAAAGCCTGGACATGGATGGCAGAGTAAGTTCTACCACTTACATAACTGGGGGGTTCATACCCCTCCAGGTTCCAGGTGCTGAGAACTAACAATGGGAAGAGGGACTGGAAGCTCCAGGAGGGACTGCTTGATTTTGTGATACTAATGCTACCAGGTATTTTTACTCCCTTGGAAACATAAAGCACTGGGGACTCAGAAGTTGAGCAACTTACCTGCCTTGCAGAGGAATGGCAGACAAAACCAGGAGATCAAACCCATCCACCAGTACCGGCAGCTAAACATATATTCTGACTGACTGGCTCACGGGGGTTAAGCAATCAGATTTCCCCCACCTCTTATCATGGAAATGCTCAAACGAACAACAAAGCTAAAAGCATTTTAAAGTGAACATCTACAGATGCCCACTGAAGTGCTCCCCTTAACATCATCAAGGAAGGCAGACAGAGAGGATGTTTAGGCCAGTCCTGAGCATAGGAGAGGGGTAAGAAAGGAGCCTTTGTAGCACAGCACCTGGTCAGCTCTGTCCACAGAGAAGAGAGGCCGCTGGAGCCGGCTGAGGAACCGCAGCCCTTGTTAGAATTCAAGGGCGCTACACTGGGTAATCAACCTCGCTTTGGAAGGAGAGGGCAGGTCTCATGCTTGGTATTTACTGATCTTGCTGCCTATTAAGAATACTGGACAGGTTAGGGGCCATCCAGGGCAACCTAATCTTGATTTGAGGCAACTAAGGCCCAGAGATTTTCATGCCATGCTCCTGGTCATATATTAGGAGGAGACCTAATACTAATGGAGCTAATGCTGGATGAAAACTAAGAAAGCAGAAAGGATATCCTTAAAATAGGGTTTATCAAGCAGGCCTAGAAAATAAAGTGCCAAGTAACTGTATTCTGCTATTCTTTTCATAATGGGGACTGAACCTTGGGCCTTCACTCAGAGCCACATCCCTAACACCCTTTTCTATTTTGAGACAGTGTCTTGCTAAATTGCTCAGGCAGAACTTGAACTTGTGATTCTCCTGCCTCAGCCTCCCGAATTCTAGGATTACAGGCACACACCACCATGCCTGGCCTCTGCTACACTTTAAGCTTGGGAAACACTGACACTAATGATAACCTTCTAATATGAGTTAGGGGTTCCTTGGCCGAAGTCCAAGTGAAGCCATCAATCTTAGTGCCAGCACTGAAGCATCTCAATACGTTTATTTCCAGGTGCTGAAACAGAGTGTGAACATTTTCCCCTTCTGCATCTGTTTGTGCTTCATTTTACTTCTGCCCCCATAAGGTTTTCCATTTAACTTCACAACTCATACTGCATCTCCCAAACTGCAGTGTTCTTCTTCCATCAGGATGCATAGCAGAAAATTTAAACAGTGCGATAAACCCCCGCCATTAGCAGGACCGACTGCCGTTCGGGAACAGGGCCTGCTGAGGAGTGGCCTCAGCCTTTGAAGGACTCTGCAGTGGCCGGCGGTGCCCACACAGGTCCTCCACCACCACCTCTGACTAATTAACACCACTCTAGGCCTCTCTAGCAGGCTCCAGGAAACCACTGAGACGGACCTGAGCTCACCTGGAGCTGAAAATTACTTTACAAAGAGCACAGAGCAACACTTTCGGCACAAAGAACAACAGAGATGCATTCCTTGGTGGGCCTGGCTTTACTGTCTTTCAGGTAGGGCATTTCTCCACAGCTCTGAAGACCAAGGACAGGATTCTGGTGACAGCTAAGGACACCACGCCAGTAAAAGGAAGGGAGCATTTTCCCCAGAGAACTTGCTTCTACTGGTATCTTGGATCAACAGCTTCCAGGGATTTTATTTTGGGCCGCCGTTTGAATTTGGTTTGTGCTTGACAAAAGCTTTGAGGGCCAATGCGAGGTTTGTTTTGTTTTTTTTTAAATTAAAAAAGTTACTTAGGGGCTGGGGATTTAGCTCAGTGGTTTCGCCGCCTGCTGCCCCAGCTTAAGGACCTGAGTTTGATCCCCAGCACCAAAAAAAAAAAAAGTTACATAGTAGAAACTCTGGAGAAGAGCAATTAAAACAAACATCCTGCCTTGACACTTCATGTCACTGAAACTCCCAAAAAAAGCTCACTTCCTAAAGCTCCTTCTTACAGTGACATTCCGTATTTTTTAAAACTGGCAGTAAAAAGAAACCAATTATTGACATATTCCAGAGTTTGGATGACTTTCCAATACGCCAGACAAAAAGAAAAACTCCACATTTCTAAAAGGTTATGCATCATGTGATTCCACTTGTATAATGTTCTGACACAGGAAAACTTTGGAAAAGGGGGATGAATGGTTGCAGGTATTGGGGACAAGAACGAAGAGCCAGGAGGAAGGCAGATGGGGGGACACCATTTCTCCTGCATTAGAACTGTTTGGGGTCTGGACCATGGTGGAGGATACATAAACTATGCAAGTGACAAAACTGCACAGAGCTCATGAACAGGCCAGGAGCCATGGGGGCAAACAGGCTGCCACCAGCATCCCCTCCATGCTCAGGCCCAGGAACCAAGCTTCTGCCCAGACAATGGGGAACAGTGGGCCTGGGGTCTCCAAACAGGGACCCCCGAGCCTCGACACAACTCCAGGGGTAACCTATCAGAGACTGTGCCTTCCAGCAACACAAGCGAATCCGACAGCAGCAGCACCGAGAGACCTGTGACAACTGCAGGTTCCTTGGTCTCCATCAACCTGACAGCTGTCACCATGAAACCTACTTCTTAAGGGGCAACACCAGGAGTCTCAACCAACCACCTCCCACCACCTCCAAGTCTACAACTAAAGCAATGAGAATTTCACAAAACAGATCCCAATGTCACTGCCCACGATGACCACAACCACGGTAGTTGGGTGGCACCACTAACAACAGCTACTCATTCTTAAGAAAACAGAGGCTCAAAATTTGATCCTGGCAGCTAGGAGTTTTATCTATCCTTTAAACTGGGAGTTTTATCTATTCTTTACATTGGATGCAAAATGTATTGTTGGAGAAGAGCCATTTGGTATAGAACCATTGATGAAGATGATGCCATCATTTAAGGATCCAAGAACTAAGGAAAGAAGGCAGATGCAGCTCTGTGATTTGGTTTATTAACTTCAAACAATATTCTCTTAAAAGTGGATAAATGGGCCATGTATAGGATGTATTGCATAAATATGTGCAGATCCCTCATCATTACTAAAGGTAAAAATGCCTTAAACATTTAAATGAATATTTGGAGCTTACAAATAATTTATACAGTGATTACATTCTCATTTAGCAAATACATCATAGTAAGACAACTACTATCTCATGCGTTTGTGGCACTGGTCACACAGGGCCAGTAAGTGTCACATATCACTGAGGGCAGGATGCCTTCCAGGTTTACAGTTAAGGAACTCCTTACAGCACTGGAGAGTTTGAGTATTTGTTGCCCACATAAAGAACTTCAGTGCTTTTAAGAGCTGGATATACCCTAATTACTAATGCCATAAGTACAAATTACACAATCGAGTAAACCAGGTCTGAGGCATAATTTACGAAAGCTTCAACATTCTATATTTTGAAGTATGGTATCTGGTATAGAAATAGAATTCACACGCCCCAGAAAACAGAATCTTCACAATTAAACCCCAAGCAATAACTATGCTTTGCTGTATTAGAGAACCAGTGGAGCATTAAAAAAGCTTATATTTTTATTAATAACTTCTTTTAAGTTTTCAATGTTATTTGATATAATTTTCTTTCTTTATATAATTTAGGCAAACTGCAGTGTTAAAAATGATGATATTTTAAAGATTCAATTGTAAGACTGGCATTATAGGAAAAACATATTAGATTATTTGCTGCTGTGAGAATATCTGTCACTACTGGAAATTGCTTTTATTTCTTATTCACTTGTTAGTTTTAATTGTACATTTAGTGAATATTTTTAAAGGAATGTAGAGCTGCTTTCAATATCTAGAAATTTTTAATGAAACATAAAAACACCTAACTTTAAAAAAACAGATTTCCAAAACAATACTTAGAACTCTACTGTCAGAATTATAGGTGTTTGCTGTTTATTAAACAGGGGGTTGTGGGAGTTCCCCACCACCACCACGCTATTCCACCTGCAGGGTGAAAATGCTGCACTGCATACACTGTCAGTTTAAAAGAACTAGGGAAATGAGATTTTCATACTTTAAGTAAATGTATTTTGGAGTAAGTGCTTACTTTAGACAGGACATTTCCTGCTTCCTCCTGTTGGTTATTCCAGACCACTCATCTTACTACCTTGCTAAAGGGGAGCTACTTTCAGATGCACTATGTTAATGAAGAGAAAAAGCACAGAATTATACAAACACCAATATTCAGCAGTGTATTTTGGAGTGGTTTCAGTTTTACAGTTTGTCTTCTAGAACTTAAAGTCAGGGTCAAGTTTTAACAAAAGAGGCATTCAGTCATTAAATACCAAGATATTTTTATCTTACAGGGCCAAAGTAAGTTACACCAGTTTCCACAAATCTAAAAATGAGCTAAGATCTCCTAAAGAATATGTACCAACACTTAATAGGAATAAAATGTAACACTGTGGTCAGCTTTTGCTTTGCAGAGAATGGCAGATATCAAGAATTTTGTAGGGCTGGGGATTTAGCTCAGTGGCACCGTGCCTGCCTTGCAAGCTCAAGGTCCTGAGTTCGATCCCCAGTATTGGGGAAAAAAACAAAAACAAAAACAAAAACAAAAACAAAAAGAATTTTGTTCCAGGAGGATCTTTTCTATTTGCTGTGGGTTTTGGACAACTGATGTGATACAGATAATACCCTTCTCGAAAATATGGATATGACTGAACTTGTATAGCACATGCAGTGTAGAGGAAGCTTTATGAACCATACATGGTGAGCTGGTTTAGAGAGAAATGTGGACTGATGGGAAAGCTGAGTGCTACTAACCTGGCCTTAACTGGTCTTGCAATCGCTGCTTTCACTTCTTTGCAAAATATAGCTAAAACAGACTTTATAGTGACGAGGGCTGTGACCTTCTTCTGTCTCTCGAGTTCTTGGTATTCCAGTACCAGCCTGAAGTTTTTCTTGAATACTTGCTTCTTTAGCACTTTGCAGCTAGAAAACCACTTTTTTTTTTGGTACCGGGGATCGAACTCAGGACCTTGCGCTTGCCAGGGAGGCACAGTGCCACTGAGCTAAATCCCCGGCCCCAGAAAACCACTTTTAAATTACTGCTGTCATTGCCTGGAAGGTTTCCTCTTCTTTTTGGGTTGGAAATAATGTAGTTAGGTCTTTTCTCTGTATATTACTAGTATAATTTGTTACCTTCAAGAACTAGTACATTGAACACAAGTTTTTTTAGTCTACAGAAATAGTAATGCAAAACTATACATTCCTTTGGAATACATTTCCTGAGCATAATTAATCTTCCTAATTATGCTTATATAAGCAAGTACCCAATTTTCTTTGTTGTTTCTTGAGAATGTATTTTCTTGAGGATGAAAACAATCCCAACATATGTCTAACAGAAGCCACTCTGATTTTTAAATATTTTTGGATAATCTATAAAAATAATAATCCCAGCAAAACAAGTGAAAGTTGGCAGTCTATTACAGCGGTTAATTCTGTATTTTCAGGAAAAAATTAAAGCGAACTCCTCTTACCTCTTGTTTTTCTATTATAATGACCAGTTCTTGGACTTCATTGTTACCGAGATCTATTTGTAAAATAAAATTTGTTCTCAAAAAAGAAAATATAACTTAATAAGCATGCCCAAACACAAAAGAGACGCATACAAGGGACCTCTCTACATTACTTCATAAAAAAGCATGAGAAACAACAGTTACATGGAAAGTTTTAATGGGAAAGTCAGCTATGTTTATGCCTTCGGGATAAAAGCCATAGCTTTTCACCAACCAAAGACCTTGTAAGGCAGAGAAGAAGTACTGTGACTGACACACATGAGGACAAAATCTACTGGTCAGGAAGGTGGGAGAGATGGTTAGAGGACGCTTAGCGACACAGGGTGTAGATTTCCCTTCCAGTACCGCCCTCTCTCCAAAAGCTGCCATTCCACAGCCACGTGGAAACAGGACTTTCCACTCTGCAATGCTCACAGAATGCTTCCTCCTCCATCTCAACACCTGCGGTAATACGACTATGCAGTCAGACACGATTTCAGGGAATGATGCACAAACTAGAATGCTGAGCTGCTTTTCAGAATTTACTAAATGAGAATGGAAATCCTAGTTAGTAAATCATAGATTCTACAGATCAAAACTGAGAGCGTCAGGTCAGGCATACTGACAGCTTTCTGTAATCCTGACACTGTGGAAGGCTGGGGCAGGAGGATCGCCAAGTTCAAGCCCAGCTTAGGCAATTAAGTGACATAGTGAGGCATTCACAAATTTTAAAAATAAAAACTTTAAAAGGCCAGGGATGTAGCTCAGGGCTCCCTGGGTTCAATATCTAGCACTGACACACACACACACACACACACACACACACACACACACACGCAGGTTGAGAATGTTCCACGTGTTCCAAGATAAGAACAGCTGCTCATAAAAGAAAAATGAAACACCAGGGATTTAGCTCAGTGGTTCTGCCACCTGCCTCACAAGTTCAAGGTCCCAAGTTCGATCCCCGGTACCAAAAAAAAAAAAAGAAAAATGAAACACTGATGTCTACACAACTACTCACTGAGCACCTACTATGAGCCACAGACTACATTAGTGCAAGGAATAATGTAGTGAACAAAGAAGTTTTTGTTGTAGTGCAGAAAAATACAAGTAAAAAGGAATTATTTATGCAGACTAATGCCATGGCAGCAGTATTTTATCACGTAACACCAGTTGGAGACAAAGGTAATTTTGGTAGGGTTTTTCAAGAGATCTGTCTTCAGGTCATTATTTCCACAACTGTTCCATCATCTATTGATCCTTCACTTGTCTTTTCATAATTCAATTTCCTTGCTTATTTTTTAAAATTCCAGAATCTGGACCAGCTCCATGGATAGATAAATGAGCCTCCTCAGGACCAAGCAGCCCCTACCATGAACGACAGCAAGGCCATCAGGTAACAGATTCTCTTGTGTCCACTGTACATGGGTGAGGCTCCCATATGATCCCTCTGAACAAACTTTTCCATGACTAAAGGAGGAACAAGAGAGGAACACAGGCCTACTGGGAGCAGCACTTAAGTCCAGAGTGGCTGCATTCCTTGCTGTGAAAGTCTGTGATTTTAGATAGGGGTGATTCCAAATCAGATCTGAGTTGGAGTCTGATTTAGCAACACTGTGGGGCTTGAGGTACCTCCTAATCTTCCTGAGATCCAACCTCCTCATTTCTACAAAGTCACTTTATGGAATAAACAAAGGCTTTAACAGTAACCCGTGCATAGAAGGTAGGCAATAAAGGACCAATGGTCTTCTAATGATAAAGAACTTTACATACTCAAAAGCATTACTATTAACATGGATTTAAAATACAATGATTTTCAAAGGAAACACTAACATTCCTTTTGAGAGTCTCCATGAGATTAAGCTTTATTCTTCTTAGCTGTCCACTAAACAAGTCAGACACATAGCCATAAAAATAAAAATATTCACTGAGGGACTGTTCATCTCCATTTCCAAATTCTTTCATCATGCCCTACATACTTAGGAGGAAAAACAAGCCAGCATTTATTTCTAAATTTATGGATAGACAGTTTATTAAAAGGAGTTTGTAATGAACTAGTCTATCATGCTAGATATAAGCACGGTGGTTGTAATCTTTAAATTTCAATTTATAGTCTTCAAATACACAGGAAGGAATCATAATTAAAAGTTTAGGAAATTTTACTAGGAAGAGAGGCATCAAGCTACCATAATTTTAGCTCCCCCAACTGGCATCTCATGACCTGTTTTCTAGAGAAATCATACATTATAATAGTGTGCTTCTTAATTAAAGTACTAATAGAGAGTAAATATTAATTTGCTTATTCAAACAAATACATACAGAGCACGTAATATTCTGGGAAAGGTAAAAAATGGGTTTTCGGTACGACACTGAGAAAATAATTGACACACCACAGTTCACTTGGTTTAATCTCCTGATCATATGACATTTCTATTTTAAACACTATATTGATTGCAGCCTTGTTTTATAAACTAAATGGCAAGCTGTGCTCATTCTGAAGAGCTAAATTGGCTGTAGGAACACTGTTCAGCAGAATGGCCTTCGAAGAGAGGTAAGATGAAAGCAATTGGTAGTATTAACAAAGATGAACTGGAATGCATCCACTCACAAAGCTGCAGTCTCGTCCACTCTCTCCTCCAGGCTTCTGTGAGTAGTGTGCCACCTATTGTTGAATGTGAACATCTATGCTGGTGGTTTTCCTGCTCTGCACTGCAAGGAACAAAAGCTAGCTAATCTTCCGAAAGCTCAGCAGTATCCACCTTCCTTCATGCTTTCTTGTCTCTATTCTAACACCTGAAATACAAAGGGATGCAGAGAAAACCGTAGGAACATTTGTTACGATCTGCGGAAGACATGCATCAGTTGAACCCTGTGATTTTTCAGCAAAGGCAGTACTGCCCCCAGGACTATTTGGCATTATCTGGAGGGATCTGCATCACCCCGATTGGGAAGGTGTGATTGCTTCCAGAGGGAAGAGAACACCCCCAGTTGCCCAGTGGCCACAGTGCTGAGGTCACAACAGCCCAGTGTACCCGAGTCCATGTTCTCTTCCAAAGCACAAAGATAGGCATATTTTATTGCTGGAAAAAAAATAAGTGAATAAAAAGAAACCACTTTTACAAACCAAACATTCAACAGCCACATACAGATACAAAGTGGTTAGAATAGTAGGAACTTCATTAATCTTCCCTAGATAAGCACAAGGACACTAGTAACAGTACCAAGTAGCCACCTGCAATTCAGCTACTTCAAAAAATTAAAGCAAATGTTGGCCAAATCGTCCCAAACCCTTATGAACTGTGGGATCTCTACCTGGCTTTGAGACTGGTCTCCAGGCTGGCTCTCACAGTACTGAAATATAATGATCTTCAGCCACACTCAAGAATTATCACTGTCAATGCGCCGTGCGGGGCAGAGCACTCCCTGGCTCATCACCACGACCTGATCCTCTCTCCACATCACCCCACTGCCCATCCTGTTCAAAGCAGACATCTTCAATCACCGAAGTCTCGGACTTGCTCTCCTGTGTACTCAGGCAGTGGCTCCCATCACAGATGCTGTATGTCCAGCAGCAGAACAGGATGTGATTTAGGAGATGTGGGTTCAAGTTCCGCCTTGGCCACTGGAGGGCTGCAGGAGCCCGACCAAGTCGCTTAAACCCCCAGCATGTGTTTCCTCCGGTTAGGTGACAAACACTAACAGCTGAGGAGACTTAAATTCTAACCCTAGATAAGAGGTGCAATGTGAGCTTTCTGGAATTATGAGGTCTTTGTATCTCAACTGCAAAACTGCCAAATATTAAGCATACGGGGCTGTTTGGGAGACAAAGAAAAAGATCAGACACAGGCGGAAACATGAAATAGGGTGAGAACTGATCAGAAAAGAGAAATAAGCAACGAAAAAGAGGATTTTAGCATTAAAAACAGGGGAATATCACGCAGAGAAAAGGCACTGGAAATGAACTTGGACAGAACTGGCTTGAAAGCCGTCAGCTGGAGTGACAGGGCCACAGAGCAGCCGGACCTGAGACTTGCGTACAGGACTCCCCGTCCAAGGTCCGGTGCCCTCACACGCAGCAGGGACTCACTCGACCTGTGACCTGCCCGGCCTTCCCGGGAATCTCCTAGGATTAATCACCAGCCTCCCACCGGCCCCAAGCAGTGTGACTGGGTATGCGTGGACTTCCACACTCCGGACGCAGAGCTGTGCAGAGTGAGGGCTGGAGCTGTCTGCGGGGCCCTGAGGTGAGCTCCCGAGGTGGACTGGGAGACTGGGCTACTGAGGGCGCGCGGGAGAGACAGACTGACTGCCTGCCGAGTGTCCCTGCGTGGGGAGTGAGGCAGGAAACCAGGAGGGCTGAAAGGAAGGGCGGCTGTGGAGAGGCCTGTGGGCCCCGGGTTAGTATTACTCCGGGCTGCTTCACACACGATCGTCTGAAAGACAAATCCAGTCATTCTTGCAGTGCCTTAAAAATTTGTGGCATTAGAAAGTGATTTGCAGCTGACAGGGGCTGGGGGGTAAGATGGGTGGGGGTTTTCCTTTGGGAGCGATGAGAAGGTCCTGGAACTAGGTAATGGGGATGATTTTATAGCACGGTGGACATGCTAAGTGCCACTGAAAGCACACTTCAAAACGAGGAACCGGTAAAGGAGGCTGGGCATGGGAGCACACACCTGCAATCCCAGCACTCTGGGAAGCTGAGGCCTGAGGATCACAAGTTCAAGGGCAGCCTGGACAACTTAGTGACTCGGGGAGAACTTGTCTCAAAATAAAAACTGGATACACTGTATAGCTCCATGCGAAGGCCTGGGTCCAGTTCCTACTAATCGCACACACAGTAAACATCATGTTGGGGGAATCTTACAATTTAAAAATCTGTTTTGACCTTCGATATAAGTAAAAGGGAACCCATGGCATCTGACCACCATGTCTAGCGCCATCGCCGTAGATACCCAGACTACAAAGGAAGCATGGTGGGCAGAGGGGGAAAGGGTGGTGAGGGACAGTTCCAGCTTCCCTGGGATGGGAGGAGGTGACAGGAAGTGTGTGCCCAGGGGGACATCCGGACACGGGCTCTGCCTAACACAGGCTGACCTGCTCCCTTCCCTCCCTCTTCAACCCCAGGATGCTCCTCACTTCTTCTCGCTCTTGGAGAAGCCCTGATGTACGCCACTCACGCCCAAGAACCCCCAGACCTGGGCCAGGCAGGATGCAGAGCACCCCTCCCTGGGCAGGCTTCCCGAGCTTCCTGTCGCGGGCCCAGAGCACATGTTAACCAAGAGCACTCAAAGTACCAAAAGAGAAGGGGATGCAGGAAAGTTATTATCATTACATACATGCTCTGCTTCAAAGAGGCTGACCCTATTTTATACCCCTAAGAAAAACATTACAGCATTATAAAGCTGACTTTCACGTGAACTTTCAAAAGCTGCTTCAAGCCTTTCTTCAAACTGAGTTTTGAAGTTTTACATGGAAGATCCAAAGTATAGAAAATAAAATTCTCTACGGCTCCAAGGAGCCACAGAATTCTAGAGCATACACTTAGCAGACCCATGGGACCTGGAATTCTGCTGCCCCAAAAGGAACAGGTGTGAAAGTATCTTTGCACCCCAGCAGCTCAGAGGGACTCATTACTGAAGCCTGAAGGTGCAAGTGACAGGGAGATGCTACAAAATCCACACGCTGAGAGAACTCCTTGGGAAAAATTAACTCCTCTGGGGGAAGAGAAAACATCTTCCTTCCACCCTCGAGGTGCTCACATTTTAAGGCCAGCAGCTGCAATTCCAGACAGCGCAGTAACCCTTTCAAAGCCCTGAGCAGGAGGCCTCGTTTCACGGGGCTCACCCTCCAGTGCTGCAAAAGTAAAAGTTAAATCACAGCCACCCCCAAAAGGCTCCATGCCACTGAAAACCGGCACCCTTCTCGCTTTACTGGAAACATTAATGCAAAAATGTGATACAGTCAGCAGAAAGAAAAATGTAGTCCTAAAATATATCCAATTTTAACTCCAGAAGCGTAACATGAACTTTATGCCTAAGCGTAACATGAACTGCGTGCAGATACACCTACAGCCTCACTGGTGAGGCAGAAATACAAATAGCTCTGTGAACTGCCCTGTCAGCACTAACTTCCGCCACCTAGTTCATGGTATGGATTGCGAGGGTCCATGAGTCTTCAAATACCAATCCTCTGGCCTGATGCACACCTGGTTCACACCTCGGGTACACACAGCCCACTCCGAGTGGCCACCACTGTGAGAATGACCTTTCTGTGTCTTCTGTGCGGGACACACCAGCATAGCTCCTGACAAGCCTGCAAAGCACCAATGCTGCACACATACTACATTCGTTAGGGCAGTTTCCCTATTAGGACATGCTGAGAGAGAGAGAGCAAGCGTGAGCAAGCGCATATGCATGCAGGTGTGCACATACATGCCTATGTGTAAACTCAGATATAAACCTTACGAGAAAAGAAATCTCAGTGGTGTGAAATGCAGTAGAGGAGTCGGGGAAGGAGGAAACAGTAAATAAAGGAAACAGAGGAATATTGACTATTTTTCTTTTGTAGTGCTGGGGATCAAACCAAGGTCCTTATACAACCTAAGCACACACACTGCACTGAGCTACACCCCCGGCCCAGTCTTAACTTTTTACCACGTTTTTAGGTATCTTTCCAAATAATTCCCACAAGAAAACCAAAGTACATCAAATCAGACCCACTATATTAGGTGAGAAAACTAAGTCTCCAAGCATTTATGAATTACGGTGACTAGCTCAGGATATGAGTTAAAAGTGAGACAAAGCCACCTCGGAGTGAGCTAAAAAAACTAAAGGGCCATGGTTTCCTGCCTCACATGGCTGCGGTGCTCAGGAGCACACTGTGTGGACACCCACGCGGCACTGCCCAACACTGGCTCAGCCTAGCTCCCCAGAGCACCCTGCCTCTCTTTGAAGTCACTGCTGCATTCCAGTGCTGAGGTCACTCCAAATGCGCTCTGCTCTCTTGATGGGCCAGCCGGAGCTCCCGGGTATATTCTGATGAGTACAGAAATGAAGAACTGTCCCATGGAAGTTTCGAGAACAGCACAGAATGGAGGCCCAGTCCCTGGTCCACAGCCACACATCCACGTCTGAGCCCAAGCCATCTTTACCTTCTGAAAGGCCTGGCTGGGTCACACGCCCACTCCCACAGCCTGGAGCAGGAAACCCTGTGTGCTGGAGGAGAAAGGGGTGATGAGGTGGCTACTCCCCAAGGGACCTTCTTTTTGGAAAGGCTCTCCCAGCACGCTGCAGTAGTTATCACATGTTGTGAAGCAAAATCATCCAGAATTCAGAAACATGACATCAATGAATATTTACTGTCCGGCACACTCGCTTCTGGTCAGTCGTTTAGTGATAGCTGAGCCCAAGGCCCAGGCCAAGGTTTCTCACACTGTGGTCACAATGTCAGCTGCGTGGGCAGGCAGTTTAGGCCCAGCGTACACTGGGACCCATTGCCAATCTTCCACTCAGGACGGGCAACACGGTGCTGACAGATGGCAGGCCAATACTGCGGTTGACTTCTTCCATAGGAACAAATCCAGGTGAATTCTAGAAGCCACAAGCCTGGTCTTAGAAGTCACAGTGTCATGCTGTATGGAGCAAACAATCTAGCACTGACTCTTTGTCGGAAAACACTAGAAAAGAGTGTGCAAGTCTAGAAGTAAGAACAATTAGGGCCATTTTGTAGTCAGCCCATACCTTCTCCAAAATTTTAATTTTCTCATACTTTATACTCCTTGTTTCTGCTTTACATTCTTGTTCTTAAAATGGATCACTATTTAACACATTTTATTCTTTTACTTTATTCAGCAGGTCTTTCCAGCAGTACAATCAATGTAAGCTTCACAAGGACAGCGCTTTTGTATGTTCTGTTCAGTACTCTATCCTTGGCATCTAACAGAGCAACTGGTACATATGAGTCACTCGATAAATGGAAGTTAGATGAACAAATGAGAAAGGGATGCTCAACAAGCCATAGCACACGATGTCCACTGTACACATAAAGTCATTATCTGTGACAAAGCCTGCTTTCAGGACCCTTACAAACCCACGTACAGGTCCTTATACCCTACTGCGAACTAATTATTTAAACATACACCGAGACAAGAGGAAATCCAGATAGAGTGATGCAGCAAACTGTTCTTCAGTGCTATCACACATGATAATCAAAGCTCATGGTCTTCATAACCAACCTGAGACTGACAAAAGGTAGAGGCAGCATAAGTAAGAGCATGAGGTAACATGGAAATTCAGTCCCCAGGTTCCAGTCTTCATTCTGCCTCTGCAATGGAGACGTCACCTGCCTTCTTGGGGACTCGGCTTTTGTTTGCCCCCCCCACTTTGTCCCGAGGATAGAACTCAGGACGTTGTGCTTGCCAGGCAGGTGCTACACCACTGAGCTACATTCCCGGTCCTCAGCTTTGATGTTCATTAATAAGCAACGTATTTACAAGTCCAGTCATGACCTTTTTGTAACCTAAGTGAAGCTAGAGGCTAACAGTTTATGGTTATGTTTTTTTAAAAAATAACTATTCAGAACAGGAGGGCATTATGTTAAGTGAAGTGGAACATGTTCTTCCTTGTATGTGGAAGCTAAGAAGCTGAAATGCTAAAAGTAGCAGAGTAACAGAGTAGTGGCTACCAGGGCCTGGGAAGATTGTGGTAGAGAGACAGGATGGAAAAAGGATGAGTAATGGGTACCAGAGTGCAGCGGAGTTGGAGGAATAACTTATAACGTTCTACAGCAAAGTAGGGTAACTACAGCAGGCAACAACTAATTGATAAGTTCAAATTAGCTGGCAAAGAGGATGTTAAATGTCCCCAACATGAAGAAATTATGTAAGTCGGAAGGGATAGACAAACCAGTTACTTCAGTCTCATCATCATTATGTTCTGTAGGCATACACTGAAATATTACACCATATCTCACAGATAGTACAATGATGTGTTACATATTTAAATGAAAAAATAAAGTCTTCAGGTTGAAAATAAAATCAGAAGGGTACGTTCAAGTGGACATATCTAAACATAATTCAGATTCTTAACATGAAATTCCATATACAAATTGTTATCCAAAGTAATGGACTCATCTTATAATCACTGTGCAATATACTTGTAATATAATCAACATGATGGATTTTCCAAAATAATCCTGATAATAAATTCATCACTGATGACAAAAAAAAATAAAATCAGACCTCATTCCTCTGGGAAAAAAGAATGAAAAATAAGCCTTAATGTTTCCTTTTAAAGATTATGTTAAGAAAAGGAAAGAGTGGCTGGGGATTTAGCTCAGTGGTTTCACCGCCTGCTGCACAAGCGCAAGGACCCGAGTTCGATCCCCGGTACCAAAGAAAAAAAAGAAAAGGAAAGAGAGAGACAGAAAGAGACAGAGACAGAAAGACAGACAATACAGTATTCTTTTCAAGCACCTTGCAAAGAAAATTAACAAAGTTGGTTTTGTTAAACCCCCTAAAATCTAGTTCCAAAAGCATCAGAAATATTTTCCCAACAACTAAAATTATAAACCAAATTTCTCAATACTGTATTAGTTATCAACTGCAGCAAAATAACACAAACAGTGAAAAGTTTAGGTCAGGTTCATTCCTAAATCTAATCCTTTCTGAGCTGCATTTTTTCAGCTTTCACAAAGGTTTCTTCAGCTCCCCATCTTTTGCCGGCAAAGTCCATTTTCACTTAACCAGAGGAACCCTCTGTTGTTTCCCCTGCTAACACAGCACCAGTTACTTTAATATTTTTTATATTTTTATTTTTTACTTTTTTGTATTACCCGAGGACTCAGTAGCATATGTGGGTTGTTCAGCAGCCAAGGCACTGTGTTATGAGTGGGCAGCAGAAAAGGGGGTGGGTGGGGGTACCACAAACACTGAGAATCCCACCTAACTTGGCACCCATCAAGTCAAGAGCTGTAGACCCTAAGAACCCCAGTCACTGATGCCCATGCAAGCCGCACTTGACCGCCATAACACAGGGAAGTGAACTCCTATCTACCTTCAGATACTTCCTATTTCATGCAAAAAACAAGTTTTGCTTTGCAAAATGGATCCCTAAGATTTGCTTAAAGATGGCACTCTCACTTTTGCAATGTCTATTAGGGTTTTTAAACGGGACTGCTGTAAACACAGTGGCATATATGTACATGAATACAAGCAGGCAGATGTCCAGGAAATTACCACTGTTACTGTCAATAAAATAAAAACAATCTAAACAGCCAGTCACCATGGAACAGCTACAGTAAGAAAATATTTTGCAGGAGTTTACAACATGAAGCAAATATACACAAACCAATATGGATAACTTACCTAAGCTTGGCACAAACATGCAAAGTCCACTTTAGAAGTGATTTAATTGTACAGATATGTGCACACATAACATACGTGCCTTGTATGTTGTAAAATAAAAGAACAATGATTATTAAACATTTCTCGGGAGGAGATATACATATATATATTTATATTTATAGTTTCACACTCCCATTAAAGGAAAACTAGTAGTGTAAAAAAAATAACCTAGAAATAGCTTTTATTTGAGAGGAAAAAGGGTGTGCAATTAGTAACAAGGGGGAAATTCATACAAAACATTTCAGTTTGTACCAGGAGAATATAACCATTCACAGCGTTGCCTGTAATAATTAAAAACTAATTATGAAAATACAGAAGACTACAAATTCAGTTCTGTTTAGGACAACTCAGCTACTGTACTGGAATCCTGCAGAAACGGTGGCAACAGTTCGAGGAAAAGGAGCTCAGGGCTCTGGAGGGTCAGCTGTCGGCGCAAACCCTGGGATTCACTGGCTAAGCATCTCCACCCTTCCTGAGCTGCCATGGGTGGACCTAGGCTTTGCCCTTTGAATAGCTTTGGGACTGCACTGGAGCAAAACACAGGGAAATTCACCCTCGGTGACCAAGGTGTTGGACGCTGGGCAAGCTTTCCTCATGGGGAGCTCCTCTTCGTTAACCTCATCGCTTTCTTCCCCTAACCGCAGTGCTACCTGGGCTTCGGAAGCCTCAGCGAATCATGCTCTCATCACTGATGGTGCAATGCCCTGTGTTATTTTCAATCCATTTTCTAGGGAAAGCATTCAAAGAGTCTGAATCATACATCACTATTTTTGCTCAACTCCACACATAATGTCACTGCATTTCCAGGTTAGCAAAAAAATTCTAAAATTATTCATTAAATTCCCCATGCTGCAAGTTCTGGTAAGAAATACATAAAACAAACTATCCACCATGGTGCTGACCTGAAAGCAGCAACTGTGGCCATGGTTTTGTGAAGAATGTTATCTATTTCTATCCGGTACACATTTAGGAGAAACTGTGGTTTCCTGTTCCAGGGTGTTGTCCAAAAATGACTCCACAGAAGTCTGCAAAAATAACCCTTGGCGTTTTGTTTCAAGAGGAATACTTGGAGTGTTTCCCACTGAGAAAGGAAATGGGCTGGTCCAGGCTGCAAAGGGCCCAGTGTGCTACAAAGACTGCCAAAGCAGACGCAAGTCTGGTTTGAACAATGTTTAATCAGCTCTAATTCCCAAGTGTGTGGGGGGGGGCTGCTGTGGTGTCAGGTAAGGTTCATCCCATTCTCCAGCCAGAGGATCTGAGGGGACATTCCCATACACCTCACATTCCTCAGGTACAATAGGGGGTTCACTGAGTCATCGATGTGTGTAGGATCTGCTGTAAGGATTAAAATAAATGCACGGCGTTTTGCAGTACCTGACACACAGCAGAGTCACAATAATAGTAGTTTATACCTATGTGTAAAGATAAACAAGTAAGTATGCATGCCTTCTCTTAAAGCATTAGACTGTGTATAAAACAGTCCAAGATGCAATGTACTGAGCTCTTTAGGGGAGAACGACTTCAGTCTACCCAAAGGCTTAATGAACATTTCTACCATGAAAAGATAAAGCACATTTTCAAGTTCATGAGTTGCTATAAAAGGCATGTTACAAAACTCTAAGTGTAACCCTAGTTTTAAAAAGAACAATCCTTCACTTGAAACAGTAACACATCGGTGAGGGTCAGGTTGGCCAGCCAGAGGCGATTCAGGGACAAACTGCTCTTGCTTAACCGAGGACCAGACAGGGCTGCCCGGCTACCAGGGTCCGACAAAACAAAAAAAGGGCAACTCTGCAGAAAGGCTACAGCCTCAACCCAGATGGAGGTTGCCAGCCCCGCCTGCCAATCCAAGGGAGGACGGACAGCCCTGCAGAGAAGGTCTCTCCCCAACTTCAGGCAGAGGCGGCTCTGGACAGCGCCCCAGACAGGAGCCACTCGGAGGACAGGTTCCCTCCCATGTCTGCTCCAGAAAAAGGCAAAAGTGCACAGCAGTTTGGAACATGCCCTCAGCCACAGCTCAATACCAGCAAAGGATTGGTAACCCACACACATCACCTAGCAGTCCTCCAACTAGACTAGCAAACCCTTATCTGCCTATTTACAGCTCACCACAGGGGCCGAGGATTCTTTGCAAACACTTTTACAGAGTCTGAAGGGAAGCTCTATATATAGCATGCAATTATGTAAGAGCTGAACTGAGGAAGCAGGAGAGATCCAGGCTGCACAGGAGGAAAGGCCTTCCTGGCTGCTTCCCCACCTCCTCCAGAACAGCAAGTCCTTGTGAGTACTTGGCCACACTGACCAGCCCCGTTTTAAGACTGATTTTTTAATAATTTAGTTGTTTTATTCTGGACTTGAGGGCAATGACTTCTGGGACTTCGTAGCACCTGGACCGTCCAAGATGCTGTCCCTGAGAACTTCCTACATCGACTCTCAGCACAGGGGCTTCTGACCCCATAAGGCCAGGTATTGCAGTGTGCCAGGCCAGCCAAAAGGAAGGACCACAGACTGGGCCAGGTGGTGTGCAACAGAAATGTACCCTTGCATTTGACTAGCCACCTGTTTTCTTGCTCCAAGGGTTTTCCTGGTCTTAGGCCCTGTAGGCCTAAGCTCTGTGCACAGCAGGGCCTTGTACCCCGGGTACCCAGGAAGAGCCTCAAGTTCAGACAGGATGAGTACTCATACTCGGTTCCAGGTCAAAGAGGCTCTAAGTGACAGGCTCAGGATGGGATTTCCAATACATGTTTTCTAAGTCCAAAGCCTCTCCCTGGCCACCCCGGGAGCTGCGTCCTTGACAGTGTAAATCACTCTGTCTTGGGACAGGCAACTGTCACGTGGATGACTATGTTCCCTAGCTGGTTCTTCCGAGACGACAACTCATCACTCAGATATTAATTGCTATTGCACAGATTAATTACTTGCCATTGTAGCCGTGAGTCTTAACAATGTAACAGTAATTATGCCTGTATAATTATTGCCTGTATAAATAACAAAATATAGCAATTCAAATTTTCAGAGCATTTATCAAGGGTTAGACACAAAAGTGAGTGCTTTCTACAGATCCTCAATTCCCACAACAGTTATTACTATCATCCCTTTTAACAGATGAGATAGATGAGGTAACTGAGGCTTTCAAAGGTTAAACATTTTGGGGGCTGGGAATGTAGCTCAGTGGTGCTACCGCTGCCTCCCAAGCACAAGGTCCTGAGTTCGATCCCCGGTACCAAAAAAACTAAAAAAAAAAAATTAAACAGTTTGCTCCAGGTCACAGACAAAAAGAAAAGATCCAGCTAACCTAAAACCCAAACACACATGGGCTGCAATCACAAAACTCTCTCCCGAACCTCTCTGCCATTCGACTTCATGCAACTTATTAATACATGTTTATGAGCCAATAAAAACAATAGGAAACACTGCATTACATGATATGAAGTATTTCACAGGCCCTGCAGGGATTCACCCTGTAAAGAGTACACCCCATATAATACAAAGAATCAAAAGAGCTTTTTTCTCTCCTCTTCCACAACACACAGCCTTATCCTGATGTGTTCCTTGAAGACATTTCTGGCAAGAAGGATTTGGTGTAAGTAATGGCTTTGCATAAAAGTTTAAGGATGAAGTATGCGATTTTGAAAATGCCATCATGGGTCTTCAAGGGGAAAACTGAAATGTTATTTCCAGTCCCTGGGTAATAAGATCAATCGATGACTTCCCAGTGGAGACATTCGCCTCTGACTGCCTGAAGCAACAGTCTCTGCTGTGTACCTAAGAGGTCACCCCACAGTTTAACTGTCCTCACTGTGAAGTTATTTGTCCTCATCTGTACCCTAAAATTCTGCTACATTTTAACTTGGTAACCACCATCTGGCTTCTTCAAATAATTCCTCGATTTTTTTTGGTGACCATTCCATGCACAGAGCTTCTACCAGCTACTTACCATGTGCCTTTTAAATCACTAATACGTTGAAAATACAAATGAAGAATGTGAAATAATTGCCACCCACAATATGCTGAAGCTGCTGGAGAAAGTGTGACAAAACTAAAAGAACAGAATGAGGAAATGAATGAATCAATTTCTTCTTTATTCATAAAAAACTATGGAAGATACGGATATTGGAAACCTACATGCCAAGGAAGGTGACAAGCTTAGAAATAACAAGCCAGATATAGCCATGCATTAGTACAGACCAGTGATGATGAACCTTTCAGAGCTCTCAATGGTAACAAACAGCCCACTGCTGGATGTGTGCCGCAGGTTCGCCACCGCTGGTATAAACAGCTGAAACACCTTTAACTGACTGCCATTATTTCATGCACCCCTCTGCAAACTATTTGACCATTTTGTATCTATCTCTAGAGATCACCTGTGCCAGATTAGAAAAAAGAAAAGACACCCAATTGATTCTGAACTTCAATTGAGAGACAAGTAGTTTTTTATTACATCGCTTCCAATATTTATGATGTACTAAAAAGTATTTGTCTTGCCAGCCAAGGTAGTACATGGCTCTAAACATATCTACTGCGGAGGCAGAGCAGAAGGACCGAAAGTTTGAGATGAGTCTGGGCAAACTAGCAGGATCCTAACCTTTAAACAAGATGTTTAAAGAGGCTAGGGATGTAGCTCAGTGTTAGACTACACCAGGGTTCAGACTCCTCTGAGGTTCCCAATACCAGGAGAAAAAATTACTTTTCTTCATCAGAAAAACAAATTTAACTTGGGGTAACTTGGCATAGTGCCACGTGCCTAGACTGCCAGCACTCAAGAGGCTGAGGCAAGTTCAAGGCCAGCCTGAACTACACAGCAAGAGCCTGTCTCCAAAAAAAGAAAAACATTAACTGGGCATCCCGTGTTTTGCCTGGTAAGCCTAACATGTCATTTGACCGATAAGGTTACGCTTGCAAAAGAAATATGAAATCCAGGCTTTTGTGCCAGAGCTGTAAGAGTTAACAACATTAAGCACATTACCACGCAAAAATCATCTGGCTCACAGTGTGGAAGCGTGGGTCACCGCACAATTCCACAGCAGCTGCTGTGAACGGCACCACCTGGGGTTGCATCACACAGCAACCCTGACTGGTGAAGGAGAAATAGAAGCTTTAACTACACTTCGCTTTATGGGATTGCAATTTCTAGCTTTATTTGATAAATATACTTGCAGGCACCAAAGTGGTGTTCAACAGGGCAAGAGATAAATAAGGCTGTCTTTGAGTATGCTATCGCGCTCTATCCCAATCCGAAATGGTCAAAGTTAGCAACCTGCTGCTCCAAACACCCATCAGCTCCATGAGCAGCCATCACTCAGTGGAGCAGTTTGTGTTCCTGGAGGGAACGTCACTGCAACAGGAGCATGCGGGCACACAAACCCACCGTGCTCCCCTGCCACCCTGCGAGGCCCACATCTGCCTTCTGGATTGGCCTGCTCTAGAAAAGGCCCAAAGGAAAGACAGCAACAATTCATGTTGCCTACATGTGACAATCTGTGTCTCAAGGCTGGAGGAGGAAGATTCTAAGGCTCACATTAAATCACCCCAACTTATATTAAGCGTGTATAGGAGGGCACATTTAAATTGTGCCCTAGGAGAGACTTTGGCTACCACAAAATTGTTTCCTTTTCTCCCCAAAGAGACGGACAAAAGTGAATTTCCTAAACTCCCTCACTGCAGGTATGGATTACAGAAAGTGTTAGGCCAATCAAAGTATCAATCAAGGTATGGCCTGGCCAAAAATGTTCTCAGACTAGCTAGGGATACCAGGGCCACAGGCATGAGGAGGCTGTGTCCACGAATGACAGACTGGAGGGGGGCTTGGAGACAAACCACATCTGCATTCCTAACTTTCTTCTGAGCCACTGAGAACTGAGAGCTTGTTACAGCCATCAACATTATTAATATATGCTCAAGACATTGCAAATCAAATGGAAATCCAAATTATATTTCATGAGATATCTGGCATCTCTTTTACAACTCTGTCACTCTGGCCTGATTTACAATGCTTCCCACTTTATAGAAAATGCCTCTTCTTTCTCAGTTTCATGTCAATGTAGTCTGCAAAGAAAATCCAGTTTCCTATCACCTGTATCAATTTAAACTATCATAGGCTACATGACCTCCAATGTATGAAAAGGTCTAAGTGAAGTTTATAGTTTAACTAGAAAGAATTTGAACACCCAAAAGTAAATATTAATGGTGCGTATTACAGGAAAAAGCATAGTGTAAAGTTAGTATTTAAAGCGATGTAACACTGTTAAAAAGAAAACATGTATATAAAAAAGAAAAAATATAGATAAACAAAATAAATACAGAGGATCCAGAAACAGCTCCATGTACAGATTTTTAAAATGAGAGAGAAAGAGATGAATGTAAGATAAAACTTATCCTCAGGAAGTATTCTGAGACAACTCATGCTAAAAAAAAAAAAGGTAATTTAAATGTTTTGGTAAAAAGAAAGGATTTTAGCTGACTGGGCTTTGGATGTCAGGTATTTTAATAACTCTGGCAGTTTCCAGAGTCTACAGTCCTTCCCAAATCCAAGAAGTTATTCCCTAGGGCAATTTTCCTCCCTTTTTTATTATCATATGCCAAATATTTATCCTGTCAGCAAGATTCCATTGACAAGAAAAGAACTTTTCTCTATAACTCCAAAATCTTTCCCTAGGAGAGCTAAAGAGAAACACATTATTAGTTGATGCAAACACTTGGTATCTGCAGTCCTCAGAGGAAAATATCTCTTTAAGCTAGGTATTTCTTTAAAAACAAAAAAGTTCCCCAACATACTGATTTTATGCACTTACGATACCACAAAACTGGGGTGAAGTAAAATAACAATTTGTAGTTTATGTTCATGTTATCAGTAGCTTAGGAAATTCTTATTTTATGACTGTTAGCAGGAACCCCTTCCTACTCCTTTTAATCATGAATTCAAAAAGCAAGGTAGGAGATCAAGCTGCCTCATTTTCATTTTAAGTCAAGCTAATGGAGGCATAATCTACATAAAAATGACACCTATTCATTTTAAGGATATAATTTGTTTTATAGGATAAAATAATATTACTAACAAGCATGAAAATCAAGGTAGAGCTCATGACGTCACACCTCTGACTCCTTGGCCACCTATGCTGGGAGACTGCCATCAATTTCTTCCCTGTCTCATTCCTGGTGACTGGGGATCACTCATCTGATTTCCATCATCATACAGCAGTTTTTATCCTTGAGGAATTCTGTATAAAGTGGATCATACACTAACTACGCCATCTTTTAGGTCTGTTGCTCCATTCAGCGTAATATCCTTCAGATTCGGCCATGCTGTGTTCCTTCCGGTGTCAAGAGGGTTTCCATTCACGGCTGTGCCACATACTGTTCGTTCGCCAGCTAATGCACATTTCCAGTTGTTTCCAGATTTTGCCAATTGTGGACACTCACGAGCAAGTTTCCTATGGACCTCACAGCTTTGAAAGCTGCAGCTTTACAGTGAGTCTTCATTATCAGATAGTCTGAGCCATCAACTTTTTTTGCCACACACTTTGCACTTTATAAAATCTGTTTTGGCTTGCCTAGGTATTTTGTATGGTACGAGACTGAAAAAGTACAGTGAATATTTAAAAGTTTTAAAATGTATTATAGGAAAAGACATGGCGCCAATAATCCTCCCCAAACATCTCCCTTCCCTTCGAACCACTTATCCCAACACTCCTGCCACTTTCTGAAGCGGTTCTGGACGGCCTCTTTCGCTAGTGTCTTTAGCTGTGCTGTTGTGGCCGCCTCCGTGTCCTGAACCCACTCAGAATAACAACCTTGCATGGTCATTCTGACTTTGAGGAAGAGCCAGAAGTTGCAGGGATCTGACATGGTGAATAAGGTAGATGGGGACACCATCATGTTTCTACAAGCCAGGCTTTCTGTTGGAGGACACTCAGCACTGACATTCACCACATTTTCACTTGTACCTCACACAGACAGAGCCATGGGACGTGGAGGGATGGCACTGGGCACTCAGGACTCCTGCACCACCAAGCTGCCTTGTGCCAAGGAAGGCTGTGGCACTGTCTCACCCTGTCCCCACACCCAGGCTTGTGTCCAGGCCCTGGCCTCCCCCAACCACACTGCCAAGTGCCGATTCTCCCCAGCTGACGGCCAAAAGCACTCCTGTGCTCTGGCTCCCCGTGTCTGCAGCACCGCGGAGTGGCTTCAGGGGCAGATAGCCTAAGTCAGTGCCCCAGGGGCGGTGAGGAGGAAGACCCCGCAGCCAGAGGACACTGAGCTCCCTTCACCCCCAGACAAGTGTGTGGGGAAGGACCTGATTGCCACTTCCACTCGGCCTTCTCCCTTCGTGTCAACCTGGACCCAAGCAACACTCCCACTCCGGAGTTCTCCCTCTTGCTTTTAGTAAACTGCCCGCGCATGGTAGCACAGGGCTGTTCTTTTGTGACACCACTTTTGAAACACGAAAACCTGTCTTGGGGGCAGTGAGTGGGACGAAGCTTAATCACATCTGGTTTGACCTGACACTGAAAAGATTCAGTGAAAGGGTGTGAAATGAGCCACCTCGTATTTCTGGTTGATGCAATGCCCCATTAGTCTGTGTGACGACTTTATACCTACAAGACAAAGGTATTTTCCCCTATTTCTGTGAAAGAAAGGATGAAACCTCACAAAACTAACATCACAACAGAATCTAAAATTTGCTATCCAAGGAGTGTGCCGCAGGCCTAGCTGTAACTCATATCTTTCCCCAGCAACCTGAGCTGAAGGAACAGACAGAGGCAAGGTCTCCTCCCACTATACCATGACAACCAGAAGTCACCTCAGAAGCTTTTGTTGCCTGAATTCCTATCCCAGTCATGTTGCGTGAGGAGAGTTCATCTTCTTTTTGTCCATGTTGACCTTGGTAAAATAATTAGGAGTTTGAAAAAGTGAACCTCTTGTATCTATTAGCAATTACCTTATCCTTTGTACAGTGGACCCTCAAGTTATGACCAGCCTGACATACGAACAACTTAGGCTAAGTAGGTTAATGGAAGATCCACCTGCCTCTTGTTATCTATAGCGTGTACCCAGGTAAACACCCAGATCTCAGTTGTACTGACTTACAACCAACCGTCCCTCAGACACCGATGGAGTTTGTAAGTCAAGGGTCCGCTACAGTTGTTTACTGGTACATGGCCTGTCTCGATATCACCTCTCCCTCCCCAAATGTAAACACCAAAAGGTAAAACATACCCTATCCGATCCAGCACCACACAGGGTGCTCAGCTATTCAAATATTCTTTGATGAATTAAAGGATATTTATTTCTAGAGCTTGAACTGGAATAGACAAAGTATAAAAGAGTCACACAATTCACATTCTCGCACCATCTGTAATAAACCTCAAATAATAGTTATTACATACTCATTAACTGCTTATTAAATCACTTCATTTAAGAGATGAAAGATTATTTTTTACTGCCTTAGAACAATAAGGTATATTCACTCAAATCATAATTCACCATGTAAGACATTTGTTTCTTATATTATAATGGGTATACGACCTTTACTCTCACACTTTAAAGACTTAGTAGAGACCGAGATCAATCCTGGATATTTAGACAGAGGACTAACAAAGAATGTTTAAAAGTTAACTTCATTTAGTCAGAGATGACTAACATAAGCAAAATCATATCAAGACATAAGCACATTAAAGTAGTATGATTTAACCACTGCAGGCACCTTAATACTACTAAAAATGCTTATGATGGAGTATCTATGGGAAAATGCAGGCTCACATCTAAATATGTATGTGCATATAACCTTTAAGAATACACATAAATATTTCTTTCTTTCTTTTCTCTTTTTTTGTTTCGGTACCAGAGATTGAACTCAGGTCCTTGTGCTTGCAAGGCAGGTGGTGGAACAACTGAGCTAAATCCCCAGCCCAGAATACACATAAATATTATGTGTGCTCTACTGCTTAAATTCTAAGACTCCATGAACTTTGAAATACAGTCATTCTAAAAGCAGCATTTTTGGAGGAGAAAGAAATAGTACCACATAAAACATATACAACGGTGAGATGCATCAGGATTTTGAAATAAACCAAATATGTGAAGGATAAGTTGTATAATGAAGAAAATGCTGTGTAGGTGGGAACTGGGTGGTAATAACTGGCAGGGCTATGAGTAGAACAGTACAAGAAAACAGAAAATGTCAGCAGTAGTTCTTTTTCTCTAATTAATTACTTGATATCTCTAAATTTTCTTTGTCTTTCAATTTCTCCTCTCTATAACCTTAAAACTAACTTCAAAAATACTTAAACAGGGGAAGGAAAGGTGGACTATGCCTATAATCCCAGCACTGAGTGAAGACTGACACAGGAAGATTGCAAACTCCAATCCCACCCAGGCAATTTAGCCAGGCCCAGCCTTAAAATAAAAAGTAAAGGGGATAAGGTTAGTTCAGACGGTTATAGCTCAGCATCAGTTCAATCTCTAGCACCCACACACACGCGCGTGCAGGCAGGCACGCACATTTTTTCAAACAGGAAAATACTGCAATATTGCTATATACGGTTGTACTGTATTAAAAGGCCAATTCCTGTCTTCTCAGTTCAAGCCCGACCTCTGGCAAGTTTGCTTTCACATGTTAGAGACTGTGGTTCTCGGAGCTGGTTCTTCCTAGAGATTTCTTCTGGCATCTGCAGAGTATTTACCATTTTACTTTAATTTGTTTTGCATTTATCTTCCTTGCTGATCTGGGGCTTACAGGAGCATCTGGACATATTTTTAAAGAAACAGAACAGTATTATGGAATACTCTCTTATGTCCACAGCTTTTGATGAATGTAAAACAACATTCATTCTACAGAAGCCAGACTCAGACTTCTGTTTAACAGTAAACATTATACAGGTGGAATCAACTCAAGTGCTATTTAAAAACATTTAACACATCAAAGAAACTTTTCCTGTAACAAATTACAATTTTGCTTAAAATTTGTTTTCTTGGTGACTCCGAAATCCACCTTAAAGAAGATACACTTGTTTGGATTAGATTTCCTTGTAACATTAAAAATTCTGTTAATAACATAAATCAGAAACCTGCTTACTTGCCTCAAACTTTCTTGAATTCATAAAGTTTTGGTTGTGCAGACATTTTCGTATGTGGTAACATCGCACTATTGTTCAACTGAAGACCAACCCATTAAGTATGAGCAGCTTAGATTTTATACAGCACTGTTTTGAATGCAAACTCTCAGAATTCTGGAAACAAAGACACTAATAACATGCTATCAATTTTATTTACAGAAACACAAGACAAGAACTAATTCCAAATGACAGTTTTAGTAGGAGAAAGCAAATGGAGAAGAAAGAGCTGAGAATGGTAAGAATCCTCCATTTCTCAGTTTTTGTCCCATCTTTTGTTTCTTTTTTGTTGTTGTTGTTTTGTTGTCTTTTGGTACCGGGGATGGAACTCAGGACACCTTGCACTTGCGAGGCAGGTGGCAGAGCCACGGAGCTAAATCCCTGGCCCTTTTGTCCCATCTTTTGATACCGATGTTAGGTTGTAATGGAAGTAAAACTTGATCAACTATTTTTTTTTAAAGTTTTACTAACTTGGTTTTTGGTTCAAAAGGCCCAGAACACATAAGCAAATGTGAAGCACCACTTACTTAAGAGATCATCTTTACTTCAGGGATTCACAACCATAAGCCATAAACTATCCAAACATAATTATAAAGGTAAAGCCTGACTTTGGACACTGTGTGGCCCAGAGTGGAGTGTTACACGGAAGGCTCTCTGTTCACTCATCTTGACAGATCCCTTACGGAAACAGCTAAACTTACTGAGTTTGGCACATAATACCCTCACAGGCCCAATGAAACTGATTATTTATATATCTCCAAGAGCATACACACCGTTGTGTAGGTTTAGTGACCTGTGACCTGAATCCAGCATCAGACCCAATTTCTATGAGTAATCAGTTAATTCAAAAGCAACTCTTCCCCTAACTCAGGCGGGCACCCAACAGCACAGACTTCCTAAGTTTCCTGCTTACTAAGCTGACCACACCAATTCTGGTGCCTTCACTGTGTGTCCCAGGAACTAGTCTTTGGCCGAGTTCCCTCCTACCCACCTTAGCTGGCCAGCTGTTCAACATTCCCTGGCTTTGTTGACTGAATCCTCCCCCCATTTTCATGGTGATGCTGTCATCCTAATGTGATTCTGCACATACTCCAGGGCCCACAACGAGGGCACGCACGCTCTGCAAACATCCATCATGAAAGGAAAATGCTCTAATTTGAAAATGCAGTTTCTACACACCCCGCCTCCCAAGGCTCCCAGCACAGTAACACGGAGTGTGGGTTGTGCCCATTGTGATGGGGGCAATGAGCCGCTGGAGCCCATGAGCTGCCCAGCGCTGAGGTGACCACAATCATGCCCTGCATCACAAGCCTGGGGAAACAGCAACACTCCAGTTCTGACGCGGATTCTATTCAGTGCTTATCACTTTGCACCAGACTAAAACCTGAACCCTAGATCCAACCGTCATAATTCACGGACGTTCCTTATGTGGAGAAAGGGCTTTGAAAGAGGTAGTGAAAGGAAAATGTGGTCATAAGGTGGGGTTCAGGTCCCAAAAGACACAGTAAGATGAGGACGCACAGAAGAGGAAATGCCTTGAGTGGACAGAGTGAGAAGCGAGCAAGTACAGCGGCCTTGAGAGAAACCAAATCTGTTAACATCTTCATCTTCAACTTCCAGCCTCCCACACTGTGAGCAAATAAATGCTTGCTGTCTGCATCCCCTGGGGTGTGGCATTTTGTCACAGCTTTCTTAGGAAGCTAAGATACCTGGCTTCAGTGTCTTCACTTATTTTTAATGATCTCTCAAACTGATCGCTGAAGTCACTGCCAAGTTGAAAATATGGCCCAGAGCAGTTGTATGGCCACTCCTCAGACTGTCCCTTGACCTCAAACACAGGATCCAATGCTGAAGGCGGACTGTGTTCGGCTGAGAAGATGCTGCTGATCCTCCCTGGCTTACTCCCTTGCAGCCCGCAGGTCTCTGCTCAGCCACTAACAGCTGGTACTGCCTGCATCACCCACATTCTGCAACTGGTACCAGAAGTCCAGCTTGAGAGCCACACCCCCTGTTGTCTTATACCATCACCCACTCAGGAGATATTACTGGGTAACTGTCAAATGCTTAAGGTCTAACATCAGGCAGACCTGAATTCAAACTGCTTTTACCTGTTTACAAACCATGCCATCTTGAGCAAGATATTAAAACTCACTGCACCTCCATTTCTTCCTCTAGAAAGTGACAGCAATAAGCATCTGATGCCCTCACTGTCAACTGTGAAAGTCACTACCATCTGAGAGGCATTAAGCAAGGTGCCCAGAAGGTACCAAGCGCACACTCAACAGCAGCGGCTGCATCTCCTGTCACTATCCCTAAATGAAGCCAGCAGCCAAGGTGAGGCCTAGTAGCCTGTGCTGGATTGACCTACAAGTCGTTGGACCCCAATCCCAGGCCCAGGAAATTTACAACCCCAAGCCAAAACTGCCAAGCAAGAAAGAAGGTAACGGCTGCCTGTACCTAAGGGACTGAAATCGAGTAAGGAAACAGATAAGAAACACATGCTAAAATAAAGGGGCCAGCAAGGAACAGTGCCATGGAAAGAAGGGACGGGAAAGGTGAAGACTCCCCAGGGGCTACAGCCCACAGGTCCCAGGGCATGGATCAGGCCTTTTTAAGTTGCTGAAAGTCGTTTAAAAATGATGGAAAGACTGGTTAGAGAAACAGCGATGAAGACTTCAGATCACCAAGAACCAGATCCTCAGGGACAGGGGTGGTAGCAAGGGCACCATCTGACTGAGGGAGAAAATGGACTTCACCAGGTACGGAAGAACACTGAGCAGGGGAAGGCAGCACTAGCAGCAGGAAAGGTGACAAGAAGCAGATGCAAGCCCTACACACCTTCACCCTGAGCAAACAGAGGTGGAGCCCCCAAAGGAAGGGAGCAAGGCGGCCCACCTCCGACCCAAAGCAAGAGTCCTGGAAAACCAAGGCCCCCGAGAGCAGCAATCTGAATACAAACATAAATCACCTTCAGTGGGCGTCACATTTACGATGGTGGTTCTTAGGTGTGTTTGGATTTTATTTCTATATTTAGTTGAATTAAAGATGGAAAACCTAAGAAAGGATTGCAAATATGAAATAAATCCAAAAACAAAATAATAAGCCTGCAAGTAAACTTTTCTCAGCTTGCATGGACAATCTGGCTGGAATAAAATCCAACTGTCTAAATCCTGACCCCTGGAAAACGGATATGTCCACTTAAAAAACTTTTAGGATGAGAAACCAAAATGAGAACCTCTTATCAGAAACAGATTTTTAAATAAATTAGGCTCCATGGTAAGGAAGTTCTGTATTGTAGATCACCCCCCTCCCAGGATGACACTTTTGAGAAATAATCTTAAGACCAAAAAGAAAGCTTTATGATCACACTTGACAATATCAACATTCCAGATGAGTCTCAGACCAATTTTTATCAAAGCTCAATGTAACAACTGTAACTACAGGAGATTTTTTTGTGAAGAAATGACTCTCAGGAGGCCACACGTCAAAAGAAGACACCATAACACATAATTTCTCTTCAAGGCAAACACCTTCTTCGACAAATAATCTAAAAGAAAAAAATAGGAATAAGGTATCTGTAACGTTTCCTTCCCACAAAAAGGACCTTCTGAAGTTCTAAAGCTGACTTCCACTTTATCAGTCATACTAGGTTACTGTGCTATGACCAAGTGAAGCAGTAATATAAATGGTAATACCAGAAACCCATAACATTGTGGATAAGAATACCTAACATGTAGACAAAGCTCTCCTTTCCAAAATGAACTTCCATCAAAAGACTTCAACTCTAAAGGAGAGGACAGCAGAGGAAGCCAAAGGAGCCGGGGTATGAAGGGTCAAACCACCTGGGACACGTGTGTTCACATTTCCTCAGGGAGACTCACTATCCGGCCTACAGCTGCCGGAGACACTGCCCCAAGCACAAATAAAGCTTCAGAAATATTCAGGATTAAACCAGCGAAGGGTAGCAGGGAGTTAATTAGATTTGTTACATCAAAAATACACATGCTTAGTTTTGAAAGACGCAGCAATCTGCGCTGCAAAACTGAAGGCATTCAAGTACATGTTCCGTAGAATGTACAGAATCCACCCTCAAGCTTTTCATCAAGAGACGCTGACCAATGCTGCCTGTCTCTGAGAGTGGGCAAGGAAGAGCCGGGATGAAACTCAGGAGCACATCACACGCTCACCATAAGCTATGCACAGGATTCAACCTTCAGCGTTGACAAGTAAATAAATAAGCAACACGCGGTCTTTTGTTCCAAGAGAATTATTCCAAGTCTCAGTTTTCTTAGCTGTAAAATGGAATAACACACACGCACACACGCACGCACGCGCACGCACGCACCAGGACCTAGAGGGAAACAGGAAAGATATATGAGATGAGGGTCTGCTGTCCCAAAGGCAGCACGCCACAGCAGTCTACAGTGGTGCTTCCAAGGTTTGAGTCCAGGCCAGTCTCTTAGCTTCTAACTGGCCCTCAGCCAAACGTGCAACTTCTCTATGCCCGCAAGATTCCCTCCTGTTCATCAGAACAGTACCTATCCCCTAGGGCGGTAATGACAATTAGTTCTGGCAAAGGCTTTGAGCGGTGCCTGGCAAGTAATGCTTTGCAAAAGTTATTATTTTAGGTAGCAAATTCAATATTCCAAAGTCTATTTCCAAATCCAATAATTTTGAAAGTGGAGCTTCTATCACCATGTCAAAACCAAAAGCACAGCTGTGGGGAAAATATACCCATTACAGCTAAATGGAAATGTGAGTTCATTTGCATGGAATTGTGCATGCAAACCACCTCCTCCTCCGTCTGGGCTGAACAACATGATTACATGTGTTTTGGCAGATATAATTTCTTGATTGACTCTTTCTGAGGTATTTATAAGATACAAATGTATAAATCAATGCATAAATATAATCCTTCATCTAGAAACATTACAGAAATATTAAAGTATTTTTAAAAGCATAACTAGAATAGTCAGAATTCAATCACAATGAAGGTATAAGTTTATCTTCTCTTTTTTAGTAAGTTTTAGTCTTCTCATCTAAAATAATTAGGTTATTTTACCAGCATTACTTGCTATCATATATGTGAGTGTACCCACCTTTTCTTGTATTCGGCTATTTATACACACACAAATTAAATCAACAATTCTTGTTTAAAACTATCTCCTTTTTCCACTGGGAAAAATGTCACAAAAATATCATTTGCCACAAAAAAAGAAAAATCCAAAACACCCAAATTTTGATACTGTTTTTGACTCTGATTCAGTGACCACTGGCATTTCCCCAATGTATCCATTCCTGAGATTCCCAAATCACTACCAGACAGCAACAGTGGTGGGTGGAGTCTCTGGACTAACATAGTAAAAACAAAACAGGCAGACGCCACCCACTGCACAGAAGGAATGGCTGGAGTTTAATTTCGTGTCCACGTGGGGCAAGCATCTAATGAGGGAAGTGATATGCATTCCAAACGAGGTGTCATCGAAAATGAAAAATGAAATGAAAAGTTCTGTGTGAGATATTTATAACCAACAGAATTAATGATTTTATGCAAGTTACATGACTTATAATTGTTCACTGGTTTGCTTCTTAGTAGCTGATCCTTTCTCTTACCATAAGTGGGTAGTATGTTCGGTCCCAAAGGTTGAGACAGATACTTATGCACATTAATATATAAGCTTCAAAATGTCTGCAACATCAGCTACAAGCATCGTAGGTTATGCCTGAATGTGATATTCCATAAAACTGGGTTAGATCCACACATGGCTGTAGCTCAGTGAGATTAACTGTACAGGTCATTGAGTAATCTGCTTTGCACCCAAATTTCCATCCTCCTTCTGATGCACCTCAAAAACTTGAGACTCTCCAGTTCTGCAAGTTAAGGCTTCAACTGTTCAATAAGAATGTTTCTTACTTCAACAGTCTGAGTAAATCTTAACCTACAAAAGAAGCCCCCTCAGAAAACTAAAAACAAAAACAAAAAACACAGTACTCATTCCACGTTAGTTTCAGAAACTACAACGTGCCACTGGCTCCTGTTCAAGAGAATCACCAGTTTAAATACATTGTTCATAGAGTAAATTGTCAGCATTTCTGTCAAGAATTAGCAAACCAAGAAGCCCCTAAAGTTTGTTTTCCATTAAGACAGATGGATAGATAAACAGAAGGGAGGAAAGGAAGGTGGGAGGAAGAAAGTGACAGGAAAGGGAGGGAGAGGAAGGAAGCAGAGACAAAATTTCTAGTGACTAGGGTTGAAATACAATCACACAACTAAATGAAGTTTTATCGCCCTGAAAGACGACAGCATTCTTTATGATAGGAGCGTAAGAGAGTTCACACCATATAGTTCAAAAGCACAGCAGTCTCAAAGTTCACACAGTGAAGTTTCCAAAAATACAGCAATTCTGATTTGCGACACAGTTTTCAGAACTGGCAGTATTCCCGGGGTTGTGCCAGATGACATCATAACATTTCTCAGAGCTGGCTTTTAAACGCATTTTTAAGTGAATAAATTTGACCAGCATGTGATATAAATCTAACTTTTAAGCACAACTACTGTGCATGACCAAGAAGCTGCCTTCACTGCAGTATTTAAATCATCACTGGCCACGCTTTGGCTCTGCCTGTTTGTGAGACACGCCCCGTGGAGCCTCCTGGCGTCACTAAACTAAAATGGATGAGGTGGTCCTCTTCAGGCGCCTGCAAAACCAACAGCCTGAAGAGCTACCAAGCAAGTCGGCCTTCTCCCCAACACTCAACGTGTGTTTTGGCTCCCTTGCTCCAAGTTCAGGACCATGCTAAACCAGTGAAATACATTGCCAAGTGGTTTTCCTCACTGTACGCCTTTCACATAGCACAGAAATTTTTATTGCGGGGTAGGTAGGCCATACAGCAACAAAGCCCGCAAGTGCCATCGGTACTTTTCTTAGGGCATCGCTCTTCCCGTGACGGCACTTCACATGAGGGGAGTGCGCGTGTGTAGGGGGACAGAGAAGGAGCACAGGAAGGAAAGGGGGGCTGCATTAACCACGAAGGCCCCGTGCTGGCCCGGGGCTGAGCTGCGGGCCCTCCTGGCATCCTGAGGCCGCCTGTGCCCAGGCTAAGTGAGGCGTGATAAATGGCCCCGGCCTGCACCTGCGCCGCTACTGGACCGCTTGGCCCTGGCTGCGGAAACAGAAAGGTCATTCATTACCCAACATGAACAAACAGAGTGCACATTCGTGATAAATAACGGTCATTATTGAACTACAATGCTCTCTGGGAATTCCTCAGCACCTCCTTGACATTAATGTACTGTTTGCAGAGGACTGGGGGAGGCTCGCTCTCTCTCTCTGTGTTATTTAGTGCTCCGTGTTTTATGTGGGACACTAGAGAGACACGGACTTCTCCTTTCTTGGGAGTCTCAACAAATACTCAACAAGTGCTGGATATTTCCTTTCAAATTGCATGTCACGTCTGTCCAACACACACACATACATGTGCAGTGTGCTAACGACACACATACAAGGCAACAACAGAACAGCCAAGCACATAGTAACCACCTCGGAGAAAGGGTCTGTCCTGGCTTTGACCTCTTTCGAGAAAAGACTGGAATGACAGACCTTATACTCCTGAGCCAGGGGAAAAAGGAGAAAGACAGAAGATGCTGGTGTGAATGCAGACCTTCAGGGAAAGTAAACCAAAAGAGCCCCTTTGCACACAGTGCTTGCCACTGTGCCGTCCGTCACACGAGCTGTGTCCCAGCAGATCAGGCTCGTCATGCGGTCCCCTGAGTCCTTCGCCAAGCCAATTCCCCCTGGACCAGGCCCCACGGACCATCCCAGCCACAGCCTTCCGCCTTCCCACTGAGTCCCCACGGGGCCTCCAGGGACCAAATGCGCACCTGCTGGGCCCGCACGGCAGTCTCACAAGTGCATGCACCCCTCCCTCACAATCTGACACCTGTCACGGACCAGCACTGTGCAATGAAAGGGCCGGTTCGTGTGTAAAACACACCTTGTCTGCCTTACTCTAGACTACTGGCATCTTCCTCCCCAAATGGCCAGGATGTAGGACCTCTCATTTGCATACTCCCAGACACTGCTAGCTACACGTGGCACGTGGTGGTTACTGTATGAAAAGATGGACACACGTGTAGATAAGTATTACCTAACTTCCACACCATCATGCAACTCTGACTGCACATGGGAACGCAATGTATCCTTTTGTCAGCCAAGGATTTTAAACATTGAAAGTGTGACAATTATTTTATTTCATGAATGCTTGCTACATAAAACCTAAGTAATGTGCCTTGACACACAGAGAAGAGAGGGCATGTGGAAGGGTAAAATCATGCACGCAACAAAGATGTAGCAATGACTACTAGTAATAAGACAAAAATTAATTGCAGGACATGGAACATAGGTCAATGATGCATAACTGACTTGCTCTAAGAATCATCAGTTCATTGAAGGAAATGATTAAGGAAACATACAGTTTAATACTAAGAAAAGCACCAAAAAGCTACAGCCAGCAAGAAAACAGACTCCAATCCCACAGCTGACAACAGTGCGCATTACCCTGGAAGTGGATTCTTCCCCAGGGCCCCCAGCAAGACTTCCCCAAGCCCTCCAGACACCTAACTTTAGCCCAGTGACCTCCATATTGAAATCTGACCTGAAAAGCTGTGAGACAATGAATGTGTATCATCTGAAACTTTAAAAGAATCACCAAAAATATCCAAATAGAAAAATATTTCCCTTTGAGTAATACATATGCAATAATATATTTATGTTTTATTATAAACATTTTAAGGTACAATTTAATGAGTATAACATGGATTCTTCTTGAAATAATTTTACAAAGTAGATAGTATCTTATGTTCTCAGCTCTCTACACTAGGCATGTAAGGACAGAGCTATCAGGCATGACCTATATTTTAGAATAGAAAAGGTTTGTATTTTATCTACTTGACAGTTTTCTATTATTTTGGTATTACTGTCATTTCACAAAGCTAAAAGCTGGGAAGAGCATATGTGCTCACATGCCTAACACACGCCCCTTCTGGATTGGATGGATGGGGGGGGGCACTGAGACTGAAGGTGGGACATTCTCGTGTAATGTCAGAGGACGTCAGGAGGTCACAAGAAGAATCTTAAAGGATCTGTATAGCTCTGAACCCATGGGTAAGGCTGGGACCCGGGACCCAAATTTTCTGTCCATCTCCTACCAAATGATGTTGGCCATTATGGAGACTAACAGGGGAGGGAGACGGAAGATGATTAGAAACAAGGTATACAAAGATGACAGTGGGGACTGGAAACTGCAGGCGTTCTTTGAAATAAATTATATTAAAAACTAAAAATGAAAGTCTTACATGATCTCCTATTTCTCAGGGCGAGCCAGCAAAATCAATTCCTCCACAATAAACAACGCAACGAGGTGCTCTCTTGCCTGTGTTTGCACTGTGCCCCTGGGGACACAATGCTCAGCATCTCCCTCGCTCAGGGGTCCAGGCTGGGAAGCACTCGCTGCAGAGGTCAGAAAGGGGTAGATACAGAGTGTGCCTACTTCTCGAAGCTTCCAGCCAAAGATGAAGACACTCCTCACACCACTCACAGCCCACCTGCCTGGGCGGGTTGGAAAGTCACATCCAAAGTAGAAAGGGGTAGGAAGTGTAAGGCCACCATGTGATTAGAAGTGGAGAGTTTAGTCCTCACTACGGCAGGACATACAGTAGAAGTGGAGAGTTTAAAGTATTTCTTGAAACACAGTAATTACGATTTAAATCACCAAATGATGCCAGGACTCATTAGGTCTTGCCACCATCAGACCAATTTTATTTTTAAAATTCCATTTTCAGAACATTTTCTATTTGGACACAGTGTCTCCTGGGCACTAGGCATGTAGTAGCTAACAGATGAGGGACCAAGAAATCACCTATCTTTGCTTACACAAAGGGTCAGAAAGGAGGTGTGTAATGCACATGTAGAATGAAGAACATTTTGTATCACTGTGAATAAAACTGTATTTAAACTCCAGGCTGCCAATAACACTGCTGATTTGTAAAAAATGTAAAACCAACCAGCAATCCCCAAAAGAAGGGAGGGAGAATACAGTACAAACATCTGATGTTTAAGTTCTCAAAGATGTAGAGAAATGGCCTGGGTGACCCTGATATTAACACCCACCCCTCCAGGGGGCCAGGAGAGTCAGGCAAAAGGACAAATGCATCTCCTAGTGACTCTCCAGCAGCCTGGATTAAGCCAGAAAAAGCTCCGTGTCATTATCATGTCAGATCCGCTTAGCATCACTGCGGACCCATCCCAGGGCCTCCAAGGCGTCAGTGTGTCGCACTGCTGTGCACTGTGTGAACACACCATGGGAGAAAGGGGACCATTTGACAGAGCGGGAAGAAACGTTTTCAGAAGATACCAATTACATCTCCAGGAGACAATGGAGGGAGATTTTCCCAGCTACAACATGCAAAACTCACACACTCCAATTAAAACACAAACTTTAATTCCACGTATCTATTTTATCCTTTGAAAACCACAGGGATAGTTGTGAATGATAATGGTGGGTAAGGATTTCTGAGTATGCTGTATGTGTAGTGCACACTCCACTGCATTATGTCTATGATTCTCACAGAATTGTTACTATTAGGTTCATTTTATTAAAAAGATTATGGAGGTAGCAAGTGATGAAACCGAGATCAAATCTTGATCTTATTGCAACATCATGAAATTGACTTAACTACGATGCAATATTGTCTCTTATTTCACACCTAGAGTCTAGAAACTAACTCTCAGTGTGGTTTTAAAAAATCTATAAAATTATGAAGCACACTGTAAAACCACCAAAACAGAGGTACGGAACAACTGTATTTCTACTTTTCCCTTTTGTATTTTCTGATCTTTATTGTTTCTACAGATCATGACCAGAAGCAAACTTGTGTCTTAGATGACAAGTCCTTCTCTGCATTTTCTTACTTTTACTATTTATCTTGTATTCAATTTGAAAGTCTTATACTTGAAGTATTTAACTCACTGAGCTTTAAAATAAAGCCTGAGAGGATGCTAAGCTTATTGGGTTTCTTCTCACTGGTGGTCCTTAAAACTGTTGGAACGTGGATGTGCAGTTACTGAATTCTGGCCAGTAACCTGGGAAGTCTCTCCAGCCTGCACAGCCTCAGGAGTACACTTACTGCTCCATGTTCGGCACCCAGCACCTTCTCACAAGGCACCCGCAGGCAGAACGGACCCAGGAGTCAGAGTGAAAACCCGCGGCCTTCTCTCTGGTCTGCAACACAACCTTGGTCTGAAGGCAGATTCTGCGGTGAACGTTGTTAGATTAAGGGCTCTGTCTCTCATGGATCTTTACACCCAAGAAGCCAGCTGAGCCCCGAATAGCTTGCCACTAAGACAAACAGGTAGTTTAAAGGTGTTTTACATTTGCACAATTTTATTAATTATGGAGGAATCACATTTTTACTTAAGGATTCCATTGAGACTGAAACTCTTTACAGTGGAATCAACTTGTAGCTATGGTTCTCTCTGCTGCAAGGGGAGCTGACCTCTATGTAAACTTTGGATTTCTTCTACCTAATTCCCTACTTGAACAAGCTGGTGGTAGAAGGCTCTATGGGGTTTATGGGTGAAGCCTGCTCACTCTTTGAAGAAGTGAAATCTTGACACTCACTGAGGCAAACGAGTAAAATTTCAACCTAGCTTCTCAGGCAGAATGAACCAGTTCACCTATAAATATGACAAGCACTTTCCCCAGAAAAGACTGGAAAATAATTTAAAATAATCCAAAAGGAAGATTTCAGTCTGACTTGTAAAACTGTTCAAGGTTTCTGACCCAAATCTCACAACTGCAAACTAATTTTTCACTATTGTTATACCATGAATATTTAACAGCAGTACATTTTCTGGACAGAAATGTCCACCAAATATAGGCATTTCTCCACTATCTTATATTTTATCACTTTCTATTTGCTTTGTGAATCCATGTACATTGTACCTCCATTAAGAAAAGGCTTATATTTTAATTCACCGTAATAGTCTCCCAAATAAAAATGATATGAATATCCTCATAACCTTTAAGTACTTCATCAGTTCTTAGTGAAATCAATTCCATTTTAAGTGCACAGATTTTATACAACAAAAATGTCTACCACAATTAAGCTCCACTTGCTTCTCTAAATCGAGTAATGTGATTTCACTAATTAGTAAAGTCTTATGCAACAGGTTCATCTACTCCAGCTCCATGAGCTTCTCAATGTAACTGAACTTTCTGCGAAAAAGTGCTCATAATGGGAGGGGGCAGATGGTGGAAAATATTCAGTCTGCAGTAGTCAAATGCCTCACTAGGAAAGCAGCACAGAGAATAACAGAGATGCTGACCCTCAAGAGCAACAGAACAAATGTTCACTTGGCTCTTCTCATTCCCATGAAAACAAACAGGAGGGTTTTCTTCAGCACCCTCAGCAATATCACAATCAATCTCAAAATTAATACTCCTTTCCGGTGTCACCTTCTGCGGGGAAATTCCTACTATATATGGTTATCAGAGTAATATATGTGACTAAATGGTTGCTACACCTAAGACCAGCAAGTATTTTAGGACCAAAACTCCCTTCTTGGCAGCCATGTAAAAATAGCTCCACATTAGAAAATGCCTCCTTGCTTAATTTGGAAAGAAAATCTGGGCTACAAGAATTTTCACAAATATAATAGGGCTCTCAAGGACGTAACTCTTTTCCTTCAAGTACCTGATTCATTTTATTTTATTTTATTTTATTTTTTAATTTATTGTCCATTTGGCTTTTCCAACCAGGAAGAGTTTCTGTGAAAAAAGGGTGAGCGTTGAGGGAGTTCTTGTCTTGTTTTCCCTTTTCTACAGAAGGTCGCTGATCTACATTCACTGCCAGGACTGTGAACAAAATTCAGGGACAACATTGCCCTCTTAGGACTCGTTAATGAGAAAGTTAAATCTAAAGTCAGGGACAAAAAAGGAATTCTCTAAACATCAAATTAACATTCCCTACAGGCCAGAATTATGTTCAGGCTATCTTTTACCTTTTCCAATTATAATCTGAAACTCAACAGTTGCTTCACCTTTGAGAAATGGGTGGAAAGAGAAGAGGTAAATAATAAGAAACTGGTGGTAAAGTCAAAGAAACAGGACTAAAGAGACAAGAATGTGCCCTGAGAGAAGCTATTCCAAACACTAACTCTCTCAGCAAAGTTGTAACATTTCCCAGTCAGAAAATGGACATTCTCTTCTAGGCCCAACCACTGACTAAAATGTAAGCACCAGGCAAGCTACTTATCTGTTCTGGGATACATTTATCTAATCCCTGGAGATGAAGAAGGAAGACACGTTACCATGGTGTGTTTGTGGGGCTGTTCAGTTTTACTGGGTCATGACAGAGCTCACTCAGCACAAGTTACACAATCTCATAGTGGTGTTTATACGTCAGTAAAATGGAGGAAATAACTGTGGCTACTTCATAAAGGAGCCATGAATCCACTGATACTAGAGAAGCTCTCACCATACTTCCTGGACAATGGCAGCCATTACCATCATAAGAGCTATCAGTCATATTGCTAGTCATGTATTTTACCTCACAACTACTCCCTTCTCTCTACTTTTCATACCTCTTTAAGCTTTCAACCAGTTGCCTCTTCCTTAGCTACCTTCTCATACAGGCAGGATCCTTTTAGCTTTACCTTATTACCTTTGCAGTTGCACATCACTTATCATATAGGGGCCCCCAGTCTTCCGACTTGCAACATGGAAGAAAAACTACCTATCACCAAGGATTAAATGTTCTTTCAATTCTGTGAGCCCGAGATGATCATACAAAGGAGAATAGGTCCTATCAAGCATGATTTTACTGTTGTAATTGTTATTAATTACTACTGAAAAAGTTGAAGACTTTAAAAAAGTTTTAGACTTTTTAAAATCTATATTGAAGTGAAGAGTAACGTAAAATGTGGACAAAGTCCATATTTAAGAAGTCTTTTTAAGGAAAGCAATAGTTGAAATGCATTGTGTACAGGAAAAAAATAAGCCCATAAATGTTCATAGTGAATCAAAACAATATACAGTACCATGTTGAATAAAGGTGTCGGAGATAACAAGTAATCGAGTTCTCCAGAGTGGCCAAGGACCCCCAGGAAATCTGAGTCACATACAATTTCCCACCTCCTGAACAGAAGAAGTGCAAAAGCCCAATCCCCTGAAGATAAATGACTGGCTGTTACCTGAAACATCCCCAGTCTCCGGGAGCCTCAACCTCAGAAACTGCAAAACACGTTTTTTCCATTGTGAAGAACACAGTGATTCAACACCAGTTCATTATTGTTTGATCACCACAGCCATGAGGACAAAGGAAAGCAGGAATTGGAAATAAAACAAGAGTGTTTTCTCCAACATGGGTAACTTCATATGTCAACTTGACTGGACCTCTGGGTGCCCAGGCATTTAGGTAAACATCCTCTTAGGTGGGTTTGTGAGAAGTTCCCAATGAGATGAGCATTTGAATTAGTTGACTGAATAGGGCAGCCAGCCTTTCTCAGTATAGTGGGCATCCTCCAATCTACTGTGCTGAGGACCTGAGTAAAACAAGGAGACTGGGGAAGGAGGACCCAAGCCCCTCTCTGCTTGCGAGCTTGAGCTAAGACAGCAATCTTCTCAGGTCTTCAGACTCTGATAGGAACTTATACTCTTGGCTCTTGGGTGTCTACTGACTGCACACTGTGGGCTTTTCAGCCTCCATCATCACTTGAACCAATGTCTTACACGTGGAGAATCCCTTATCTTAAAATCCTTGGAACCAGAAGGGTTTCAGATTCTGGATTTTTTTCTGCTTTGGACTATCTGTATATATATAATGATATATCTTAGGGTTGAGACCCAGTAGAAACTCAAAATTCATTTCTTTTTCATCTATATATTATACACATAGCCTAAAGATAATGGTAAATACAATGTTTTTAATAATTCTGTACATGAAACAAACTTTTCTGGCATGGATTTTTTCCCTTGTGACATCATATTTGTTCTTAGATTTTGAAGAATTTCAGATCTTAGATTTTCAGATTAGGGATGGTCAACCTGTATAATAAACCTGTCTGGCGATTCTATTTCCCTGAAGAACCCTAATACAGCTACCAAAAACTCACTCAAACTAGTTAAAGTCACTGATCACTCAAACAACTTAAACATTTCTTGAGTCTATTCCTTTTCATTACTAAGAAAAAATTTAAAAGGTATAAATTAGCAATTTCTAAATGTTCATTATGTGTTCACCTTTTCCCAATTCATTTTTCCCGTTTGCTTCAATCACGAACCAAAAAAGGCACATGTATTAATAAATCAATATACCTCTCAACCTATTTGAACCTAAACACCTTTCTCTCCTTTTACCTCTTTGCACTTAATAAATTTCACCCCTTATGTTTTGAAAGGCTTCCCAATGGTCAAGATTTTGCTACTTTTGCTGAGTGCATTCCTTTGTTCTTTTTTTTTTTTTTAATGTGTTACCATTATTTTCTGTAAATTAATAGCTCTGGGCTGGGGATTTAGCTCAGTGGTTCCACTGCCTGCCCGCAAATGCAAGGTCCTGAGTTCAATCCCCAATACCAAAAACAAAAAATTAATAGTTCTACAAGCAGAGTAGTCTAAAGTTCACTATTTCATTGACAGAACGACTTTATAAGTAGTGTTGTATGCACCCACCAGGAAGCAATGTCCATGTGTGTCTCTATGTTTGCAATGCTAGCCTTCAATGATTGTTTTCTATATTCAGAAATCCATTCAGGGTTGCAAACCACAATTCATAGAAAACTTCAATTATGATTATCTTAAACACAAAAGAGGGGCCCTATTGAGTGAAACACTGCCACACACCTTCAAGAACTTGTCGATAATGATCCCAGAAGCTTTGTGGTTGTGTGGAGCTGGGTGTCTAATAATTCCTTAAAAAGCTCACACAGAGATTATGCTCCATGATTTCTGGCATATTCCAATCATCTCCCTGCCAGTTTATCCTTCAAGACCAATTTTGATGGTTACAAAATTCATGGCACGTTTTCTTTCTTATCTATTTTAAATATGATACTATGGTGCCTTTACTCAAAAGAAAACGTTTTGTAAGAATCCAATTTTCCTTTTGTTATAGTGATAAAGTCTTTCTACCAGGATGCTCAAAGGATTAGTTTCTTTGTTTTGGTGGTGGTGGTGGCGGTGGTGGGTGTATTACTGCAGGTTGAATCCAGGAAAGCTGCTTAATAATTTTAAGACAAGGTCTCACTTAAGTCATTAAGTTGCCCAGGTTGGGCCCAAACACGCCATCCTCCCACCTCAGCCTCCTAAAGGGCTGGGAATACAAGAGCGCACTACTGTGCCCAGCCTGGAATGAGTTTTCTGAGGAATTCAATGGTCCTATCTGTGTAACGTCAAGGACTCTCCTTTCAGGAAACTTCTCTTGCATTTCTTTGGATACTATTTTCTCTGTTTTCAATTTCTTCTTTGAGGACTCTTATCACACCTATGTGGATTCTTTACGTAGCTTCTGTATAATTTTTCCCAAACATTTTCCATTTTTCTCTCTTTCATTATTAAAATGCTCCACTGCAGCTTCCTACTACTTTTCTTGGAGCTCCAGTTTGGATCTGAAGCGCTAAAGGCTTGCAGTCCGGCGTGGCACCATTGGGAGGTGAGGCTCAGTGGCAGGTCCTCACTCTCACAAGGCGCAAGGGGCTCCACACCTCCCTGGCCTCTCCCGTGCTTCCTGGAGAGCTGAAGGTGAGCAGCTTCCTCTACTCCTGCCATGATGCGCTCCCTCCCTCACCAAAGGCCCGACCAACCACGGAGCAAAACCTCCAAAACTGTGAGCCAAAGTAAAGTTTTCCTCTTTATAAACTGTGTATCTTTGGTATTTTGTTATATGATGAAAAGCTACTAATACAATTACCAACTGTGTTTACCTATGGTTAGGCTTTCTCTAGCTTAATTCTTTCCTCGCCTGTGTCATCATCTGTCTCTTCAAATCCTCTTTTCCCTAGGATTAATGTGTAGTATTGTCAGACCTTATATCACGTTCTGAATATTTGTCTTGTTTTAAAATATCAGGTACAGAGTTTTCAAACTTCTAAGTACTGCTCCTTATTCTATTATACCTTTGCATGGGGTTCAATTCTAATACTTTTCTCTTGCTTGTTATTTTTCTAAAATATATAACGCCAAACATGAGGGAACACACAAACATCAAGATCAGCTTTGTTTGCAGGGACTCCCAAGGCTGCGACCTTCTGCTTTCACAGATCCGACTCCTTGGCTCCCACACTTTTATCTGAGCCTTCTCCCTCCATGACCCCCACTATCCCTGACTTGCTCAATCTGGCTTCTATTCCTAGCAGTTCCTCCCAGGTGGTAATTTCTACCTTCAAAGAGAGATTCAGTTTGTCAGCCCGGAAATGATGGCGAGCAGACATGGCCACGTCTTGCTGGAACACAGTCTCACTGCCCCCACCCAGGAATTGAGAATCCTGTATCCTGGGAACCATTCCCAGGTTCCAGGGCACATCCCGTGTTGGTCCTCCACCCTGCCCATGGGTACTTGTAATCTGTAGCTGACTTACAGATTTCAGTCTTCTGTTTTCGCCCATACAGCCAATTCCACACAGATCTAATAGCTGCCTGTGATTTGTCCCATCTACATGTATTCTGAAGTGGACAGGGACACCTCTTAACCTACTTGTACGTTAGTTGTGTGTGGCTTTATAGTATCTTTCTCAGTTGCTTTGGTTTCCCCAAGATTTTGAGTCTTAAAAACCGCCACCTTTGATGCTCTTTACAATGCCATCTTACATTATTAGAACTCTAAAACTAAAACAAAATAAACATTTTATTTTTCTTAGACATATTAAAAGGTACAAAAAAATTATAAAACAGATATACAAAAAAAAGAACTGATGACTGAAACGGGCACCTACCAATAAGTCACATCTTTAAGTTTAATTTATCAGTGAATTATGTCCCCCACAAAGCTTCATTTCTATATGAATTTACAGGGGACACTGTTCTAATTGACACAGTGAAATGTGTTACCATCCCTGGGCAAACTTTCATCATCTCTCACCAAGACCACGACACAAACAACCAGCCCTGCCCTTCTTCACACCATTTTCAAACACTGCACAATCTGAATACAGGTTTTTCCAAGAGAAATTTCTCCGGAGAATTTTTCTGGGGGACAATATGTCCAAGGAGTTCTTGACCTTCAAAACCCTAAGAACCTGGAGCTCAACTGTGCAGTAACTGGATGGAATACATCAAGCGTGCCTGTCGTGTTCAGGAATGGCAAGACACAAAGAGCAGCAAGTCAACATTCCTGCTCAGAAAGAGGTGCCTTGCTGTTGGACTAAGGTCTCAGTGCCCTCAGCTGGTGAGTATGGAAGCCTGGCTTGATGATCTTGAAGCCGTCTTGCAGACATCGTGGCAAACTGAAATTATTCAACAGCATGCAAGCAACACTCAACCCACCCAACATATCAGTTCCGTCATCAAACATTTTCATTTATAAAAAATATTTTCAGGGTCCCAAGGTGGCCAGTAACCAAGGAATTCAGGAAATAAAACAGCCTACAATGAAATTTAAAAATCGCACTAATGAGAAGTTTCTTAGAATTTCCAAACTTTAGTTACGTTTCTACGACAAATCGGAAACCTGATCTGCTTTGATCACTCCTATATCTCCAGTGCCTATAATGGTCCCCAGCATGAATCAGGCACTTTATAAATATTTATTGGATGGATGCATGCGCCTCCCTTAACCTAACAAATGCTACTCTTTCATCTTGCTTTCTAATTACTGAAACCATAGAGCAATATGGTTCTCAATAAGCACTTGCAATAAAGAATGGATAAACTACTTTTGCTTGGTAAAACAATGAAGCCCCATCATCTGGGTCCCTACAATCTTGCCAATATATAAGCTCATACTGTCTGATTAGCTCAAATGAGAGATAACACTGGGAAACGGTTATCTTCATTGCAATGTATTCTAAGGCTGCACTGGAAACAGGGCTACAGCCAATCTAGACAATAAAATGAAACAATGAGATTTCTTTTAATAATAAACAAAACAAAATCTGAGAAAGCAACAGCTATTACTGGCCTAACTAGCAGGCAGGTCTCACAGAATCTGAGTCTGAAGGAACCCTGCAGAGGGAAAATGTATTGCATTTGGAGCTAGGCAGATGTGCGTTTAAATCCTCTCCCCACCAAAGGCCAGCTAAGCCTCACCATCTTCTTTTGTAAAATAGGAATAAAAACTATTAGTTCCCTAACAGTTGTTGCCAGGGATAAACGAGATCAGACACGCAAAGCACTTATTAGTTAACATGGTTGGCACAAAACAGTCATGCAACAAAATTTATTTCCTTGAGCCTTTCTGACTAACCCTATAAAAACAAAAAGAACAGAAAGAGTGGGATGGAGGTAAGAAGCAACAGAGATGCCCTATATAATCTTACCTATGTCCTCTCCCTTTTTGCTTATGCATGAGGTACCATAGGTGGCTAATCCTGACTTCACAGAATTGTAAGCAGCGTCCACGTAGCCCACAGTTCCTGAGGTCTGAGAAGAACTTGACAGCACTTCTGAACTTTAAACAGACAAATAATTAAATAAGTACAAAACATGGGTCTTCCAGAGGAGCTGTACCACACCAAGTCAAATAGCAAGGAACCAAGTTCCCACCAGACACAGGCTCCCAGTGGGCTGCAGCTTTGCTCTCTGTTAACACAAGCAAAACAAAGCCTGTCCAACACTGTTGCATTGTTTTGTTTGTTTGGTTGGCTGACTTTAAATAAGGCAGTGCATACTGAGTGCAGCTGGTGAGCAAGAAGGTGTAAGAGCCAGAGGGCCCAGTACAAATCCCGGTCCCCACATCTGGCTTGTGTGACGTAAGACAGGGGGTACCCAATGCTCTCCACTCCAGGGTCCTCACTCACCGTGAAAACAGCATCTCATGATGTTTCTGCATGAATTAATGTAATGTGTGAAGTATGTATCACGGCACTACAGAAATGTGGGGGACAGAAACCACTCTGAGACTGTGCCTCTTTTTGTCATGTGAGAGTAGCAACACAGGTTTACTGGGGTCAAACAAACAATATGCTTTATGGAAAGAGCAAGGAATACAGCATGCATTACATGAGTGACTACTACTTCTACTCCTCATAACCACAACTACTATATTGTATTAAAGGCGTCCAGGACTTCTCAAGGCATGATGGCTGAAAACAAACCAGTATTGCCCTACTCTGGTCCTTAGAACACAGTAAGATTTTAGTTCATAAATTCTTTACTGTCTCTAAGACTCCGACCCATTCTCTGCCATTAAGTAGAGCCCCACACAGTACCACGTGCTGGAGAACTTCTACTACGTTCTGCCTAACTCCCCAGTTAAAGTATCTCAAGACACTGATGTTTGCCGAATAATAACTGATGAGAACCTGTTGAAGGTAATCTAAGCAATTAGTCGTTGCATGTAAAATGAGTTAAAATTTAAATGTCACATTAAAAAAAATTTTAAATGTCTCATTAATGCATAGGGTGGTGTGGGGAGCAGCAGTTGCGATCCTATAGGCAGTTATGCACATTTAGATGAATCCAGCATCCTAAACCAGAAACGGAATGTTAAATATTCATCAAACCAGCAGCAACAGTTGCTCACAGCATTTCTGTCTGCCTTCAAGCCCTCAAAAACCTGTCATAAAATCCGTCTGTATCACCTGAGTGAACTCCAGGCTGGACCAGCCAGGCTGGGCTGCAGTGGGTGGGTATAGAGAAGCCCTAAGGGCACTTGTACTTCTTCAAAGACCAGGAAAGACACTGTGGTCTAGCTGCTCTTTAAGAATCTCTATGATCAGGCCGGGGATTTAGCTCAGTGGTTCCGCCGCCTGCCTCGCAAGTGGAAGGACCCGAGTTCGATCACCGGTACCAAAAAAAAAACCAAACAAACAAGAGTCTCTATGATGGAAGGCAGATAATTGAAGAACTAGCTAGAAACCTAGGAAATATAAATGACAACTCGGCATTTAACTCGATAAGCAGAAGCACACTCTACAACATCTGTTTAGAACAACTGGCAGTCTCCATTGTGGAAAGCAACTAACTGAGGCATTCTGATGAAACTTAGGAAATTCAGTAACAAATCTGAGTTTAAATTGGTTAAGTTTTCATTGTACTGCTAAAATGTACATATCCACTTTGAATACTCTCCCACCTGCATTCAAGACTTTTATTTTTTATTTTTATTTTTTCAAGACTTTTAAATGTAAAAGAAAAATTGATCATGTCCTGAAAAGGATGCAGAATAAATATCTGTTGAATGGCTGGCAGGCAGCTTGATGAATGAATGAATGAACGAATGAATGCCAGCACTTTTGCTCAATTACCCCTGAGACAATCATATAAAAACAGGGTCTGACCCACTAAAAAACCAACTGCAGCCACCAGAAAGGAGGTACCAGAAATCCTACTCTTGGTAGAAAAGATGTGCTATACCTGGGCTCTAAGTTATCGCTGCATCCCAAAAAACACCACAGAAATTCCAAAAGCTGTTGCACCCTACAAATTTTACCTTCTGACACAAAGCATAGGTCTACAATTTTCCCTCACTACATCTTCAAGTGTATTTTGAAATAATAGCTTTTTTCTGAAGATGGGCCTACTAATAAATTAAATTATTTCTGTTATGCCACAACTAATGGAGAGAAAGCAGAGAGCTCGAGATGAAAAATAATCTATGCTGTTAGGTCTGATTTGTAATCTAATGATATTCTCGTGCTGGCAGAGGAACAAAACAAAACCCATGCTATAATAACAGGCAAGGTGTGCTGTCAGCACTCTGGAGGGAGTTGTTATATTTTTAGCCTGTGGAAAGTTGGAAAAAGTCCACAGTACCATTTTCTCCCTTCTCTGACTGACACAGCAGATTACACCTTTGAATTACACGTAATAATGTATATTGCCTTTGTTAATCAGAATATGAAAGCTCAAGTTGTGTTTTGTAAAAAAGCAAATCACTTAATAATGGACGCAGACGTGACTGAACCTCAGCTTGGTCACATGGGCGGGGGATGCGAGACCCCACGTGGGACTGAGGTATTCCCCACATCGCTGACCACCCTGGCTCCTCTTCAATTCTGGCCAAAAAGCAGATCCACTCGTCAAGCTGGCAGCTGTCTGGGTCAGACTTCTGCTCTGACACCAGCTTGGGACCACTCAGAAGAAAACATAATCATCTTGGTAGTAAAATAGGCACTCCTGTCTTACTCACTGGTGTTTGTGTGGCTGAGAGCAGGGTTACCTGCAGGGCCAGGAAGTCCCACAAGTCTCACTGTGGACCAGCAGGGACCTGTGACCTTGGTCACACTGTCCTCATAGCAAGAGGCAAAGCAGAGGCCGCGCCAGGCCAAGCAAGCACCTCCGAGTCCTATGTCCCTGGGCCTTCCAGTACGTTCCAGGGATGAAGGAGAATCACAGAGACCAGGCCAAGGTCCACGAGGGAGTGAGCAGAGGCCTTAGCTGGCCCAACAGCAAGGAACAGCAGTCACCCAGGAAAGGGGAGAGGGACTGACCCAGGGAGTGCGTCAATAAGAACAGTAGCCATACCTGGCCTGCCAACTTCACCCCGACCTTCCTCCTCAAAACAGACCCTCACCCCCACCACAGGCAGGCTCAGGGAGGCAGGGGAGATGACTTCCTGGCCAAGCGCATGCTCCTCCGTCTCTGAGGCGTCACCTCAGTGGTGCAAGGCTAACACAAAGCCCCACAAAGGGGTATCTGGCTGCCTTCTCTGCATTTCTTCGTGGGGATGAAGATCTCCAACTGTCCTTCTATCACAAAATAAACAATAATGAATGCCTGTTCATCCCGATTCGTTCAGTAGATCTCTGTTACTTCCCCATCAAAGGCCACAGTGGACAAAACTGAATTTCTGAGCGGACAATATGCTCCGATGAAGGCCCTAGACCAGCCTTCGGTGGGCTGTACATGAGCATGTGCTGCACTTACTGAGGGAAGTGGAAGTCTTAAAGCTGTTAAACAGGCACCCTTGACACTGTCACTGCCTAGACAAGACCCCCCAAAAGAAGTCAGTCCCTCAGACTTGTTACACAGTTTTTCTCCATCTCACTCCTCTTCCTTACCGGGGATTCCTGGAATCTCATTTCAGCCTTCTGAGCAAGTGATTCCCATATAACTAACACTCCCAGCCCTGCCCTCCAGTACTAAATCACTCCTGCCCACGGATCAACTCCTGCTGCACCTTGACCTCACCCTGGGTTATAAATGAAGGAAGCAGCCCTCACACAAACCCTGCTCTTCATCCACACCATCCCAGGTCCATTCTCACCCCTGCCTTCTCTCCACAGAGCAGGCTTTGGGCTCCCCAGGAGAGGTGTCTTCTGTGCACCCCTCTGCAGCCAGAGACCACATGGCCCCAGCCCAGAGCAGAAGTCTGAGGAGAAGTGGAATGGGGCTCCTGGGAATGCTCTGCCTCCCTGAGATAAAGAGCTGCAGGGGACTAACTGGCCTTTCTCTGTTGCTCTTACAAAAATTACCTGAAAAGCATATGCATTCAGAATGCCAATGTGTGTATACCTGGTCAAAAGCTTCTATGGCTCCCAACCTTTGTTCAGCATGAAAATGTTTTTGTCATCTACACATTTATGGACTGGCTGATTGAGGTACTGGGCAATGAACTTCTACTGAGTTACATCCCCAGCTTTTTTGTTATTATTATTCTATTTTTATTTTGAGATTCTGCACGGGCAATGGCTGCAGCTCACTCTTTCTGCAATGCTCATGCTCGCCCAGGACATGGATGAAGCAACAGTTCCCAAGCCGTCACATGTGGAAGACACTGTACACATTTTCTTCTGTGTTTCTACATGAATTCCATACATTCTCATACTTCTTTCTTGCAGTTAAAAAAATAACATGGCAAGATTAAGTCACCAGTTCAAGGTCTCATACCTAGTATGTAGCAAAAACAGATTTAAATCCAACACCTCCAACAAATGATAAAACACTTTAAAACAGTATATCACACCTTAGTTATTATCAGCTAAGACACAAAAGGTCTAAACTTTAAAGCACTTAGATCCAAAGGCTCCATTAGGAGTGGACCCAAGATTTACAGGTGGTTTCATTGCCAGGTTTGAACAACAGGGTTGCTTTTTAAGAGTAACCTTCACTGGGGTTCCCTTGCCAACTTCTATGGGGGAAAGGGAGGGGCTTAATTCAGTACTGTGTACCCCAGGGGAATCTGTGCCTGATGTACTATGTGTTCCAAAGGCTGTGAGCCTAAACTGAAATCCTCCTGTTTGTAATACGGCTGGCCTGTCCTTTCTAATCAATTCTTCTCTAAGGCCCAGTATCACATTATGCAATTTAAATAGTTGAAAGAAACTGACTCCTGCCTAGGTGGGTTACAATGAAGTTGATAACTTATTTTAGGGTTTATGAGGGACCACCTCCATTAAGAATTATCTGGGTGGATGAAAAAAATGTAGAGACATCATGGTTAAGGAAAAGACAAACACTCCCAAGCGCTTTCTGGTGAGCTGCAAGATGAGAGAGCCACCCCACTGCAGTGCAGCACACACCCGAACAGCGAATAACTGTGAAACATACTCATTTGAAAATAAAAACGATAACAAATCCACAGAGGTCCTCACAGCTTTGGCTTTACTTTCCAATAATGCCATTTCAACTAGTTTTTTTTTTAATTGACACAGAGTAACTGTACATTTTCAGGGATTAGAGTACGATATCTATATTATATATAGTGTAAAAATCCATTAGGATAATTAATTTATTTAGCACTGTAAACACCTATCATCTCTTCAAGGTGCCACTGTACTTGTTGATCAATCCCTCACCATTTCCCCACTTCTGCTAACCATTACTCTACTCTCAGCTGCTGTAAGGTCAACAACACTGATTTCCAAAAGCTGCAGCCTGGAATTACTATGGTGTCACATACGTATGTGTACATGTGCACACACAAGGCCTGACCATAAGGAATCCATTCCACATGTTTCCGCAGTGTCTGAGGAGTATTCTGTTTGCACACCACTAGCAGGAGGGAGGCTGGACAGGGATCACAGAAAGGCAGGAAGCAGCAAGCACCTGCCAGGCGAGCAGCCTGCCCTTCAGTAATCTGATAAACAGCCGTGAATAGCAACACCCAAGGACTGGACGCCTGAGCCTCAAGCCTTTGTGGAACCAGATGTCAGAGTGCTCTTTGCCTGTATATGAGATCAAAAATTTAGTCTCCCAGATAAAGCCCCTGCTTGAGCCACTTTGTAGGAACAGAAGGAAAGAAAGGGCTTTGCTCATAAGAATGCTATAAATGGTTTCAATACACAGTTCAGTATTTGAAAGGGGAAAATATCATCCAGATAATATTCACAGACACAGACATACACAGTACACACTCAGGTATGACTGTTATCAAGATCAAATTGGCATGGGATGTGTGCGTGTGTATTTATAGGGTATATACAGGTACACATGTATATTACTTAAGGGTTGGGGATTTAGCCCAGTGGTTCCACCCCTCTCTCACCAAGTGCAAGGTCCTGAGTCCGATCCCCAGTACCAAAAAAAAAACCCAACAACAAACATGTATATTACTTATTCCCACCAAGTCATAAATTATTTGAATAAGTTGAATCATTATCAGCTAAAAAATTAATAAACATACAAAATCCTGCCAAACACTGGCGCACATGTGTAATTCCTGCTACTGTAGGCAGAGACCAGAGGATCACGGTTTGAGGCCCACACAGGGCCCTGTCTCAAAATAAACTTACGAGACCCTTTCCCAAAATAAAATTTAAAAAGAATAGGTGGCAGCTGGGGATGTAGCGCGTGTTCTCTAGATTCAATTTCTAGTGCCAGGGAAATAAAACAACCAGTGGGACTTATGTTCATCAAGACTTATGACATAATTCACCATTTAAAAATTTCTATATGGGGCCAGGGATTTAGCTCAGTGGTGCTGCTGCCTGCCTCACAAGCGCAAGGTCCTGAGTTCGATCCCCGGTACCAAAAAAAAAAAAAATTCCTATATGATAACATGAATGGAGATGGTAAAAGAAAAATGCACAGCTGGTGGGGTCAGATCCGAGTTTTCACAATGTCATAGGCAACCACACACTGTCCTGCAGAGTGTAGCAAACTGAAGTAATGACAAGTAACTTTAATTAAATTCTTTATATGCTTCTAAGTTTGATGAACTTTAAAATGTGCTGGCTCACCATCCTAGGGACCCTCTGAGAGGTAGTTCTTTCTTATTTGTCTTTGACAAACTAAAGTATTAAACTTCCTATTTCTTCCATGACCAATGGTAGAATGTCCTCTCTTGCCATGATTTACAGGTTGTCTCAGAAATTAGAAAGTGATGTACAACTTGTGAGGCTCATTTCAACAGGAATTTGAATGGCTACTCTTTCCCTTTTAGGAAATACAATATCCTGAATTGCCCTCTCTGTGCATCTGATAAATAACTGGGGTACAGAAAATGAACAATTTTTAAATGGCAAGATAAAGGCGTGATTCTGTTTTCTCTTTATGAAGGGCCTGTTCTCTGAGGTGAGACAGCTCTGGTCCTGCTGCATTTCTATCTGCAAAACTTATACTAAATCTAATAGATCTTAGAGGGGTATACTAGCCACTGAGTACGAAAACTAATTTCCATCTCAGTTCATCTGATTTCCTAAAATTACACCAACAGCAAAATCAGATACATGGTGGACATTGGTTTTTAGGGGGCTTCTAATAGATAAAACTCTATGTTAGTGTTTAAAGAATAATTACCTCTCTGTGATTCAGCTAGGGGCCTAACAGAGCCTATTTTCTTCACTTCCTTTTCCTTCATTTGCCCATGGACACAACCACCCCAACCTGCTATCACATTTTAAAAAATAATTTAAGGACAAAAAAAGTGGCATTCATTAAGATGCAAAATAAATCCAGAAACACAAAAATTATAAAAATGTCCACGACTCAGAACCAAAAGGACTTAATCATTAAATTCAATTTTCCACTCACTGCATGGAAAATGAGCCACAGAGTGGACAAGGCATGTGTATTCAGAAAACTGGGCGAGGACAATGGAGAAATGAAGTCCTTTTTTTTGGTACTGGGGATCAAACTCGGGTCCTTGCGCTTGCGCAGCAGGTGGCGAAACCATTGAGCTAAATCGCGGGCCCGAGAAGTGAAGTCTTTAACCCATCCATTGTAAATACCCCTTGAAGTATTCTACGGAGACTGTGCCTGGATGCACCTGGGCTGACAAGTGCACAGGCTCACTAACTTTGCAAATCCAACTTTGCTTCTTGTGAACAATATTATTTCCCATAAAGTCCATTTGAAGATCAATCAGGAATGCTTGGTGTAACTGGATTCATATGCATTCTTCCCCCCACCAAAAGAAATTTTACCTGTCTGTGAGCTCAAGTTCCAGCAGTGACTTTAGCATGCAAGCTGCCTTGGTACATCCAATACTTGCCAATTTAAAAGAAATCAGCTTCAAAGGCCTGTCCTGCAACTTTAGCAATCACTTCACCAAATTCTGTCACTAGCTTTTCTTTCTTCAAATGGCAAAGAGAGAATATGATTGACAGCTTAATAGAAAATACAGCCCACAACATAGAAACAAAAGGTCACCCCATACTTTGCAAAGTGTGATATTTGTAAACTCATACCCCCTTCATTATCCAACATCTACCCTTCAAAACAAGTAATATTAAGCTAAAAAACACAGGAATTTTGTTCTGGGTGAGAGCGATTCTTTATTTCTTGACAATCACAAAGTGAATACAGTGAGAGATATAATTGTGGATTATCCCGCTGCACTCCGACAGCAGCGTGCTCCTCAGGGATGCCGGGGTGACACCTGTTAATTTAGACCACACAACCTTCTCAGCTGTGCTAATTACCCTAGCCCCCAAAAAAGACCCCTGAGAAATGTCACCAGTGGGTAACTGGTACCATAGGGCCCCTTTGATTTTCTGTCCTTCCCATTTTCAGGAAGAGAACACCAGGGATTTTCTTTAAGTGGCAATTTATTGTGAGTATAAATGACAGTTTTTGACTTGGTGGCGTATATCAGAATGTTTTTTTAAAAAAGAAAGAAACATATAAGCCACAACTTACTCCTAGAGAGCATCCTTTACACTGTCACCGTTTAGCCTTGACACTGATAACAATTCAAGTCAGATCACTGTGTTGTGCAGGACTGTCCTAAGCATTACTGACTGTGCAACAGCATCCCAGGCTTCTACCCACTAGATACGAACTCCAGCTCTGTGACAACAATCAAAACTAGCTCTGGACATTGCCAAACCACTGCCTTGGAGCAAAAGAAAGAAGCCCTTTAAAACAACCAGGATCATCCCTGGCAATGTGCAAGGAGAGCTCCAAACTCCCCTGCCCCTGTGTGTTTCCAGCACCTGTGTCCCTTTCACCAGCGGAGCTGGGAGCCCTCGTCAGAAGTCAACAGACTTCTGACCTAAGGAATCGGTCAAACTCTTCACAATGTGCCATCATAAAACTCAAACCCCAGCAGGCAAAATGCCTACATCTGCAAAGGCGGGAAGAGAGTTAGCACTGATACATCAGGGAAGAGAAAAAAAATCCTAGGCATCAAAATTGCTGCTTTGGCAAATACCTAATGCTCTGAGACCTATTTTTAAAAGAGGGTGGAGGGCAAAGAAACAAAAAAGTCAATGTATGTTTATAATATCTTTTCATCTTTTTGACATATCAATGAAGTTTTTTTCTTTGGGAGGAGTCAGATCCTGCAGTAAAAATAAAAAATGAGCATGTGAGCCAAGAAAGCTAACCATCAGCACTTTTAAGCTATCCTTAAACAAAAAGATACTGATGAGACAGATTTATTTTAACCCTTTGACAAAAGAAGTTGTCAAATCCAGTCTATTGCAAAGCACCATTGGGATAAGAGGGTTCAAGTTCCATTTGAAGGAAAAAAAGAGCAAACCAAGTATGGTAGCTTGACAGCTAAGATCCAAGATTACTTTCCTTTGCTTAAAATTGAGTTCTCCAGTGACAGAGCTCATACACAGATAAAGAGATTATAAACTAGTCCTATTAACCCCAAATTGTTCCTCAAATTTAGCATCTTTCCAGTAAGAGGGATGGGGGAAAGCGGATTCCTGGGGAGTCTATCTATCAACCTCAAACTAAGAGAGAGAACTAAGATTAATCCAAAAGAACTGTTAGACGCTTTTGCTTTTACAGTGCTGGGAATCAAACCTAGGGCCTCAAGCATGCTAGGCTAGTTGTCTACCACTGAACTACAGCCCAAAACCAAAAGAACTTTTCATGGTGAGTTGGTCCAGTTAATTATCCTACACCCTGCTCTCACATGTGAGATGCTAGAAGAGGCATACAGCGCAAAGCAGGTAGATGTTTACTTACAGAAAACCCATCAGAATTTAAGTGACCAACTGCTTCTTCCCAAGGGCCTTGAAAATTGATATTTTTCTATACTTCAAATCTGCATTTCACTTTTTCCCCATGAATGAAGCTGGTCTTGTTCACACTAAGCACCTTCCAGAATCTTCCACTAAACTGTAAATGAACTCCAAGGGAAAGGTAGTGATTAACACAATAAATGGATCGTACCATGGTACATTTCTCATACCTGACAGCCCTCTCCTAGAAATAGAACAAAAGACCCTGGCATTGCAACTTTCAACTTCCCAAAGGCTTGGTGATTACTCTAACAGGCCCAGAAGATTCCAGGCAACCAGGAACTTTGCCATCTCAAGGAAGAAACAACCAGGCACACCAGAAAGTGGTTTACAGTCACCAAGTCAGAGCCAGGCTGACCGGTGGGTGGCCCCACTTCAACAGCTTTGCTGGAAAGGGCTTCATTCAGGAAACAACCACAACAAAATCCTTTGGGGGAAAATTAACTCACCAGGTGTGTAATAAAAGATGAAAGGCAGCGAGGATGTGAGGCGTCATCGAGGCAGGAGGGCCGGAAGCCAAGCTGGCTGGGGGAGCAGCGACCACGACCGACTCCAGCACACATGGGTCAGACGGTTCTCAAGGCCCTGAACTCGGAGTCCTTGCTGGCTCCCACGATGTGCAGAGGAAGGACAGGACACAGCTGCCCTGAACAGCCCCGAGCCTGGCTTTCCTCACAGCAGCCTGCCTGCTGTGTGTCCCCAGGGTGTACTTTTGTTTTATACGTTTATTTTATTTAGGTTTCTACTTTTTCCTCTTTCGCTTGGCCCAACTTCTCTCTGCAGAGCCATTTTCTCCCTAACCCTGCACTTTGAATTTTTCAGATAAACTCTGTTGTCATTTTTGCTTGTTTCATTCAATTCTTTGTTCAAGAGGGAAAGAACCTAGAAACCAAGACTCTAGCACCGTAAAACCTGGTAACATCAGAGTACTCACCTAGCACGCATGAGACCCTGGTTTGATTTCAAGCACCACACACAAAAAACCAGAACTAAAACAAAACTGTAACAACAAACATGAGGAGGAGGTGGAAAGGTATTGTGAGTAGCAATATATTCATATAAATGCTTCAGACACAACTCTAATGAACCATGTTGTCCAATACAGTGGCTCCTACCCACATGTGGCCAATTAAATGCTTCTTTTGTAGTTAAGAGCAAAAGTATAATTATAGTATATAATACACACTGGGTCCCAGATGCGTAGCCAAAAAAAGAGAAGGAAAAATATCTCACCAATAATTTTATTGATTATATGTTAAAATAATAATTCTGAAGAGCCGGGGATTTAGCTCAGTGGTTCCACCACCTGTGTCGCAAATACAAGGTCCAGAGTTTGATCTCTGGTACCAAAAATAATAATAATAATAATAATAATAGTAATGATAATAATTCTGAGACAGTATGTTAAAAAAATGTATTATTAAATGTAATGTTACCTGTTTCTTTTTCCTTTAATGTGAGCACTAGAAATTACTAAATTACAAGTGTGGCTCACATTCATTGGCTCATACAGTATTTCTATAGGACAGCAATGTTCTAAAATAGGAGTCAGCAAACTTTCTGTAAAAGAACAAAATGTTTTGGGCTCTGCCCTTGTGTAGGGTGTTAATGCAGTCATGGATACTACGTAAAAGAATGGGTTTGTGTGTTTCAATTCAACAGCCTATTTGCAAAGCAGGATGGCAGGTGAATTTGGCTTTTGTACCCTCCCTAGTCTGCCTACTTGGTCTCTAGATTATTATTTGTTTTTG